>CM037794.1:16599575-16649575 GCA_021229015.1 Solen grandis
ATTAAATTATTGTAGATTGTTTTAAATAAATTAAGATCGCTTCGTATTATGAAATCAAATTGTATCTTCCGTTTTAAACTGCAAAATGTACGTAATTTGTACCCGTAGCGGTAATGTTTATAGTTTATCCATATATGATTCTTTACAATCACATTTTCATGTGAGGAAGCTTTCCAGCTGGCTTGCGGTAGGTCGGTGGTTCTACCCGGATGCCTCCGTGCATTCGGGACGTCGCTATATGACTGAAATACAGTCGAGGCGACGGGAAAACTCAAATAGTCAAATCAAGTCTTAACAGTCATATTTAATTTCCGGACGATGTTAAGCATGGTTCGTCTTAGTTTCCTTGATGCAGTATAAGAGAAACATACAAGTGTTTCTGAATAAAAGAATTATCAAGTACTAAAAACAAAAATATATTGTTATTAAGTTTATTTTCAAAACTTCTAATTTTTAATGACCTATTGTTAAAGTATATGTTTTATCTTGATATCTGTAACAGGAACAAAATTAAGTACCATTGAAAAATAAATGGGTATAAATGTTCAACTTGTTTTATTGTAGGATATATGAATGTTCCGTTCTTAGATCGCATCATTTTAACTTTGAAATAGCAAGAGGATGTCCTGAAAGAAAATCTACAACACATTACTGTGTACACGCAAGATGCATGAAACATGCCTATATAAGGTTCCCTATGAAACAATTTCCTAGTAGGTAATTAATAGTGCCTGAATAAAATTATACAAATAAAAAGTATTTAACTCATTTGCAATTTACTGCTTCAAAATCCGTCACAACTACGGTGTATCTAGATGAAAAACAACAACATGTTTCGCCTAAAATTAGGGAAACAATTACAAGGCATTGACGTTAAAAAACGCATGTGCATAAAAGAAAGACAGTATGTTCTATAAATATCGAACAGACCAAGTTTCAAGGGCCAGAACGTCGCACTTCCTGAAGATAAAGAAGTTTTGCTTGCAGGGTTGCAAGTTTGATACCCACACTGCATAGGAAGCGTAAACAGAGTACCTTTTAATTAATTAATGACCGCAGAAAGATAGTTTTTGATTGCATTATTTACTTTGTAAAATATGTGCAATGAATGTCTCAGCTATATACTGAACACCGTGTATCTGTTGCAACTTATATTCAAATAACTCTTACCTTTCACCACACAAGTACGCACTAATATCGCAAGAACGCGAGCTAGACGCGGATATATAAATCAGAATAAATTTCACAATGTCCTTTAAAAAGATATTAAACGTGGGTCCTATTAAAAAAAGTTTCGTCATGTAGGTTTCCCAACTTTACCCAGTGTGTATTGCTAAAGCTACACTGTATTTTAATCCTGATTAAAATTGGGTTTCGAGAAAAAATTCTGACCGAGATATCTATTTAAAATTTGATATATGCGCAATAACATACGCTAAAAATTTATTAGTGACCATGTTACTAGGCTAAATATAGATGTAAGACTTAAATTGGGATAAATTGTCTGATATATACGGATCTAAGACCATTATTTGTTGGCAGGGTGAAAAGCTGGGGAGAGTCAAACTATGGCAACCAACTTGTTAGACAAAAAAAACAAAACAAAGAGAAACATCACAGCTCTGACGTTTCAAGTTAAACTTGACATGACTATGTAAGTTTACCGTCGCCTCGACAGTATTTCAGTCATATAGCGACGCCCAGCTAATTACAGGTGGAGAGAGACCCCGAATGCACGGAGGCATCCGGGTAGAACTACCGACCTACCGCAAGCCAGCTGGAAGGCTTCCTCACATGAAAATCCGAATGACCCTGCCGGGATTCGAACCCACGCGGTGAGGGGCTTAAAGTCAGCGACTTTACCCTCTCGGCCATGGCCTCGTAACAAACCTTAAGACCAAAACCATTACTGATGTCTCATGTATTTCTTATGCTTGTTTGCATGTTATGTAGGATGGGTGCATTCGGCGGCTCCGCCTTCTCTAAACACGTGATGGTAACAGAAAATGGAGGCAGCTGTTACACGCAGGTACAATGTTTTAATCGTAACACTCATTAAAGCAGCTTGTTCACAGATGGTCACTGACTAAAAATTTGATTTTTGACTATATGTGTGTATCACATCTACAAATGTATGGTCATCCAATCCAACCATCTGTGATTGTAAGAAAAAAAAATCGGTGGTTTCCTCATCACAGGCAATACCGTCACAGACGGTATTGAAACTATATTTAGAATTATAAAAACTTTTTTTGATTTTTTTTATTTTCATTTGCCGTCTTATGGCCATGACATTCGCTCACATTCACTCTTTGCGCATGTGCTAACTTCATAGGCTGAACTTACGAAAATCGCTACCCTGAACTGGTAAAGACGCCAAGTTGCGAAACATATTACGTGGTACCGCAAGCACCTGCTTTAGGGATACCGTATTTTATATTTAACCGATTTCGCTGAAGTTGCGTTTACGAAAATAGCGTGTTATCGTGTATTGTGGCCTACACTTGCAGAGATTATTAGTCAGGAAACAAAGACTTCAGCAAAGTTAACAACGGAGAGTAGAAAATATTTTTTTAATTTCTACCGATCATCAATGAACGAGCTACTTTAAACAAAATCATATATTTATAAATGCACTGTATTTTACTTATGCTTGCCATATTTAGCGGGCTGTGTGCGATGGGGCGGGGACATACGCTGGATATGCCCCCTCAATTTATAATCTCAGGCAGTCTAAATCTGTTTTTATACTTGGAAGGCACTTGTGTAAATAACCAGCCTAAAAGTAAGTGGTTTTTTTTTTTAATTTTATTTTTATGTCGACTGAAACCATTTTCTTTAATAAGATTTTTGTATTCAACTCAACGTAATACATATTATAACGTTGATAAAAGATTAAAAGAATATAATATTAAGTGAGGTTTGATAGTCCCTTTAGATAATTAATTCTATGTGTTTTTATTTACTTGAAGATTTTTGAAACAAAGGAAACAACTAATATTTTTCTGCTAAGTTACAATATTGCATGAGTAGATAAATAAATAGAGGACCCTGTCCAGACAGCGTTGGGTCTCTTTGTTCGCTAATGCATCAAAACAAATCTATAGAGGATAAACGTTTTCTAATAAAGACTAAAGTATTTTTTTCTATTTATTGCAAAAATTATCATAGAGCAATTCTGTCTATGCCAATGTAATAAAACAAGAAAGCTTTAATATTCTTAAGTGGTGGTAATCGAGTACTCCTGTACTTCGTTTGTTAAACTGTAATCCATTAACATTTAATACACATCATTGCGGAAAATGTATAGGAGTGTTATGTTTAAATGGCCAAATCAGAAAATCCTGGGAGAAAATGGAAGTAAAAGAGCTGTGAAAACGGTATTAAAAAGCTATTTTTTTCCTAGTGGTGTTAATTTTCCTTTTTCCAATGAATGATATACGTTTTCGCTTTTAACAATTTAGATTTAAGATAAAAGTTTCCATTTTAGATAAATCAACATCACATATCAATCTGTAAATAAAAATTTGAATTGTGTACCTCCCAAAGTTAATTCCCATATTGTTTTAATGATCATATAATATACTTTAACGAACAAATCCATATAACTTTTGTTTAATCTATGTTTGCTCTTAAGCCAGACAACAAAAATAATACATTTTTAAGTAGGTCTAAGTTTATTTCTGCACCATCTAGTAACAAATATATATCATCTGTTAATTGTGAAACTTTATATTCATTTCCATCCATCTTTATACATTTTATATTGGCACTATTTCTTTTTTCAATGGCTGGTTATAATTTCAGCGCTAGAATGATATTAAAAACAAATATGAAATCTCACTGTCGGCATCCTTTATTTACTATGAAGAAATCAGATATTAACACAACAGCTCATTAGAACGCTTGTTTCAATATAAAACAAATTTATCCATTTGCGAATTGACTCACCCAAGCTAAAGAACGTTTAGGTTTGTTCAACGAAATTAAATGAAATTGAATCAAAAGCGTTTTCAATGTCAATTAACTTTACTAGTCCAGGTTTATTATTGTCCTTGGTGTATTTCATGACATCAAACAGCAATTTTGTGATATCAATTATCTATCGCCCTTAAATAAATCTGCATATACGAGTGAGTTTAAGACGTTCTTACATCTGTTAGGAACTGTACCTAATGGACTCTATATGGTACGTTTAGAGGAGTTATTTGCCTTAAATCTTTTAAGAAATGCTTTGGTTTATTTTCTTTAGGTATGCATATATCCCATTTTAATCTTTCTTGAGAAAGAATTTAAAAACATCATTTAATGCTCGAAATACAAAATATCTAAATTTAATCCAGAAAACTTAAATAAATGATTTGAAAGCATCAGGTCCAAGACTTTTATCACATTTTAAATGTATCAAATAACTCTTTATACGTTAAAGGTCCTTCTAGCAGCTCAGTCTAATCAGACTTTAGTTTAGTGACATTCATTCCTCTCATTTCATTTTGTAAATTAAATTATTTTGTTTTTGACTTGCAACAATATAATTTTTTATAGAAAGATTGAAAATTTCGGTATTAAATGATAAATTGTGACGAGTATATGAGGTAATGTCTTGCATTTTATGATTCAATTGCGAAAACTAGAGCCAAAATAAGTGCTACAGTTTCAAATTTTATGACACTTTTGCTTTACATCACGGAACAAGCAGATTTAATTTGGTTTAATTTTCTAATCCCGAGACGGAAATGAATATTTAATCATTTGATAGCAAGTTTTTGATATTTTATTACTGAATGAATTTTTAATTGCGGCGACACAACTTAAACATTCAAATGCAAGCTGAAATAAGATACAATCGCATCTCACGAATCCCGTATTTTTGTCTTAAATATCCATGATATAGTTATAGACGATATTAATGCATGTGGACACTTAATACAGGTGGCTGCTAATACAGGTTCGGTATCGAGTATTGATTCTAATAACCGTTGGAGAGATAAAATTGAAACATCCATGTAAGACTATTTTACACTCATTAACTTTTAGTATAGCAGGAGTCACTGTAGAGACACTAGAAAAAGAGTATATAGTATATATTTCCCCTTTGTGGAGTCCAACTTCAACAAGAAAATATAGTTACTGTATTAGAAAGAAACTTGAGGAACGCTGATTCACAACGTTTTGTGTGCAACACTCAAAAATGTATAAGACGAGCAACGAATCGAATCAACTGAACAATTTCAAGTCGAAAGCTATTTTGGTTGTGTAATTATTCTTATCTAGGGTTTAAGATAACCCGTGTGGACGTATTTCACAATTTGTACGCTGTTGAATTCGCTAGAAGAAAGACATTAAAACTAGTCTAGATATGAGATAAATCTCTTTACATTTACGTGTGTGTAATTATTGGATAGGTATGAATTATCGAAATGGTGTTCATGTCACGCGTCTGTACACCAGGGATTTTAAAGATTTATTGACGCATAACATTTAATGACCGTATACGTGCATATATGCATATTTTCCTGTTATATTAGGTTTGCTGGGTTTAACGTCCCACCGACCGTTTTTAAGTTACCTTGATTATAATCCTCTGAAGCGTATATTGTTGTATATCATTTAGGATATGAAATCTTTAGACATGTTCCTGCTCATTCAGACGTGACACAATGAAGTCACCCCTGAGATTCAGGTAAAGGATATTGTTTTAGGGATCAATTGCGTCGTATTCGTTCACACCAGTCTGCCTTTGATTTTCTTCACATGCGGAGTATTTGTAAATATTTGTCGTTTTGTCATAGGATAGAACATAAATAAACATGCATCACTTTTTCATTCAATCTGCGAGAATTTACAGATTGTGCTTTTCAAAGGATACTGCTATTTGAGGGGCAACGGTCGAATGCATTTATTTATAGCAATAATGTGTGGCCAATAACGTTCGTTTGCCGAAAGTGGTTAGAACAACGTATGCCCCATAACCGGGAGATCTTTGATTTGATCGTATTCAGTTACATATAAAGGTTTTAACAACCGCTCTGTTTTATCTCCCCAGTGTCTGTATAATTACAAAGGCAGTGTTCCAGGACTGGCTGACCGAGTGGAAGGGTAACGTAACTGCATCATGCCACTTCGGCTCGATATTACAGGCATCTGTATCTCTCATGTAAAAAAAAATCCCCAAAAGACTGAAATGACGCTGGTGGGAGGTTAAACAAAACTCAGTCTACAACAGTCTCAAATAAATTAAAGTAAAAAAAAAAAACTATAAACATTGTCGGCTGGAATCCAAACTATCAACAAGTAAATGAAGTCCAGCTTAGAGGAGAAAGATTCAGAGTTGACTAAAGGGATTATCAATTAAAAGAAAGTTCGAGTACATTTGTATATTATCATGTGTAATTACAATACAGATAGGCAATATTAACTTGAGTTCTGATCATGAGCTCCTTACATGACATCGAGAACACACTTAACGGGCCTTTGTGAATAATCACAACCATCTTTTACAATGGCTGATGGGGAAATACTTTTATATGGATAAGATTCTATTGTAATTTGTCATTCTTCCACATGCATTGATAAGTTTGGAGACACGAATCAGTCATTCAAACCGAACCATGTATAGGTTCATATAGACTTACATCTTACAGTACATCATCGTCATGATCATCATAAGCAGCAGTATCGTGTCCAGGATCAGGAAAATGAATACCCGTTGTTGTATTTTCACCATTGTCAACAGGGATTAAAGGACCTTAATGGATTTTTTCCGTGGTGGTGGTGATGGGGGGGGGGTCCTTCCACGATGTTTGATCTTTTTCTGCTTCCAAGAATGTTCAAATTATGACGAGAATGACTTGAATGCATTGGAATGCAAATGGATTGGAACGTAGATAATGCTGTAACTCAAACACAGTTTAAAAACATTGTACATATAATTTTGATAGCTTAAGGATGTATGCTACATTTTTTTCTACAATAGAATTGTTTATTTTCATATTTAGCTAAATATGCATATCTCGTTAAAAAGAAAAAAATCTACAAATAGAAGACACACTAACAGTCTGAATGAATGAGATAACCTCAGGTATTTCATTTTAACAGAAATGGAAAAACGCATAGAATCTTTGGAAAGGGGAGAAAAATAGCTTCATTTTCAAATATTTATTACAGAAAATTCTCCAAACGATTTTTTTTCTTGTAAATAAACATAATGATTGCTTGATCAAAACAATGTAAAATACATGTTTAAGTCACCGAGTTGATTTAGGAGATACCGAGCATTTCCTATCGTAACTGTCTAATGCTAAACAAGAAAATAAAGTTTTAATCTGTTAAACATATTTAATTCATTTCACATAAATTTATAAACTATTTGAAAAGATATTGTGATAAATACAAACAGGCGTCCTTTATTGGCAAAACAATTTTTAAGCGTAGTTGTGCTGACATTGCGACAGGCATAGACATATATGACCTGAACGTATGCTTGCCTCGATGATATTTTGTTAAGTTACGTGACCATGATGTCATTCATAACATTAACCATATCTGAAAAAAAAAATCAGACATTTTCTGTAGTAACCCTTCAGATATGATCACAAATGTACACAACAAAATATATCTCAATACAAAAATTTGAGGATTTGACGTCATAAAAAATGGTACGTCCCAAGCGTTGAAAAACAGAAGTTTCAAAATAGTCAAATTACATAAGCAATGTCAAATAAATGTACAGGATTGATAGAGTATCCTGTGAAGTGGTGCACATTTGTTGTATTCGTTTTAATCACGTGGTTATAACGTCATAGACAATACAAAAATCTACGAAGATTGTTCGCAGTCTAGTATGGAAGGGAATCGCAACCAATATTCTATCTTACAACTTCTAATTTCTATGTTCTAACTTCTAATTTCTATACCTCATAGTACATTTTCCAAATCTTGAGGTTTTTAATTCATACCTCTTACTTCCAACTTCTTGTAAACTTTCGTTAATTTAAATTTTATCTTTTTTTTATTCGCTTACTTATAATGACCAAGCAATTAAAAGTTACATAATGTTCATTCGGAAAGATAACATTTAGAAACAGAGACTCATAAATTAGAAGTTAGAAGCTAGCGCGTAGAATTTTAAAGTTAGAACTTAGGACATAGAATTTGAAGGTTAGAAGGGCACCAGAAATCATTGATTCTCGGCTCAACGTAAATTGTATTGAAGATGGAACCAGTATTACTGGTACCCTTCTAGCGCAAACAGCGCAAAGTTGACTTCCCTCGAGTCGAGACTACTTTACGGCACACGGGGTTTTCCAAACTTATAAATAGCAACAGAAGTCCTTTGGATAACACTGTGCGAATGCATGCCACTAACTAGTTGCAGCATAATCATGTTTGTATGAATACATTTTCAATTGTCGGCAATTTCTATCGATAACTCCTAAAGATCTTCTTTCGCCAAACTTCGGACTACAAAAGCTCATATGCCGATGTTCCAAATCCCATGTACATCATGATCGAATCCATTATTATACCCCCCACAAACGTAGTTTGGGGGGTAAATAGGAGTCACCATGTCGGTCGGTCCGTCCGTCCGTCCGCCCGTCCGTTTTGTCCACGCTATTTCTCAATAACTACTGGATGGATTTCAATCAAGCTTCATAGGAAGCTTCAATATCAAGCACAGATGTGCATATTATGAAATGGTTATGGTTGACTGACTTTCTTTTGAGTTATGGCCCTTTGCTGATTTTCTGGAGTTTTCTTTGTCCACACTATTTCTCAATAACTACTGGATGGATTTCAATCAAATTTCATAGGAAGCTTCACTAGCAAGACTAAATGTGCATATTGCGAAATGGTTACAGTTCACTGATTTTCTTTTGTGTTATTGCCCTTTGCTGATTTTCTTTGCATTATTTCCCAATAACTAATTTACTTTCTTTAGCTTCAGTTTTCCTCATCTCATTTATCTGTTGATGAACTTAGAATTTTATTACATATACGATTTTAAATTAGCTGGTCATTTAATTTTTCTTTAATTATTATTATTATTTATTTATTTTTTCTTTATTATTTTTTTTTTTGCATGTGCATGCTGTTCAGACTAATTTGTTTACGGTGCCCTTACTGAATTGATGAATGTTGGAATTTTTTGTTGAAAACAACCACTGAACATAATAAGATATTCCTTTTTTTATTAGTCTTTTATAATTTGTCACTTGAATTCATCAATTCAGTAAATGTGACTTATCTCCTATAGCTGGGCACTTGATTGTAAACAAAGGCTGTGTGTGTGTGGTGTGTGGGGGGGGGTATTCATCACCTTTAGTGATAGCTCTAGATTACATTAAGCATCCCCCCACTACCCATACCCCTTTAAAGGGGGTGGGGGGGGGGAGTGCAACGACCCATCAGAAGGGGGAATTTAAGAATTGTTATGATTTTCAACCTATAAGGAAAAGTTGTTCATGGCTATTATTATAAAATGAAGGCAAAAAGACAATTTAGAAACCATCCTTTTGCATTGAAAAGTAAATAATGAGAGGGAAAAATCGTTTTTGAGGGGAAAATTCAGTGCCAGTTGGAAGAAAAATGGACATTTTATGCCGAGGAGAAGCTGCCCTTAGAGGGCAGTAAAATTCAGCCAAAAAAGTCACTTTTATTTCTTCAAAATACTGTGTGAATATGGGTATACTAATAAGGCACATGTAGGCTTCAATCTGGCAACTCTCCTAGTTATTCCAAAATGCATATAGAGCATTTGCATTCTGTACACATATACATCATCATTTCATTAAATGCAGCTTTAATTTACACGGGTCTACACCTGTGGTTTATTTCTAATAATGCCCTTTGTTTTCTTTGCCAAGTTTTATATTGTTCAGAAATTTGAAAACTAAAAAAAAAAAAAAAAAAAAAATGAATTGGATTGTGATATTCATTAAAAAAAAATGTGTAGGAACGATATTGATGCCCCGCCCGCATATAATTCGAAAGTACAAGGCTTTTATTTATTGCTGGGATGGGTTGTCCATGTTATGATGAATAAGTGTGCAAAGTATCATAAAGACTCGGATTAACGGTTCCATTCCTGAGAAATCAGCTTAAACGTAAAGGTAAACCTCAGTGTCAAGACTGGCGGACGGACGTACGTTCTAACTAATTGGTTTTAAGTGACCCTCCTATTATCAATTGTCTGTTAAGTCTAATGTTCTCATAGAAATGCCACATAAAACCAGAGATCAAAGGATCCTAACCCATTGTTCCCTCGCCCTTTAAACCAAGTTTGTAAGCACGGACGGGCGGATATACTAGACCGAAACACTATATGGCCCTCAACAAAGTTGGCGGGGCATAAAAAAGTTTTATAGTGCTGATGCTATCTTCAAATTATGACTTACACAAATAACGGAGTAGCTCAATAAAACATCAAAAATACGACCTAACTAGAGAAAAAAGTACAGGTACTTTTGCTTGGAATCCCGATTTTTATGTTCTATTTATATCATTTTCATTCGATTGTCGCAAAATAAACTGCAATTTCTAAACATAGAAACTAGAATATTTCAGTTGGAATAAAGATGTTGAGAGTTGGAAATTAGAAGTAATGACTCAGATGATTGAGATAAGAGGTTGGAATTTGAAAATTGAAACCTAAGAGTTAGAGGATGGAATTTATCTATAAGTTTGAATTCAGATATTCGAACAAAGCATTTGGAAATAGTAATTGTAAATATAGAAGTTAGAAGAAAGAAATTAGAAGTTGTAAGACAGAATATTGGCGGCGATTCCCTTCCATAGTCTAGCGTCATGACTTTTGATTCAATATTAGATAAACTTTCAATATAAATAGAGTATCACATAAATTGATTAAATAAAATATAATCTAACGTATGAAATTTTAATTTGAAAAAAAAATTCTTCACTTTTTTTTTTTTTTTTTTTTTTTTTTTTTAATTATCATTATCAATATAGCATATACACAATGATGAGCAATACAGTGACACACTAGAATTGTTATTTTTTATTCAAAACTACATGTCAAAAATAATTATTTACTGAATTCAACATTTAAAAGAAGAAAATGCGCTTATTGTTTTATTTTCGAACATTCTAATTACGAGAATTATTCATAACATGTTTTCTTTTTCTTTACAACTTTGCTAACAGATGATTTCCAAAGTGTTTCTTCTGGTTCTTATGGTTCTTCCGCTGGCGTATTGCGTTCCCAAGAGTAAGTACATACAAATGTGGTACAGTATATAAAATATGACTATTTATATTGGTAGAAAAACGAAATAAACGAATATGAGATGTACTATCACAAGCAAGAAACTGTGAAATTGCGTATAACGATATTTTAACGCATTTTTAAAATAACATATGCAAGTTTGGTACCAAAATGTAGTTCATTCATCGGCCGATATGACACTTTGTCTTTTGATGAAATGATCGATACAAAAAGATGTTTTTTCCGACGATTAACGGCGAAACGTTAAATTCGACGGCGAAAATGCGTATTCTGCCATCAGCAAAGCTTAGATTGAAATGGGACTCAAGAATGAGCGCACTGTAGGAGAGGTCGATATATATACAATGTATATGGTATTGAACGAGATGCACATTGGCGGAAAACTTGTAAAGAAAAAGCATATTCGAATTATCTTAACATTTAATGACCAAAAAACAAAACAACGGATCATTTTAGCGAAAGGCAAAGTGTCATATGGGTCGATGAATACCTAAGTTTCTCAACCAAATTTGCATATGTAATTTTAAAAAGAAAAAAACGTGAAAAAATATCGTTAAACCCAATCACACAGTTATTTTTTCCGTCAGTATGTATAGTTAGAATTACATGCATATGTACAATAGATTAGCTATTCTAAATGAGTCTATAGTTGGAGATAAAATGTGCTTGTTTCTGTATCATTTCTAAAAGTAGACATTTATGGTTGTCTCAAAGGAACGTCATTCTGCAATCATATCATCTGTATTTTTCCATATTTAGGAAAGGTACAATTCTTTTGATATATTATTTAAGTATATTACACTACATGCAATGTCCTTCACTTATCAGTTGTAGCACCACTGGTCACTACACACAGTTAATTAAGTTTCCGAAAAGGATATGATAGTTCTGGATTTTAACCATTTAATTTCATATGTGTAATAGATAATATTTTCGCCGGCTTTTCTCTCTCTCTCTCTCCCTCTCTCTCTGTCTCTCTATCAAGAAAATGAAAGAGGGGGGCTCACACAAATCGTCTTTGTAAGACTACATGCAACACTCGCCCTAAGAATTGTTACTTATAGCCCAATAACCTTTTTCAAGGCTGTGCATTGGTGCTTTGTGCTGCTGTCGTATGTGACGGGGGACAGAATCCAATAATCCGCAAAGGACAGTGTTGTCCGTCCTGCAAAGGTATGCAAGTCGTTTTTTTTTATTTGAACATGCAAGTTTAGAAACTGGTATTTTAATTATAATAAAGTAGACTTTCCATTTGGCGAGTTGTTTGAGTAACAGTACTAATATGGAATATGGAACTTCTCGTGTTTTATAACCGTCCCAATAACACACACACACACACACACACACACACATATATATAACTTAACTTTTTCCCAATATATATGTATACATGTGTATTGACTATACCCTGACAAATAAATATAGCTGTGCAGTGTTAACATGATTATTTCATTGATGAAGGGACAAAGCCTAACAGTGTCAACTGTGCTGAGATCACGTGTGCCGCAGAACCCCCCAACTGCCCCGAGGAACTCTTGTATTATGCAGATTGTTGCCCAATGTGTGGTAAGTATCTAACTCAGTAGTGAGATTGATTCTAGATCAATATGGTGTAAATAATGTTACATAGAGAATAATTATTTTATTTACTGACTTGACTATATGAGTTTACCGTCGCTTCGAGAGACGGGAGATAGAATGGCCATATTCATCAGATTACACACTTAATTCCATTGTTTAATAACCAGAATATTTAATCTGATTCAACATATTAACTGTAAACCTAAACGAATCTTTTTATATATGTAAATAAAAAAAACCTAAAAAAAAAATTGGGGACTTATTGCAGCGTTAGAGTTTAAAACTGAACACGAATTGTACTTTACAGACATATTAAACAACACAGATGTAGAGATCTTAAACCAAACTCTGTCAGTCTTTTCAACTTCGCACACAATTCATGAAAAGCAACCTGGAGCTTTCGTCTGAATTGGAAAAGGGACGTTGAAATGCTTTGATTTCAGAATCAAATCCTTTGTGATGTCAATGTACTATTTTCATTAAGATTAAGTGCAGATCCGAAGGTTGTGGGTTCGAAATCAGTTTGAGACAATGATCTTTCATGACCTTTCCAGACGTAAAGTACTGACGTAAAATACACATATTTAAAACTTAAAAGTTAGTAAAGTAAAATTATTAAATTTAATGTTATTTGATAAACGCAGGTGTTTTGTTTTTGCATGCATTTAACTGGATTTTATTGAGTAATTCGAGTCATAAAAGCTTATAATGTGTCATTGTTTGTGCAGGTGGAATGAGGTCATCTTAATATCTTGTTGGAAGCCGGCAATACTTTTTTTCCAAGTTCCTGTCTGTTTCATTAATTTGAATCAGGCGCTATCGGAAGGCTGCACTTTTACCAATCTATAAATAGAGACTGTGACGTCACTAGCTTGCACTAGTCTCTGTGCTAGACCGTAAGATTCACTCTAGGAAAGCTTCATTTTACTGTATTGTATAGATAAGTGATAATTTATTTACCTGATATTTATCAAATATCTCTTTTAATAGGATGTAAGGTTCCTGAAATCGTTAAGGAAGGTAAGAAATATTTAACTCATAATTCATTTATATTTGCTAATTCAAATTTAGACTGGCTTGTTGCAATGTTCGCTTCTTGTTATAAAAAGAGAAAACAAGAATACAACATCTACATATAGTAGCATGCTTGTTCAATGGCAGAGAAGAACTACGCTGTCTATGTATTGAATATTTAAGGACAGCTCTGATTTACTTACAAAACTTGTAAATTAGATTTATTTATATGAATAATCATCAATGTAATGCAATAATTAAATTAAACAAAATAATTATACTTCAAGTCTAAACAGGTTGTTTTTGTTTTTTTAAAATATTGATAAAACGAACAGGAAAAACATGATAAATAACTTTTCGTTTAAAAAATATCTATCATAATCTCTATTTATTAACTTTATAGAGTATAATATTTCTGATGTAAATGTAAAGAGCATGAACATTCGGAACACCTCGTCGCTAGCTAAATTTCGTAGAAATGGGCGAGGTATTCCGAATGGGGTAGGAAATGTAAATGACAACCACCGCTATCATCACCATCGTCATCAGTAATACGACAAAATGACATTATTTCTTCTTGTGTCCTTAGACCCTTGTTATGAATGCGAGTGTACGGCGGAAAAGGGCTACGACTGTTCAACAAAAGCTTGTGAGGCACCTTCCTGTGACAACCCAAAGATAAATAAAAACCAATGCTGCCCAGAATGTAAGGGTCAAGGAAAATCATAAACGAAGGAGAAGAGGATGGCATTCCATACCCTATTACAATTTGGAAAATTACATATATTAATGCGTTGAATTTCTTACTTTCTTGCCGGGTTTTAAATAGAATAAAGTTTACTGGAATAATGATTTTATTGCTTTGATTACATATAAAAAAGAATGAACACAAAATGTATTTCGTGAGATCTTAATAAAAAAATGAACAGCTTTATTATCTATTTTTCCTATACTGTGTCTGTAATACATAATAGTATACATAAGAAAACAAATATTTAAATGAAAAATGAAATTTATGCATTTTTACTCGATTCTGTTACTAAACCTAAAAACATTACTGATGAAAATTTTGGACAGATTTCCTTTTATACGAAAATGTTTCAGACATCTATGTCTTGTATTATTTATCCATATAAATCCTTAAGAGTCTTATGTTACTTTTCGTTCCTATTGTAATATTTGCAACATATTGAATATTCCTGTATAAATTATTACATCGTATTTATTGTGGAAAGACATATGTTTATTTCAAATATTTTAATCATACTAGAAAGAATAATATACCCGAAGTTGTAATTACTGAAAAAAAAAACAAAAAAAAAAACAAACAAAAAACCTCTGCAACACATCATCATAGCACATGTAAAAACATTATTTTTTATTAATTTGATGCTTATGCATTTGTTTTCAGTGTGTGTGACTAGATTTAGCATCATGTATGGACAAGCGACCCTCTTTCAATAGACTTTTTGCTGAAACTTTGTGGTTGTAGTTACTCTACTGACAGCGTATTAAATATTTACTCCCTTTTTCATATTTGATTTCAGTTTTACCTCAGATACTCCGTTCTCCTGAATTTACGTTTGTGTTTAAAAAACAGTTGATTGTATAAAGAGATGCATACTGTCAATTTCTGGTGAACATAAGAGGTATGAGATTAGAAAATGCTTCAGATATAAGCAGTCTTGCGGTTAAATAAAAATCTTAAATAGACATTTTCCCCAGCCTTAAAGTTTGAAGATCTAGAATGCCTTCATCTTTTGAATTAGGGAATAGAAGATTGTGCATGTTTACTACTAATAAACTTATTAGTATAAAATTATTCAAAATTACATTTTATTGGGGATACAGAATTAGAGTTTCTGAGTTTTCAGATCTTTTGTTCGATGCATGCTCTGGACATTAAAACTCCTATCGCATACATCAATGATCTTAAAGTACACAACATGTCTTTGGAGAAACGTTATGGAAACAGTAAGCCCGGTGTTTGCCATATAAAACAATAAAAAGAAGCTCCTAAAGTGGTTAGCCCGGTGTTGGTCATATAAAACGATAAAAAGAATTTTCAAAATTGGTTAGCCCTGTGTTTGCGATATAAACGATAAAAAGAAGTTTAAAGATTGGTTAGCCCGGTGTTTGCGATCTAAAACGATAAAAAGAATTTCCAAGATTGGTTATCCCGGTATTTGCGATATAAAACGATAAAAAGAAGATCCTAAAGTGGTTAGCCCGGTGTTTGCGATCTTAAACGATAAAAAGAAGTTTCAAGATTAGTTTTGCATAAAACGATAAAAAGAAGTTCCTAAAGTGGTTAGCCCGGTGTTTGCGATATAAAACGATAAAAAGAAGTTTCTAAAGTGGTAATCCTCACAATAAAAATGTCGTTCCCATCAAAGAGACGCTTTGACTTGTTAACTACAGAACAAATATTCCGCCATCTTTACCATATCATTTAAAATAGGACTAATGGATGGATTCCGAAAGCAATTAGAAATCGCATGATGACGATTCAAAACGTCTAATTCCTATGCAAATGAAGTACAACGGCGCAGATAGTCTGAATTGAACCTTAAATGCGCATAAATATATTTCTGTAAGCGGATTGTCTGTGGAAAAAAAATGTTGTTTTTTTCTCGTTTTTTTTTTTTCTACAGATATTTCTGCGATTTTTGAATCCAGGAAAAATACATTTCTGCACTTGTTTACCTTACTGAAGCAAATAAATTAAAATCTCTAATTCTAATTCAAGTTATTACCGACATTTTCTTTTCACCCAAGGGAGATCACTCTAAGTCACATCTAATATAATCTATTGTATATTTTACAGTACATAAACACAACTTAAAAGTACATGTTCGGTAACTTGGATTTACAGTGGTCACGCGATTCCTCAATGTGGCGATTCATTGAATACCGGCGATGGCTCGAGCTACAAGCCCGGTCCCTTGATATAGCCCTTGTTCTTTTTCTCTGTAATCATTAATTTGAAGAACCACGGTATAAGTGTTTATAACAAGAATGTAAAAATTACGCAACGCCACCATATACACAAACTAAAACAAAGGGTTTCAATCATATTATCGGTAAAAAAATAATTTATTTCTGACTTAATTCTCACAATGAAAGCTATGATCGTGTTATTATTGTATTCTTAAACATATATTATGTTTATAACGTATTATTAAAGGCTAAACTTAACAAAATAATTAATGAAAAGACGACGTTAAGGAATCAACAAATGTAAATGTATTGAATTTTGACACATAAAAGATTCCTCGAATACGGCGATTCTTCGAATTCTTTTTTGCAGATCCCGTCCGACCTCGAGGAATCGCGTGACCACTGTATTCCTATAAATAGACGGTCCAAATACCAGTATTGCACGATTTTATACTGACTATTTATCAGTATTTATTCACTTAGCAATCCTTTTATGAATTTACAATCTGCAATGTTTGGCGTGTAATTAAGACCCATCTTCCTGACGTGTCTTAAACGTTGTGTTAGGGGCAGGTAACTCAATTCTTTCAATGCATTCGACCTGACAACATTTCTTCAGACGGAAACAAAAAGAAGTCACAGGAAAATATGGCGAATGTTAGAACATCTAAACCTTCTCTTTACATCATAACTACTTTAGTATGTACCAAGCCAAAGTCCTAAGAAACGGTACTGGTGTAGCTCCCTTGCTTGGCGCTCAGCATATAAGGGTAGTTGCAGGACTGGTTGGCCTGATGTCAGGATAGTGTGACTAGGTGTGGTTTCATGCCACATGTCTACAGCGTGATACTGCAGTGTGGCACGACAGCAGGCCTGTTTCTGATGAAAAGAAACAAAAGAGTCTGACTAACTTTATTTTCGTTTTTCTTTTAAAGTAAATAGCAGTTCGAACAAGCTGTTCCATAAATTACCAGACGGGGCGACATGGTTAATATAACATAATGAGTGAGCATCACATGTTAAATATTCAACCGCGAGACATTTGTTACTAGAGGTAGTACGAAAAGTAGTTTATATTCCTCACAGAAGATATGCTTCGCCTTATTGAATGATATATCATCATGACATATTAGTGCCTTATCATTGTAAAGGTCACTGTCGAGAAAGGGTCAATTGCGTAATATAGTTCAATACAGCCAGTTCAAAAATAATCATTGCGTGTGTTTTTATATTAATAGCGTTTTCTGATTGATTGATTGATTGATTGATTGATTGATTGATTGATTGATTTATTTATTTATTTATTTATTTATTTATTTATTTATTTATTTATTTATAAAAACATAGTTCCAGGCTAGATTTCAAACAAAAATCTATAGCGCTAAATAAGTAAGGTGGTAACACATTATAATTAATACTACTTGAATAGTATTTAAATAAATGACCAGTTTCCCATTTATAGATCGTAGTCGACGGACAGGGATGAGAACGTTCCCCCTCGGGAGAAGGGGTTTGTGGGTCATTAAAATGGTACTGGGTGTTCTTTGCTTGATGCAAAGCATGCTGGTTAGATCCAGGGCTGGTCGGTCAAATGTCAGAATAATGTGACCGGGCATGATACTGCAGTCTGGCAGCACTATAACTACCTACAAAATGACTGAAATTATATCGATGGGGCGTTAATTTCAAAAATAAACCAAACTCTCCTCTTAGAATTTAAAGCAACTTGTTCACAGATGATCGACAGGAAATCAAAAAACAAAACAGTTCTACTCTCCCTCGTTAATGTTGGAGTTTTTCGTTTTCTGACAAATAAGTGTAGGTCACATTACACGGGAAGACGATATTTTCGTAAAAGCAAGTTAAATATAGAATAAAGTATCCCCGAAGCAGGTGCTTATGGTACCGACTGACACGTTCCGCAACATGGCGTCTTCACCAGTTCAGGGTAGCGATTCCTTTGATGTCAGTGCATGCGCGAAGAGTGAAAGTGATTAGCCAAGTGATAGAAAATGAAAATAGAAAAACTAAATATAGGTTGTATAATTCTAAATGTAGTTTCTATACCGTCTGTGACGGTATTTTCTGCGACGGGGAAACCACCATTTTTTTTTATTTATTCATTTATTTATTTACAATCAAGGAATGTTTGATTTGGTGACCATGGTATGCATATGGATATTGATAGACGTTTTGCACACATATAGTTCAATTCAATATAGTTCAAATCACTTTATTTGGTCAAGATTGCTTATAGCGTATATAGGATAAATGACAAACATAGGTAGCGAGAACATATAATGGAATAATTAATAAAATGAACGGTTTTGGTATTTGTTAAAAGTCAAATTCTTAAACAATGGCCATTGTGAACGAGCTACTTTGAAGTATTATTTCGCGCCGAGTAATATTGTTGGAATTTGATCCAGAAAACAACTACTAAAGTTACTTTAAACGATGGCTCTAAAAATGTTCATCCAGTGTTTTGTGATAAATACTGTGAAAATCTCCTGACAGAAAATTGACATCCGTTGATGATCGTCGGAGATATCGCATGTCTAGGAGTAATTCCTGCTGCTGATTTAACGACCACAAAACAGGATTGGCAGTAAAATAGTGTCACGTTGTGACGACCGTGAATAGGTGGGTGGGGTGATGCTTTGAGATCGGTAAAATAATGGCAATGGCAAAATAACGTTGTCACTCATAGAATGAAAAATGAATATTGCTCGTATATATATAAAAGGAGAATAGACAAGGTTTATTAAATGACAAAAGTATAAAAATCAATTCACATTTTTTTAATATAATCTTACATATTCTGAAGTTATAAAGGTCAAATAATATATACGTTTTACGTGGTGCTTCACAATGATAGCGGTTGTTTAATTGATTGGTTTGTTGTTTATACTGAATTAGTTTACACATAATGCACATTACTGTTGATCCATCACGCCGTTCCATCTAGACATCGATGTGCCGGCGGACAGCGTATGTTTTTGAAAAGGCCTGTGTTCGAATTACCCATAAAAAATCGTCCTTCACCTAATATAGTTTGTATTAAATGATGCTCATTTATAACAAAAAAAAAGTATTTTCCACTGAAATCAATTTGCATGTCTGTGCCTTTAAAATGAAGTCCGTCGACCGGTATTTATAAACAGATGTCACACACGAATAAATAATGTGTTATCTACCGTTAGATATAAAAAGTAATGACTAAAAACAAATATTCAAACTGTTAACGGCTGCCGCACATGTCTCTTCATTATCATTTTAGTAATAGCAATTAATTACCAGTAATTAATGTTTTGTCGGCGATTTCTAATCATAGGTGTAAAAATATAGGGACTAGTTGAATGGATCAACTATGATAAGGAATAAGATCATATTTTTGAATAACACAGTGACACGGTCACTCAATATACGTTTTAAAAGAAATGCGATCTAATTTTGAACAAGGGTCAGGACTGCCACAAAATACGCCCATCACAGTATGGGGACTCTCAGAAATAGCTCAGAGAAACAAGCTATTGTCTCTTAAATCCCATTAGTTAATGAATGTTACTTATTAAAACAATCATGTTGAAAGTTTGAAAAGGATTGGTCTAACGGTATTGAAGTTAGAGCCCAGACAATCACAATTTCAAGTATTTTGTGTACGTCAAGGGCCATAACTTCTAAGTCATTCACGCGATAATACTGGATATTGAACTCATCCGTGATATTATGGCCATGCACATGTGTGAAAAGTTTGAAAAGAAATGGGCAAACTGTATTGAAGTAGAGCCTGGACAATCACAATTTCAAGTATTTTGTGTACGTCAAGGGCCATAACTTTTAAGTCTTTCATGTGGTAATGCTGGATATCGAACTCAACCGTGATATTATGGCCATACACATGTGTGAAAAGTTTGAAAAGGATTGGGCTAACGGTATTGAAGTTAGAGCCTGGACAATCACAATTTCAAGTATTTTGTGTACGTCAAGGGCCATAACTTCTAAGTCTTCACGGTAATGCTGATATCGAACTCACCGGATATTATGGCCATGCACATGTGTGGAAAGTTTGAAAAGGATTGGGCAAACGGTATTGAAGTTAGAGCCCGGACAACAAATGTTCCACGCCCACCCGCCCGCCCGCCGTGAGTGTTCACATAATACGCCCCATCTTAAGATGGGCGTATAAAAATGCTTTAAAATTCAAAGGGAGAGGAGCATTAATGGTAGATTCAATTTTCAGTCAAGAATTGTGGTTCTTGATTCGTCGGCATAACTTGTTTTGAGGTTAACTTAATATGCAGAAATTGCCTTAATTTCGTCATGAAAGCCTTATTTTTGCTAAAAATATTAATTTAACATGGGTGAAAAATTGGTGAAAACCTAGATATCTCGATAAACCTAGGACAGAGTCATCACAGGTTTAAACCAAGTTTATGTGGGTAAGTTTGAGTCACCATACCCAGGATAAAGGTCAAAGGCCACTTAATCTCCACCGCATAATAACATGTCCCCTTGACCCTAGAACCCTACTCTATGAGTAACAGTTGCCTATGACAACCAAAGGGTATGTCATGACCCTGCCTCAAGGCAATATGCTCAATGTCAATGAATTTTGTTAACTGTCTCCTTTTTTGCCCGATATCTTCTCATACTTTGCTAAATATTGCTTTTGACCGAGGTCTGACCTTTACTCAAAACCATTTGTTCACGATCAAGGAAATATTTAAGCAAGTTCTTAAATGCCGTTCCATCCGTATCTCTTTAACCCATTGACGTTATACACCATTCTTATATATTGCTACTGGCCCCGGGGCCCATTTCACTAAACTTCGTACGAACAATTTTGATGTAAGTCGTAATTATTTTGTTCTACACAATGTATAATAATGTCTTATTTGCACAATAAAACATAGGAAAAGTTGACCCATTTCATTGCATTATACAAACATAATTCTTTTTGTGAAGAAAACAGGACAGTGAAAATATTATTTTACATCTGTGAATTTAACGAAGATTTTCTTTTTCGTATGAAGTTTGGTGAAACGGTCCCCTGAATGTGTTAAAATATTGCCTCAATATCATTTTCACAAGGTCAATGTCACAGGCTCTGCCACTTCTGAATTGTTGTCGGGTGTATAATTGTAACTCATACACGAACGAGCCTTACAACGACATGAAGTAAAAGAAAAGGGAAATAACACGAACTAAACTGGTGGTTTTGTGTAACAGCTATTATCGCCCCTGATGTTTAAAAAAGAAGTATCAGAAAAGATTAACAAATTAATCTTCGTTGTCATATTCAGGATTTGAATCTTCTGATTTTGTTATTAACCACATATGACCAGTCCAAATTTATTTTAAGCGGGACTTTCTTCTAAATCTAGATATAAATTAGATACAGGCCAAAACATGTTTCCAAATTTACAAACCGACCCTACGCTTTACATTGCGTTTCTTCCTTCAATGTTTTTTTTTTTTCTGATTTATGAATTTCATTTGAATTGTCATCAAACTGTCATATTATGTTATACCGATTCAGATTATGTGTTTTGAATAAAACATAAATAAGAAGGGGAAAAAAAAAACGAAATTTGATAGAACGGTACTACTTCAGATTCCTGGAGCCAGATACCGTGTGCAGAAGTGATGAGCTTTGAAGTATATTTATATCTGGAACATTGTCAATTAGAAATCCTACTAAATCCTGCCTCAGCTAAAACGTCATTTGCGTTATTTCCTACTAAGAAGTCATTTCTTGTATCTAATTCAGACAAAGGATCAATAAATTCTAATATCTAAAGAAAACAACACAAAATTCGAAATTTAGGATTTACCAGTTGGGAAAGGGCCAACTATTATGCATTGTATGTCAAATTCTGTTTCTGCGTTTTGATAAAAATACTTTCCCTCAACATGTGGTCTGCATTTGATTTTAAAAAAAGTAGCATTTGTAAATGTAGCATGTTTTGCATTTTTAAATATCAATGCATAACTTTCTTTCTTTCTTTTTATTTGTCAATGACCAAATGATGACATAGAAATGTCACAGGGTCTTGAAGTTATCCGTGCGTCATACTTTTATTACGGTTACAGAGAAAAAATAAAAAATAAGTGACACTTTCTAAAAGTCGATTTTTGTGGAATTGCATTTCCTCGTGAACATGGTTTAAAAATTCGATTCAGATACGTTTCATTGCTGAACTACATGTCTATAATTTGTTCTTATGTCAGCTGTGCGTCAGAAGCTGCGAAAAATCATGTTTTAATAAATAAATTGGTGCCTTCCATACTATGAGATTGTACATTCAATTTTAACCCGTTTTTATTCCGCCGAAATTCCGGAGATTGCCGATATGATATGATGTTCATGACTGGAACTTCCGGTGAATCATTATTTCTACTATCCCAAAATAAAATTTAACCCACAATTGGCCGGCCCATTCAATGACGTCACGAACTTATATTCAAGGCGGAAATAGAGAAGAAACTTATCCGTCATTAAACTTTAGCGTCACGCCTGTCATAGTACCGATTGGTGATATCGAATTTTTCAGTAAATGAGGAAACGTTAAAAATTAACAACAAAATATGTAAAATTTGCTCAGAAAGTTAACAAAGATAAAAATGGATTGTTCGTTTTTGTTTTGAAATTATATAACAAAAAAATACTTATTCATTTTTTTTTATACAAAAGTGTATTTTATGAACGAACTTTAGATCGTGTTACTGATTTTTTGTTTTTGTTTCAATCAGTGAAACTGTTTGAGGGAATAAACCAGCATTATAGTGTTTTTGTCTCGAAGGAAAAGTTCAACTTTGTTAGAAAAAGTAACCGATTACAATAGACTGCATTAAACAAACAAGGATTATATAGTTTGATATGTACAATACCATTTGTCTGAAATGATTAATTTCAAAAACCTGTATATGTGCGTTTTCGTTATCTGGGATGACATATTATACAACACGCTTCATCATTGAAAAGTGAAAGCAGACGTCAAGTGAAATGGCGGGTTATAATTCAAAAACCGTTATCATCATAGTATGTGCTATCATATTCGTCTGCGGAAATATTAAATGTGAAACGTTGCAGACGAACAGTAACCGCATTATCAATGGACTTACAAACAGGAAGTACCAGCCCCCGGATATTGATTCCCAGACTCAGATATTGTCTGCAAGAGGACTGGATACCAGCGCTTTAAAGTTACACTTCCGGTATGATTGTGGAACCAGGCAACCTGTTTATGCCGAAAAATATGGAATTGAAGCACAGACCAGCCCTAGTCCTTTCATTATAAACATTCAACCGTCTGCCGTAAAACCCGGTGAAGTTGTAAATGGTAATATTCACGTCTGTTATTCAATACTTATACAATTTATCATAAATCATTTCTGCTATTCAAGTAAATAAGGAAAAAAAAACAATAACAAAGAGCATAAACCATTTGAACAATAAATTAATTTTACTTCTACATTATGTAGGTTATTTTCTAGTTATTAGCTATAATCAAAAACAATTTATTGACATCTATTTCTTTGATATAAATTTGAATACTTTGCCATATATTCATATTATATGTTCCTCTGTACTTTGGTATTGTGTATTAATATGTTATGTGGCATGTAATAACGCTCAATGTATAAAGTACTGTAACATTATATGTATGATTTTAAATTCTACAGTTATAACTATTCGTTCGTCCGTTTAAACACGCACATGAGTTAAAAATATTGTAATTCTACTATTTTTATGAATTATGTAGAAGTAAAAGTTTAAGGAAATTATACAGGGTTTTTTTTTTTTATTGTGTTGTTTGCTTAACATGTACTATGTATGCGTCTAACAACAGCACAGTAAACTTTTACACATGAATGAAAAATCCATATACACGGTCAATCACACATGCGCGTCAATACACGGAAGTGGTGACGGTGTGTTGAGTGATCTATGTCCGCCGGCGTTTAAAAGTCACCGACGGAATTAAATTATGACTTAACAAGACATGTACATATACATTGGAATTATTTAATCTAAAAAATGCACACTTTATGGTTAATTGCACCTTTTTTCTTTTATGAACTTGTTTTAAGAGTTTTATAAAATTCTTCTGCCACTGTGCAATCGGGCTCTTCCTCCACCTGTAATTAACTGGACGTCTCTATATGACTAAAATAGTGTTGAAGCGACGGTAATATCAAACCAACAACAACAGTATGTCGATAATCCATTTGACTATACCATTAGTAAAGACAATGATTTCGAGAGAAGAATAAACCCATGGTTAGTAGAAACGATAAGTCTGTAAAAAACAAAATAACCATCGTAAAATATGGACAGGGATTTTTCACAGAATTGAGAAGACGTCCTATAGTTATTTTTTAAATCCTTAACTTTATCAATTTTTTGCCCAAATTGAACCAATTATTTCTGAAGATAAATTTGGGAAAATCGAATTCGGAAATATATATGCTTTATGGCATCAGGTTCTCTCTATATACATAGTATTAAGAGATCCTAATGTCATTGAGAATTTTGCGAATACCGGCTAGAAAACAGCTGAAAATACATAAAAGTTTGGTTTTAAAAATAATAAAAATGTACTTTACGATTTTCAATTCAAACTTATTATTCTTATCATTATTATTTCTATTATTTTCAGTCTCGGTAGAAGCGACCACAGGATATTCCTTCAGAGGATTTTACCTCCAAGTTCTCGATGCTGCAATAGAACATGGGACTCCGGAGGGAAAATTTCTGCCAGCAAAAGGCACAAACTTACAGGTACTAGCGTAATTACCAAATGTTCTTAAGGTATTCCATCCATCAATAGAGCGTATCAACTTAAGTTACTGTCATTATTATCTTACGCACTGGTGAAAAAATATAAAAGGCATGAGACGCATTCACTCGTTAGCTAGGTTTACAGAAGTAAATTTAGAATCTCTCTCTCTCTCTCTCTCTCTCTCTAACACACACACACACACACACACATACACTAAATTCTGAAAATCACATATATTCGATTGACATAAAAAAACATTACATAATTTCTCACTCAAACCTCCAAAGTATCAAGGAAACTTTACCCTTAGTTTAGGGGAAAATAAAACATGGTATTATTTTCACGTTGAGCATATAGTGTATTTTTATGAAGAGTATACTTTGTATCTCTGTTAAGAACATATTGTGTATTTTAACCTCGAGCGTATCATAAATGTTTACTAATCATATATTTTTATATTCGCTTATTGCATATTGTATATTTTTACTAAGCATATGTTGTATATATTTACTTAGAGCATATTGTATATTTTTCACTGAGAGCCTAAAAAGAACTCGCGTTCAGCAGTCAAAACTTATGGACGGTCTGACTACCACAAATATGATTTTTTTCCTGCCTTAGAATTTACTATCAAGTTGTTAGTTTTTTGGCGGTTGATCCTAATTAAGCACGCGAATTGTCTCGAACAAAAACTCAACCTGCTTCCTGCCATTTTATTGTATATTTCTGTAACTGACGTCTTTTGGGAGTCTCATTTTTTTAAACAGTAACATCAACATTGTCTGAGAGACTAGCAAATGATCAGAAGAATATTTCAGTAAATTTAAATGTCATTTTGGCTACAAAAACCGATTACATTTCAATATCAACTTCACGGTATTAAACATGGAAGTTAATAACAATGCGCAAAAAGCAATTTAAAAAAAAATCCTTGAGAGTTAATAGAATAATTTGGCCATTTTAATTGCCTAAATGAGATATAAAACGACGATTCTTCTGCAGCCGAGCAGAATGTGTCGCATAATTTTACATCAAAGAGCCATTAAGCCTTCACACTCGTTGTTTATTTTCCAGCTGACTGGTTCTAAGATAAGAAGTTAGTCTGACACTAACTTAGCTTTTTTTCGGCGTAAGCTGTATAAAATGGATTTTGGCTTATTTCTTGAACCAATCGAATCTTGGTTAACAACCGAAGATTTCGAAAAAGCACTCATTTCATTGGTTTGCATAAGTTATATTAGGATATTCCATCATAAAATGGGAGTTTCAGGGTGCATTTTTCTGCATGATTGTCAGTTGGCAAATAAAGGTTTAATATACCTATTTAAACATAAAACCCATCCAGTTGAAAAAGTAAACAGTTTTGAGTCTTAAGAAAAGGTAGTTAACATTGGTAGTGGACTCGTCCCTCTAAGTAGCAATAAGTTATTAATACTAACAGTTGATGAAGGGTTCGTCAGCTCCGAGATCAAATCATACTGCCGGATTTTTTTTTCATGTTTCGTTTGTATTACATTTTTGTCTTTTTTTTTTTCAATGGTTTTTATATAACATCCCTTAATTTAGCGGCAAATACGTGTAAAATCACATATTATAATATCAAATATATTGTAACACTTTTACTTTCATTAATATTCATATTTTTTCTCTGATAATGATGATAATGATGACATGTGCGGATCCAGGAGGGGAAGGGGGTCATGATCCCGGAATTTGGCTATTACGTATAGAGTAAAGAATGGAAGAACCCCCTACCGCCCCTCTCTCTATTCCAATGGTAAAAAAAAAACGATGGACCCTCCTCGGACGCATGGGTGATGAGGATGATAACTGCTTTTGTTTTTATCAAATATCTCATCATGTAGTCCCATATATTTTCAAGGATATCGGGGTATATGCTTAAGTGTTTTATTAAAATGACATCCTCAATACTAGAACTATTTTATCAAAACACTATCATTATTATGTACTTGTCAATCAAGTAACATACTTTGAAACAAAAAGGAAAAATATACATTAAATGCCAAAACATAGTTTCATTGAATCTCTAAATTTAAAAAAAATATGGCAATTTAGTACTTAAGGCTATCAAACGAGTTGACGGAATCATTTAAAAGCCTTAATTTGGTGATATCAAGATCCATGCTCCAGAGATGTTATCTAGAAGCGCATGTCGTCTTAGTTAATCATCATGGATTGTTGCTTATGCTTTATTGTTAAAACCGTTTCAAGGTTTCTAATAAAATAAACACATTTTCAAAAAAAGAGAACTATTAAACCTTTAACTATTTTCAGAACTGTACCGGAACAGCAGACAGCATAATATTCACGAGCAGACGACGTCATCGTTACGTCATGGTCCAGTGGGTGGCGCCCCCTGATAACGACAGAACGTTCGTTGTAAGGTAAGTTCCATCAAAGTCTCGAAAATATATTTTAAGTTGAATTTCCCATTCTCAAATTCTGTTGCATCTTATAGAAAAAATTATAATGTTTGCCTGAAAATGCTTGTTTTGTCGTATTTGAAGGACATATCATTAATACTGAACTCGAGATGGATACAATACATGTACTAGCTCGTGTATTAAAAATTTAAAAGTCTAGCTCATTCCACCCTTCAGCAGCAGCGAATGCCACCACCGGTCTATTTTAACCTCCTCTATTTTTATATACATTTTTTCCCTTCCTCTAATAGTCTATATTTTGTTTTCTTAGTTTCTGTTGCTTTCATTTAAAAAGTTTCTCGTTGTTACCCTTTCTTCCATATTTTCAAAAAGAAACATATTATGTTTTACTAAGCTTTAGTTTATTTACTACACTTTCGTGTACAATTGGAATGGAGAAATTCAAGCCATATAACATTTCTACAACTATTATTAAATTGATTAATATAATTTCATGACTCATTAATTTATTATATATATTTTCATTTATTAATGTTCATATTTCATTTCGGTAGCGTTGCCAAACTAAAGTGAATCGCTAGGATAAGAATTGTCCTATCAATATTTTCTTAAATAGTTTGCATCATTTTATTTTATTTTTCAGTGGAACGGTTTCGGAAACAGTAAACTGGTATTGGACGAACATCTCATCTCCATTCTTAACTGTATCAGATGTGACCACTAAATCTACGGCCATTTTCGATTCAAATGAAGGCGATCCCTCATTTCAAAACAATAAAGCATCGGAAGAGATCTCCACAAATGACCCCACCACAACAATGCTACCAGATATAGACCTAGATTTACGTAGTGATGAAAATAACGATACGGAACGACAAACTGCAATTTCAGAAATTTCTTTTAAAAAGGACAAACACAATTCTGAAAATGAGGATAAAGCAGTTTCATACTAATTCCCCCGTTTCGGACGCTCTTCAGGGCATAGTCGGTAACGCCTCAGATATGGGAGATCTTGAGCAAGCAATAAGTTCAACATTTCAGAGAATAACTGGACCGGGCGAGACAGTATCTGAGGTATTGCTTCATCAAGGGATTCAATCTATTGAAAAAATAGATAAAAATGAGCGAAAGGGTCCCGAAAACAATGAAGTTGAGGATTCAGGGATTATTTTGCAAGGGCCATATTTTGGTGAACATAGCGTTGTCACTAGTCCTCGGCCGGAGGTGAATACTAAAAGTAGTTACGTATATACTGAGATGAATAAAAATCCAAGTAGTTTTGAAGCGCCGGAAACCGCAGAGTTCATCGGGACCCTTATGAGCTTGATGGGATCAGGTGGGAGTAGTGGGGGTGGGGGAGGCGGTGGTTTGTTAAATATGATGGGAGCGGCATCGAGTTTAATGGGAGGAGGAAGTTCTAGAAGTGGGGGAGGTGGGGGTGGTCTCTTGGAACACTTGGACAGTTGGGAGGCCTACTTGGGGGAGGAGGAGGTGGCGGGGGAGGAGGGGTGTTAGGTTCGTTACTTGGGGGAGGTGGTTCAAGAGGAGCAAGTAATCCTGCTCCGGCTCCTCCTCCGAGAACAGTGGTTCAACCGCCTAGTGATGAACCATCATTGGCTGATTTACTTGGTGTGGATCCTGCTACAGCTGTAAATCCAGGTACTGCAGCTAACCTTGAGCAACCAGATCCTCTTGGTGATGTTTTCAGTGGCGGGGCTACCAGTGAAGGCAGCAGCAGCAGTAGCAGCGACGGTGGAGGTGGTGGTATTAGACTTGGAAAACTTTTCGGAAGTCTTACTTCTGGGGGTCCCGTTGGGACCATCGGCAAAATTGCTGCCATGAGCAAATTAAGTTCCTTGGCTAAAGGTTTTATGGGTGGAGGATCGAAGCCACAACCAACTCCTCCGAGGAGAAGTGGACCCGGAGGTTTGTTAGGTGGTGCTGGTGCAGGCAGCGCAGGTTTTGGAGGCATGCCTGGAGGTCTTGCACCCGGCTTTGGCGGTGCATTTGGAGCCAGTCCAACAGCTATGCCATTAACACCACAACAAATGATACAGCAACTAGAATACCAGCAGATGCAGATTCAGGCTATGAAGAACATGCTTACACAAAATAGTGTTACTAGTATGATGGGAGGTTTCGGCAACGTTCCATTATCACTTGGGCAACAGACAAATTCACAATTAACTGGACTTCCAAGACAAACCCAACCATTTCAGCCGCCTAATTCACAAATGAACAATCAGTTAATGCCAAGAGTTTCTCAAGGACAAGGCTTTGTTTCACAAACTCCAACAAACTTTAATCAAAACCGGTTTCAAAACCAAGTCGGATTTGGGAATAATCAAGTACGGCCAAATAACCAAATCAGTCCAGTGACAAATCAATTTGGCCAACCACAGAATCAGTTTAATCAACCAGGAAATCAGTTTGGCGCAAATCAGTTCCCACAAAATCAGAATCGTATGACGCCAGTGTCGAACAATCAAGGTCAACTTTTGCAGGAGGTCATGAGGCAGAACCAATTGCTCATGCAACAAAATCAACAACTGATGAACAACAGGCAGGTGCCAGGTCAATTTGGACAGCAAGGACAAATAGGATTTCCACCTCAAAACGGAAATAACATGAATAATAACGCTGGGTTTTCCCAAAGCAGTCTTAATAATGGTGGAGCAGTGACAAATCCGAATACACAGAATAATTTTGGACAGTCACCTCAAGGCAACAGAGGAAATTTCCAAAACAATCCTCCAAATAGTAACAATTTTCCAGGCACATCTCCAAACGGAATGACTAATATGAATAACAACTTTGGCGGTAACTTCAATGGTGGGGCAGTAAGTGGAATGCCTGGAATAAGTAATGGAATGACTCCAACTGGAATGAATTCAAATAACAACGGTGTTAACAATAATGGACAATTTGGCGGTAATGGACAAATGGGACAGACTGTAGGGTCAAATATGGGTACTGACAATTCCCTGGGACAGCAACAAGGTCCAGTTAACGGACAACAAAGCACAGCTGGTTCAGGTTCATCAATATTTGGACAGTTTGGTAGCAGTGGTGGGGGCGGGGGTGGCGGAAACGGAGGGTCATCAAGCTTAACCAATATGTTCGGCGGCGGAGGATCTTCAGGAGTTGGTGGTCCGTTATCAAGTATGTTAGGAGGCCAAGGTGGAGCACTTAGTAGTCAGTTGTCAGGAATGCTTGGCGGTGGCGGCGGTGGACAGAACCCCTTAAGTGGATTATTGGGAGGAGGCGGTGGTGGTGGGGGAGGGGTTTCAGACCTTTTAGGAAACATTGATACCTCAGCGATTCAAGGCATGCTTGGAGGACAAGACGTTTCGAGTCTTCTTGGTAGCGTTGACACCAATGCTCTTCAAGGTGCGCTAGGTGGTGCTGATGCACAGAACCTGATGGGGTCTATAGATAAAATGATGGGTGGACCCAATGGTGGATTAATGCAAGCAATGCAGGGTGTGATGTCAGGGGACATGGGTGCATTAACTGATGTGGAGAGTTTACTCGGCAGTCAAGATCCTAAGGAGCTTCAATCTCTTGCGGACCAGGCCATGGGTCTCCTTTCCCAGTCTGGTATCGATCCTAATGCAATGTTAGGGCAGTTGATGGGATAAGTTCAATCAATGGAACAGCCAATATTAGACTGATTTATAATTTCATGTGAAATTAGTAGGTTAGTAACTGAGCGAGCCATTCGATAATGGTTCCGATACAAAGGTGTTTACTGTGTGAACCTTGGACTTGAAAAAGAATATGTAGAAAACAAACGACAGTTTTGACATTTGTTAGGTAACAATGCTAACACTAGAGAAGAATGGAATTGTGGAAATGAATCGAACCCAGTGTATATTGTCAGAATCACTCTTATTTCATGTATAAAATCTTTACAAAATCTTGCATGGGGTCTTATGTTTGTAAATGCTTTTACGTATATTATCAATCATTATAAAATGATTAACGGGACATGTGATGATAAAAATAAATCACATACGGATATGAATGTATCATGTGTTTCAATGTTTCGATTTACTCGTGTATCATGATCCTGTATTTAAAGATATGTTACGTTGTATTCTGTAATTTATAATTAAAATTATCATTACATAAAGAATCCTTACTTTTGTCTTGAAAACACACATCATTTTATTGAGGAATGTGTTAGCATATATACTTTGATATTATACATGTTTTAATATTGTAATGTGTATTTTTTTGTATGTGTGTGCTTTAAAATTTTTTAAATTTTAAATTAATAATTGTTTGGGGTTACAATTCCATGGACAGTATGGCAGCCATTTATTAACTTCTTTTTTTTTTTCTTTTTCTTTTTTTTACATAAGACCTCCAACATTATCACGCCGTAGACAGGTGCCCTTATGTGTCAAGCGCTTAAGCACGTTGGGATATATTTCAGTAATATTATACTAACAACTGTGTATGCTTGGAATCAAACCCATGACATCTCGGTTACGGGACTAACGCTCTAACCACTCGGTCACCAGTAGTGGTCGTGTATTGGTATCCTTATTTACTCCATATATATTTAGCACTTACTTGAGACTATATCACCGTACTCCAAAAAAATCCAAAAATCTTTAGGCAGGATACAGAGTATCGGTATATTAAAGTGGAAATTGGCCATGACACTCGGTAGATAAACTGCCATTACCAGACGCACGGCGATCAATTGGTTTCCTGGATGCACAGCGTCATATCCACACTTGCTGGAAACCAGAGGCGCCAGGCAACACTCTCGACCGGAATACTCGGACATTTACGCCGGCGCTTAGTTAACTTTTTGTCATTCTCAGTCTCCGATGCTTTGGATTATGTTAGAAACTGGATATAGATTTAGAGATCTGGAAATTTGATATTAAAATCAAGTAAGCTATATATTTTACAATATCTTATTTTATGTTAACTATCTGTCTGTTTGACTATTTGTGTGCCTGTCAGTAAGTCGATGTTTGTTTTATTAGTTAGTTTCTTGATTTTTCATCGTATTAATTTATGTTCTATTTAGACAGTTATTATATGCCTGGATTTTTTTATATTTTTTTTACATCAAGATATCTTTGTCTGATCATGAAATTAAGTTAAATATTGCGAGTACATATAATCTTATTTCAGATATATCAAAAACATTGTCACAATTCCGTATTTAAATATTAAATAACCGGTATTAAAAACCATTTTGATTATATTACTAGGGGTATTTCATGTGTACATTTATTCGTGAATCTATGTTCTAGAAAACATGAGGTCTATATAAAAGACAAGTTTTCGTAGGGAATAATATTCGTAGATAAAAAAAATCACGAAATCGACGAAAATTTGAGTACCACGAAAATTAATTAGTTCACAGCATGTAAATCTAAATGATACGCGCAACTCGTTTCTTTCTTTCGTCTGTATTTCTTTCTTTCAATGTTTTTATTTATTAATTAACTGATTTATTGATTTATCTATCTATCTATCTATCTATCTATCTATCTATTTATTTTTTCTGAATGGGAAACATTTTATTACAATTAACTCTCAACTAAGGATATCCAAGTGGTTTCGTTAAAATGCCTGACTTTAGGGACTGACTACATGAGACGGATACAGTGCTGCCTTACTGCGGTATCAGGCCATAGTAAGTAGCATTATACTCGACCAGTCATATCTTATCCTGACCTCTTTTCCTGGAACTTCATTAATTTACAGAGCGACAAACAAAAGTTTAGACTTGTTTATTTTACGTCGATAGGGAAAAAAGCTCTTGGCTACTCTTATTCTAATCCCCAACGGTTCCTGCGTTAGACCAATACTTAGCGCCTTGGAAGGTCATGAAAAAAATCATGAATGTAACCACTGGACTACTATGTCCATAAAAAAATCTATGGTTTCAAGACCAATGGTATGTCGCGGTTGGGAATAAAACCTATGACGTACAATCAAATTCCCAAAACCCATAGGATCCACGTGCTCTACTAATAGACCGCAATATTAATTTTAGAGACGAGCCATCTTACACATCTGGCTCCAATTCCAACAACAATACTTAGCGCTAAGTTATACTTAGTGGCGAGTTTCATAATTCTTGTTTCTCTAATAGAAATACTCAAATATTTGATACGAAATATTCGAGTATTTGATTAAAATGACATAAATTATTACGTAAATAATTAACCATATTTTCTAAGTATTTAAGTGTTTCTTGGTGGAATTCGAGCAATGTTCCATTTTTACTAGCCATCCTTAGCGCTATATAATGATCTATATATTATATATATTATTATATAAAATATTTCTGAACAAATATCATTAATTGCTAAGGTATAATTTTATCAACATTGATATTCGTAAACTAAGAATGGCGGAATGCGTTTCTACGTACTTTCATTTAAGAATTTAGATATTACTTAACGCTAAATATTGATGGTGAAATATAATATTTCGCCAAAGAATCGGACATACCCGTATAATTCGCTAATTTAAATTGACCAATCAGTGACAGGGGAAACATCTCAAATGTATGTTTATTTCCCATTTAACACTGTGTAGAATTATACACCAGCATGTAGATTAGATATTTGGGAAGTGCTCGTTAATTTACGTAGATTTACGTTTCTTTTCGGAATGAACTGGACACTGATAACATTGCTTCGCGTAAAGTTTTTAGAGGGCATGGCATTGCAACTTTAATTAACAGTAAACGATCGGTAAAATAAACAGCAGAACTTATCCGAAACGATATTTGTATGAGACTGAGGCCTAAAATAATATAGTATCATAGCTTGGAATAAACAAACAGCAGATGGTATGTTACCTTACCCATATACTACGTACATTCATGTTATTGACATGAGATGGCATGAATTATAACGGAAAACAGAAATAATTAATTTTACCAGTAACTGAACAAAATTTTCTGAGTTTTTCCATCGCAGTCATAAATTATCGGATCGTTTGTTGCGCGAAGATCGTGAAAATCATACCAGCGCGAATATAAGAATAGATGCTTTCATCTAGTTTTAATATACTAAATCAAAAGTGTGGGAGAGACGAGCACTCTCGATGTAAAACAAAGCGATATTAGTTACATTTGTGACCAAGGGAGGTCATGGACGAATTTCAATTTTTACGCAATTCATATACATTGGCGCTACATTACCACCAGGATTAGATTTGATGATTTGGGCTAAACAAACGATTTTATTTGGTAAGTAGTGCTTTCTTAAGATAAGTCATGGGTTTTTTGTTGGTCACTTTCATATTACAAGCATGTTTATTTTTCATTTTTTCACTAATTGTACGCAATGTGTACGTGCGTATGTCTGAATACACGTAAGGTGACTATAACGTAATTGCTTAACCAGCACAGGGGACTACAAGAGGTGTGATGTTATTTTTGATTTAAGGTATTCCATTTATCATTAAATTGTGATCATGGTCCATCAAGTGATCGTGGGAATTTTATAGTAAATGTGAGCCTTTACAGACGTAGCGAAAAATAGCCTAAAACTCCAAGTCAATGGAAGCTTGCATCTGCACTTGAATGACCATGATTATAATTCAATGATGTATGAATTACCTTAAAATAAAGTGCAGAGGTTGAGATGAGAATCCATCTATCTAACTCATATGGATTAAAAGAGAAACTGTGGTTGACTCAAACTCATTATCGGGTAACAGGTCGATAAATATTTGTCACATATTCAGCACATGATAAAAACACCAATTCCATTTAGTTGCACTCGTATGAACCATAAAATAGTCTTAAATCCATCCATCAATAAAAAGTGATGATATTCCATCAACATCAAATGATAGTAAATAAACTAAGCGCAAAATAGCCTTTAAACTCTATGGATGCTTGCATCAGCACTGAAGTTTTTTTAAGCATTTGAAGGACCATGATTATCATATAATGATGGAATGATTACCTTAAATTGATACCAAATATACGTTTGGGAAATACCATCGGGTTGACGTTACATTCCGAAACAACCAAAAAACAACAACAGCAATTTCGAATTATACCTTTGACATTTGGTCGGTATGAAATATTTATTTCCAGAAGACATGCCAAAAACTGTTACTGATGACATTGGTCTGTGAGAAGTAATAATGTGAGTCGGGAATGACGGTGAACTAAATGTCAAATTTCACGGTAACTTAAATATATACATTGTTTAGGGACACATTGATATTTTGGCATGTCGTATGGCTGAACTAAAATTGTTTCAGTGATAGTGGCATATTTTTCTTTTAAGCAGAATTTTTTAAGAAAAAAATACAGATGTCTTTACAATTAGACATGAGCATGCTGTAGTTAATATAATGATTATTAATGAGAAAGTTATGACATTCGATAAATCTCACGGCACGGACCACATAGAAAGCACTTTTTTGCCGTGGAATTTCCTGCTGGCAAAGCTTCGTTTTTATGAATATTAATCAGTTACTTGCTGACCAATGAAATCAGGCATAGTATTTTGAATACTTTTCAAAATATGACTCATAGTTTCTACAAAATAAACCGCAACGCTTAGGCGAGGAGCGTGACATCAGCTCTACATTGTAGAACGAAGCTAACTTTCAAAATTCCGCACCGTTTTATTGGTCAAATGATCCCTGCTGACGCCGCGCTGAATCTGCCACGGATCCAACGAAATGCCTAATTCATGCTAACTTAATATCCCACGGTCGATTAAGAAGTAAATCGTATTGAGCGAACGTGAGTTTTTTCGACGATGGAACTATATTATCTTTTCTGCGGATTAAAAGGTGTAACTAAGCAAATCAGTGACATTTATTTATACCTTGATTTAAAATTAGTAAACACATAGTAATAACTATATAAGTATATTATAGTTTAATGCATATTATTTTCATTTTAGACACATACATAAATTCAATATTACATAGCTTGTTTGTTTGTGTACTTTAACTTACGCAATGTAAACTTCCTCTCTCACAGTTATATATAATACCTGAACATTTTTTAAGAACCTGATGCTCGTTCACTAAACTTCGTTCGAACTATATGATCTTAGTCCCGAGAATTTTATCATACATAGTATCCTCTAATGTCTTATTTGCACAATCAAATTGCTTTCCTTTTCAACACGCTAATTTCAACTTTCCTAGATAGCTGACTGACTGAGTACTGAAGCAGTAGCTCTCTCGATACGCATGCGTATCTTTAAATGTTAACTGGTGAAATTCAAACCAGTGATGGTTCAAAATATCTCCGAATGAATTGCGATTGACTTTTATTATTGTTCATTAAATCTCGAGCTTCGATTATTAACACATTTCGATTTAGTTTTGGCTTCCATAATGTACACATGTATTCGTATTCAAACAAATCTGGAATTAACACCACATAGTGATTAAACAGAAAACAAAATTTGGATCCGTAAACTGGAGGGAAATCAATATTTTAAACATAGCCCCAAAATGTTGTTCGATGCTACCATAGAGCACAGTTGCAAGCAGTCTATAAATAGAGACTGTGACGTCACTAGCTTGCACTAGTCTCTATACTAGACCATAGGATTCACCCAATAACTGCAATTGTTCTTCCGCGCAATTAGACCCAAGTTCTATATAAATTTGACAAAATGAACTTTCACTTGAACTTTTGGAAACCGCTGTCGTGTGTGTGTATTTACAGATTAGTATTTTTCTCTCAAAATGTCATATACAATGAAAACGACTTTAAACTGGCATAATAAATTGACAATAACTTAATACCATGTTAAAATATTGCATTTAGGTTACTTATCCATTTGTATGCAATCTCCAACACAGGAGAGCTTAGTGGCGCAGCCATGATTTACCCATGTTTCTTTGAACGCTTTTACACAGGTCATTCAGACCGGTGTTGACACATTGGAGTTGCAAACACAATTTATTATTAAAAGAAAAGGGGTTAGCTGAAGAGGAACAGAAAAACACCAGTGGTTACGTTGCCTGGTTGCAATATAATGAAATAGCTCTAAGATGTAATGAAATCAGTTGTATTGGTTACACTTAAGTTAAACTTAGGTAGAAATCGATTGTGTCTGTCCAGTTGTAGTTCGCATGAGAGCGGATCCGAACGTCTAGGGTTCGAACATCGCTGGGACAAGAATCGCTCATGATCTTCCAGGGCGAGAAGTACCGGTTCAAACCAAGAAGAATTAAGAAAGAAATAGCTGAAGTTGAGAGAACCTGTTTCCCAATCGACTTAACAAAAAGAAAACGTTAACATGTTCTGCATAATCACAATCTTAGCTTGATAGGATTAATGCTCTGGAAACTAAAGTGGGGAGTGCATGTAGGGATGTATTTATTTCGCTTGGGTTCCAAAGTTGTCTGCCTGAATTTGGAAGTAACTTAATTGTACAGTCACTACAACACGACGAGAGAATTAAAACTCATTCATCACAGACATGTTTCCTGATGTGCACGACAAGGAATCTTCTAATTAAAGAGCGCACTGCACTTTAAGGGATATTGGAAAAAGAACAAACGAAAAAGATACACATTCGTTTGGTGCAGAAAAACCTTGCAACTATAGGAACTAGACGATCAAGTGTTTTGTAAAGAAGTTTATGTGACCAGTCACTACAGCTGGGTCCAACTTTTTCCAGTATTCGAAAGTGAAAATATATAGCCAGACTGAAGTTACTGTCGTGAAATACCGGTTAATTCAAATTAGAAAAAAAAAATGATTATATTCATTGGTTTTCTTATTAAAATGGTCGAAAAGGGGGGAGGGGGGTAAAAAATGAAAAAGTTCATTTGTGGTTCACCTGTAATTTACCATTGCTAATTACCATAGACCAAATGCTCAAGAAACTAATAGGTCTATGTAATCACCAATATCTACTTTTGGGCGGAAGTGTGTGAATGACGTCACTGTTCCTTTCGGGAAGTCTCGCGAGATTGCGGGATGTTAACAATGGCTGCGATCATGCTGCGGCACTCATTATTCATGGTCGTATTTAACCCTTTCCTTAATATAGACTCATTTTGACGCACTCAATACGTACCACAAAAAGCCTGATCTGCAGAAAACCACAGTTAAACCTTACCAAATTTAATTACAAAATCCTCATTTCCAGATCACTGAGGAGCAGCGAACAACATAAAACCTGATCAGCCTGCGAGTTACTCGCAGGCTGATCTGGTTTTATGTTGTTCACATAGGTCTTTTCATGGTTTCCTCTATGAGGGAAAGGGTTAAATAGTAATTCCTTGATAATTAGTGGTGTGTTAATGAAATGCATTATAGATTAAGGTTGTTGATATCAATATTTATCAATTAAAAGCAGGTTGTTATCAGCCGAGAGTAAAAAGGTAGCTAGTTTAGATGCTGAACACAATTTCTGACCAAGATAATATACAAACCAAGTTTTGTAATTTTGATATATTTTTATATATATTTTATATATAATTATTTTGCATTTAAAAGAAAATACGAATATTTAAATGTTTCAGTTTTAAATAAAACTAATTTATATTATACAGTCCATATGTTTGTTATCTCATTAATACTGCCTTATAGTTCACACTAAACCGTAAACAAAAAATACAAATCATAAAATACAATATTTGTTTGAGTTATATAACTATGGTTAAGATTCGAACTACCAACTGTCTGAATTATATGAATGTCATCAACCATTATATGATTTCAATTTTTAAAGTTTATTGGTAAATCAGCAATACGTATTGCCTTTGACCATTTACAAATTGTGAATCAAACGGAATATGGCAAAGACATAATCATATATGTTCAAATACAATTTTATGACTAAGCAGCAATAACATCAAGGGTATTTTTTCGTATTTTCAGAGCTTCCTTAAGAAATTTGGCAGTTTTTATCAAGGATTTTTTATTAAGGCTATTCATAAAATAATTAAGCTTGTTAATAGTTGGCCAGCTAATATTACCGAACTATTTTTTACGGATATCTGAATATGTTTGCCAACACATGAAAAAAATGATACTCAGTTTCAACAAGATTACTAGTACATAATTTACAAATTCTATCTTCTCTGTTTATACCATGGAATCTTCCGACTTCAATTTCAAGACAATGTGAACTAAGTCTAAAACCTGTAAATATTTTTCTAAGATCAACGCTATTAATTTTATCTAAATACTCTTCAAAGCAGAAGTTAACTTTGAATTTAGAAAACGTACAAAGTTTTGGTAAAGTATTAATTGATGTGGTCCATTCCTGAATATACTGATCTCTGAGACATGTTTTCATTAAAGGTAAACAATTAAAATTTCTACCAAAGTCAACTCTTACATTGGTATATCCAAGATGATCAATAATAGAATGTATTCTTTTGGCCCAACATGTGCTATTTATTTTATCACACTGCAATGCATACATTTCGTACATAGGTAAATTAGTATTACTCATAAATTTAAACCAAAACTTAAGTGATCGTTCTTTACACAAAAGTGATAACGGATACCTCCCGAGCTCGCCATAAATAGCGGCGTTCGTCGTTTGTTTCTTAACACCAAGAACATATTTACAAAACCTTAAATGCAATTTATCAACCTCTTTTAAATTATAGACCCCCCAAACTTCTGCCCCATATAACAAAATAGGGACTACCATACTATCAAACAGTTGAAGCATTGTCTTAACATCGAATTTAATTCTGTCAAATAAAGATAATAAGGTACCGTAAGCTCTCAGTGCTTGATCGTGTAAACATTTAACTGCATCTGTAAAAGTACCGAGGTGATTAAATTTTATACCTAAATAAACAAAAGTGTCAAAAATCTCAACGGAACCATTAATAAAAATTTCTAACATTTCTGTTACTTTTTTTCTTTTCAAAAACACAGACTTTCGTTTTATTTACATTAATTTTTAAGCCCCATTTGGCAGAGTAATGATATATGCTATCTATTTGGGACTGCAAACTGACAGGATCTGTAGTAAATAAAACAATGTTGTCCGCAAATAAAATAAGATATTTGGACAATAACTCAAGATCTTTGTCTGTAAATGAATTGAAATCAAGATTTTCAACAATATCAATCACGAAAAATATGGCTATCCAGTTATACATGCTAGAACTGATCTTTCAATCTGATTAAGTGATTAGGATTTTAATGGCTAAATATGGCAAAGGTTTAAATATGGTGAAACGAAAAAAAAGGACTCAAAGCTAAGCACATAATCTAATCGGAATTTAGTCACTTGATACTTTCCTCTACATGATAACGCGACGGTGCGAAAACACGAGACCTTGTTGCTCTGTCGCTTGTTGAGTATATTCAATATTTCAGGGCCCATCAATCTTCCAAAAGCGGTGCATATTCTTCGGACGGAAGAGCAAAATGTGAGTCGCAAGAGATGCAATCTGTACTCGTTGACAAGGTTTTTCTTATATTTCTTCTCTCTTGTTTTCTGATCGCTCCGATCTTTTCCAGCGCTTTCAGCTTCAATTTCGGGATGTTTTGGCACCAGCTTGTAGGAATTGTTCATTTCATTGGTCAGTTTAAATCTGGGCCTCCGTGGCCGAGAGGGGAAAGTCGCTGACTTTAACACTCACTCAGCCGCTCACCGCGTGAGTTCGAATCCCGGCATGGTTATTCGGATTGTCATGTGAGGAAGCCTTCCAACTGGCTTGCGGTAGGTCGGTGTTTCTACCCGGATGCCTCTGTGCATTTGGGGTCTTCCTCCACCTGTAATTAGCTGGACGTCGCTATATGACTGAAATACTGTCGAAGCGACGGTAAACTCAAATAGTTAAGTCTAGTCTAGTCAATTTAAATCTGCGAAATATACCGAGTATTGCCGATCTTCCGGTGAATTGGTCTATCCGGAGCACGGATGTTCGTGTCTACAAGTACAATTGCTCTTTATCTATTTATATTAAAAGGCATTAATGACTCCCAGATGGCCATCTACGAGTCAACACCATTTTGATATCTTTAGCGTAATAACTTTATGGATTGATAAAACGTATAAATACACACACTCGTCCTTGTTGCAATAAGCGTTCTAACCAAAGATTTTAACAAAACAAACAAACGTGTTCAATGTCTTTTAGCCCATCATGTTCATCTTAGTGTTAAATCGATATTTTGCATGTACACTAAACTGCGTTTATACCGCATTTCATGATACAGTGAGCGTTGTGCGTACGTGCTAACAGGCTAAATGCCTTACCTTTTTCCTCATACACGTATTCAACATTCTACCCAATAAATATCCATGTAAATACAATTGAACCTACATTAGCGGCCACCTGTACTAAGCGGTCAACCTGTATTTAGAGGTCAACTTTGATATTAACAAACTGTAGCATTTTGTTATATGTTTAAACTTCATTTAGCGGTCACCTCTGTTAGTCACTTTTTCTGGTTCCCATGGCTAACCGCTTAAGACGGATTTGACTCTATTTATCAACAACATAAGATAAATAGAGAATGCGTTTGTTTTGAGTGAATATGGAATATATCTCATCTCGAATGATACAATTTTCATATTTTAATTAAATATTGAAATCGTATCACCCCTTGATGAGATATATTCCATATTCACCCAAAACAAACAAATATTCTCTACAAGTGTATAATAATCATCCATGAAAGGACTGTTAAGTTGTTGTTGTTGTTGTTGTTGTCACATTATATGATTTACCCAGGAAAATGCCTTGATGGTTTCTTCCCAGATATATATATATATATATATATATATATATATATATATATATATATATATATATATATCGAATATTGGACAAATCTAGTGTAACAGCTATTATAATCATCGATAACTTTGATAACGGTGGGCACCGGAAAATTCGTTATCCTTAAGGCAAACCGTGGTCATATTAGCACCATTACAGTTGATCGTGATCTGCCCTCCTTTGTAGATATTAATGGTTTTAACTTCTTTGCTAACAATAGAAAACAAAATTGTATCAAAATTTGTCAGGTCGACAAATGCTCCTTACATTGAACAAAAGATACAAACGAATCATATTCATATATGCTCCTTGGTAAATTTTCTTGTCTTCGTTACACAAAATAATTATTTAGCCATAAATGCAATGATATTTAATGCAAAAAAGTAATTAATTAGTATGATAGTTATTTATTTAGTTATGTTAGATATGATGTAGATCTTTGGTAAAATTAGTGCACACTTTAACAGATATAATTAGCACACTTAACAACAAAGATAATTAATTAGCACACTTAACAACAAAGATAATTAATTAGCACACTTAACAACAAAGATGTCCAAGTCATTATAGACGCTACTTATCTGCCACCAGAAAGTTCACGTTTTATGAAAGTGCTTGTTTTAATATGAAAATGAAATTGAAGATAAATATAGAAATTTCGAATATGGTTTTTTAATCGGAGACGTTGATGCTTGCACCGGTCAAATGACCAACTTTGTACCGTCAGATCCGCATTTAAATCGTGTATTAAATCTCGACGATGATACACAGTCATCTCAGACTCATTGACGTTTGTAGGTACAATAATATGTTTATAATGAATGGCCGAGTGCATAAGATAAGCACGCTGGAAGGTACACATTTAGGTACTAATCAGTAATTGACCATGCCATCGCCACCGCAGAATGTTTCAGCCATATACATAATTTTAGAATTGTTCAATCTGCTTGCTATCAGACGGACATTATGTTCTGTCTTGAACGATTGATACCCTCTCACTTCATTGTCCGGTAACACAATCTTTCCCAAAACAAATAATGTAATATGGAACCTAATTTGGCTGATGCCTTTCTTCAATATAATGATATGAACAAAATAAATGTCTTAACAAATCAAATTACTCAAACCCAACTTCCTCGTCCACGATTGAATCAGTAACCAACTTTCTTTCTCAGATTTTTTTTTTGCTAAAGTGGCCGACTGTACGTTCTCTAAATCCAATATGAATACTCGTGCTTACCGTAATACAAGCATTAAATTCCTCTTAACACGATTTTTTTTAACATTTCAAAACGGTTAACTTAACAAGGTTAATGATAGCAGATTTAACGGCGAATTAAGAAAAGAAAAAGAAAACAATTTTCTTAACTCCCCAACACTGAATCAGAGATATTTAGTTGTATAAACAGTTCAAAAAACGGTAAATCCCTGAGTTGTCATGACAACATACTGGATAAATACATTACATCATCAGAACACCTTCTTATGCATCTATATGTCAAAATATTTAACTGCGTGCTTTATACAGGTTATATACCCCAATCCCGGTTTGAGAGAATTATTATCCCTATTTATAAAAATAAAGGTGACCCTAGAAATTATCGCCCTATAGCTATACTGAGCTGCCTCGGATAATTATTGACCTCGGTCCTTAACCAAAGAATTACCGGTTTTATTGAAAACTCTTACATCATTGAAATCAACCAGGCAGACTTCCGGAAAGAATTTTCTTGTTCATATCATATTTTCACCCTACATTCACTGAAAGATGTCTTTAAAAAAAACATAAACAAAAACTACATTGTGCCTTCATAGATTCACAAGCTTTCAACAAAGTGTGGAGAACTGGACTTTGGTATAAATTAATTCAGAACTCTGTCAATGGTAAAATATCAATTCTGATAAAGAATATGTACAGTAACATTAAATATGCATTTTTCGCAGTGGATCACTTTTTTCAAGCTTTATGTCTGAAATTAGTGTACGAAAATGTATCCCCAATATTATTCTCCTTTTTCCTTAATGACCTACAATCTTATTTATTAACCAATGTTTCCGTCGGCGTAGAGCTACATAATCTGATAGACCCCTGCCTAGGGCTTAAAATATTAATATTGCTCTATGCAGGTGACACACTCATACTATTCGATTCTCCAACAGAATTCCAAAACAGTTTCCATGACTACTGTAATGACTGGCATTTAAAGATTGACGTTAATAAAATTAACTTAAGATAATAGTGTTCGCTGCAAAACAAAACAGACGTTTCGATTTCAAACTCGGAGGTTAATCTCTTGAAATAACAAATCATTATCACTATTTAGGTATCACTTTTTCTAACAATGGTTCATTCTTAACAGCCAGGAAACATATCGCGCAACAAGCAACTAAAGCGTTACATTTACTCTACACCCGTACAAACAATGCATACTTGCCTTAAGATCTTACCCTTAAAGAATTCGACCACACGGTTCTGTCAGTATTAACCTATGGCTTAGAAATTTTCGGCTTTGAGAACTTAGACATCTTGGAAAAAGTCCATGTCAATTTTCTGCGAAAAATAACAAATGCCCGAAAATCAACCCCGATCAACTTTCCATACGGAGAATAAGGCAGATACCCAATTTCAATTATAGTACAAACTCGAATGCTTTCCTTTTGGAATCTCTTACTGTTACCATTAGATACTGAACGAAAATTGTCTTTTCAAATTTACAGTTATATTCTAAGCTTATCAAATCAGGACTTCAAATGGTTGAATAAAATAAAACATAAATTGTGCTCAGTGGAGCGTCCCGACCTTTCGGATAATCAGTGTTACTTGAATACCGAAAACATACATTTATTAGTTAAATAGGTAAAAGATCAGCATAAACAACGATGGCACGAATAATTACAACAAACAAAGGATTGACTTATTACAGTTATAAAAACATAGAATTAGAAGGCTTTGTTACAATGACTACAAGTATATTTTTAAATTAAGAACTGCAAATCACTTCTTACCTGTTGAGACCGGTCGGAACAATGGAACACCTTCCCAGGACAGAAAATGCACGCTATGTGAATCTGGAGAAAAGGGAACAGAAACGCATTATCTCCTGTATTGCATCTATTTCTGTCTCGACAGAGAGCGATTACTTGGGTTTACAAATGCAAGCTCGTGCCCTCATATTACTCATTGTTTAATTTCTTGTTGAATGATTTAAGTACCGTTTTGAATAATACAAACATAGGAATATGTGTTGATGACATGAAAATTAACCACCTACTTTATGCAGACGATTTAGTTTTGATAGCCGATTCAGAAAATGATTTACATCAACTATTGGACGCTCTATCATAATGGTGTAATAATAATCATATGTCAATTAATATTAATAAGAGCAAAATAATGCATTTTAGAAACAAATCTGTGTGCAAAACAAACCACATCTTTACATGTAACGACAAAGTACTTGAGTGTTTTACAGAATATAGGTATTTAGACCTGGTGTTATCTGATTTCTTAGATTATAGCATCACAGCTAAGCATATTGCTCAGTCAGCGACGAGAGCACTGGGTCTTTTAATTGCAAAATTTAAAGCACTGGGGGGAATGCCTTATGAAGTTTATACAAAACTTTATGATAATATGGTCTGGTCAATTATTAGTTATGGTGCCGCTGTGTGGAGAACCAGTGAATTCTCCTGTACAAACGCTGTTCATCACCGTGCATGCAGGTTTTTCCTCGGAGTCGGGAAATACGCGCCAAACGCAGGAGTCACCGGCGACATGGGCTGGCTACCGCCGATAGCCAGACAATGGAAGGCAGTGTTATGCCATTGGTTCAGGTTACATAAGATGGACAAAAACAGACTTAACTACAACATGTTTCAATGGGCTTTTTCACGAAAGCAAGCAACAAAAATCTGGTGCTATAGAATTAATTCGAAAGTGCCTCTGGACATATATAACATTTACAGTAATAAAGATCGAAAACTGATTATCGATAAATGTGCGACTGATTTATTTAAGAAGTATAAAAATGACTGGTCTCTACGTATTAATACTCAATCTCCCAACAGGGACGGAGGGAACAAACTAAGGACATACAAACTGTTTAAACATACTTATGAAACTGAACACTATGTTATTAAAAATATTGTACCTAGAAATCACAGAAGTGCATTAGCAAAATTCAGATGCGGTGTAGCACCTCTGAAAATAGAGACGGGCCGTTATCAAGGATTGTCGCCTTCTGAAAGATATTGTTTTAATTGTATAAACAGAGTGGAAGATGAATTTCATGTTTTAATATAATGCCAACTGTACAAAGATATCAGACAGGACTTGTTTACTAAAATAATAGCAATTAATCCAGAGTTTGTCTTATATACTGATAATGCTAGGTTTTGTTATATCCTCTCAGATGATAAAATCGTTAAACACAGTGCCAAAGCTTGTCATGACATTCTAGTCACAAGAAAAAATACTCTGTATAGATAGGTTTTATTATGTATTATAGATTTTAGGTACCCATGACCTTAATATTCTATGTCTTATAATGTATACATTGTGTTTTAAGATGTACCACCACGCATGTTTTATGTTTTATGATTTAATCATTGTACTTCGGAGATCCATATGCTAAAGCTTATAGTTTTATTAATTTCTATATGTCTCTCATAACTCATATTGAGTGGTTTTGTGCATGTTTTTTATTGCTTTTATCATATTTACCTTAAGTTAATTAATATGAGTATGTAATAACATGTACAAGAGTGAGACACAAATAAAATATCTGTTCTGTTCTGTTCTATTACTGTAAAGTACCTTCTATCTGAATTACCCGAACAGGTGCTTACATATGCTATCAAGTTAATTTTCTCGATTTTCAGCAAGTTTAAGCGTTAATCATAAATACCTATGCCTTCCAAAAATTAAAAGATTATTTGTTCTTGAATCCAAAGTCTACCATCTGGTACAACTATGCTGAATCTTTCTCTCTCTCTCTCTCTCTCTCTCTCTGTCACTGTCTGTCTATCTCTCTCTCTCTCTCTCTCTGTTTATGTACGGATTTACATTGATTTAATCTTCAAACATGTATTGACGACTAGGCATATGTTTAATTTAGAAAACCATTGTAAATATATACGTAAACAGTAGCAACCTACCTCTTTATAGCCTGGTGCAACAAGTAAACAATTTATTAAATGGCAGACTTCCTCGCACAATAACCATGGTGATTTCCTGCATTGTACACAAGGTTACCACGGTTGGCTGAACTCTCGTTATCCTTTGATTTTATTTTATATTGTTTTTCTTACTACCTGTACCTATATGTCATAAATTTTGCATTCAGTTCAGGAGACATAATGTTCATATATATTAGTTAAAATCAAAGAATATATGTATTAAGTAAGTTATTTATTGACTTACTTATTTACTTATTATAGAAATTATGGAAGCGCATGAGATTTACCACTTATATATTATGGATTAATTACACGACATAAATACGAAATTACATTTTGTATTCAATATTTTAATGACCAGACAAATTTTCTATAATTATGTTTGTATTATACATCCCCATGCTGTATTAACATGTACCTGGGTGTAATAAAATATATGTTCTGTTCTGTTCTGTTAATATTAGCAGAGCCGGGTCCAGGAGTTCAGGTTGTGGGGGGGGGGGGGGGGGAAACTAAAAAAAAATGTAGGCAGTGACAATGCAAGTGCCTTGCCGCTTTGCCCGCAGCGTGAGAAGGGTGTAGTTCCGGTTGGATTCTAGTCCAGGTGAACTCTCCTGCGAAATCTTTTAATTTAAAGCAGTTAAATGGAGTATTTTGGGGGTTATGTGTCTACATTTATGTATGATTCGGGAATTTTAGAAGGGGCGCGCGCAAGGTGCCCCCTTTTGAATCCGCCAATGGTTAGTGGTCTACCGAATGTCGCTGGATTGGCGATAGCTAGTTCGGCGATATAACTCGCGCAAGGTATATCTAACGATGACATGTTTTTGTTATTGTTTTGAATAGGGGTGAAAGGTATTGAAATCACAAACGGTGACTAAACTCCGTTGTAATTTAGTGTAAATATAAACATGTTGTTAAATAACCGAATTGGCGCAGTGGGATGACAGCCGTCTCATAATCGAAATGTTCCAAATTCGAAACCACCATAGAAAGTATTTTTTTTATCTTTTTTTTATTTTAATGTTTTATTTAAAATACCAGCCCTGTACAGCCCTCATACAGTATCACAATCCATCATCATCATCATCATCATCATCCAAAGCATTACTACCCAAATCACGATTTTTTTTCTTTAAGAATAAAAGTCAAAATGGAAAATAGATCTATATCAATTATTCATACTTATATTTAATAACACATCTTACTTTAACTTTCTTGGGAAATAAATTTCGCTTACAAATATTAATTAAAGAAATAACACTCCTTTGGAAGATAGTGATTGATATACGGAACGTACCGACATACGTCTACATTTTAAACCCGCTATGTGTCTGAGTTTGAGAGCTGTACATCAATTTAGTATCCTCCTATTGTATGCCGTGTATTGATTTGAGACGTATTCAATCAAATCTGATGACTAGTTTTGAAAAAAAAATATGTTATTTGTTTTCGATTCTCGGGGAATGGTCTACAATTTAAAACAGGAGTCCGTATACTGAATTGTATTTTACTTCTAGAAATTGCTATGTATTTATCATAAGATCACGAAGGCAGCATATATTCAAATTTTCATCATATCAAGACCTCACTGATCATTTTATGCAAAATATTTAAAAAAAATTTAACGAAATGCAAGCATTTCATTGGAAGATTAAGTCGGACAAACTGCAAGTGCTCCTTTTTGTTCTTTATATTCTCGAAGTAGACAAGTATTAGTTATCGTTTATATTTTAAATTTTATGGAATTTATCGCAAGCTACGCGAAGCGGAGCGCTGCGATAAATCCATAAAATTAAAATATAAACGATAACATATTTACATTTTGTCATGTACGCCATACATCTTTGCCTTGACCTCGCATTATAGAATCAAATCACATATGATTGAAAGTACACGTGATGATTCATAGTCAGTATCAGTGGGTACATTTGGAAAGGATACCTGCAAAACATGATGTAATTATTCGCCGCCTCAACAAACTCCGCCCATTTAGCCCTAATATCACGTAGGCAGCATACACTCATATCTGTTACATATCAAGACCTCGCGGATCATTTTATGCAATTTATTTTTCAAATTTTAAACGAAATGATTGGACGATTAAGT
>CM037794.1:16649675-16699675 GCA_021229015.1 Solen grandis
GACCTTATGACCAGTCAAAATGAGTGTGTTATTCTAGCCGACAATTTTTCGTTCAGATCAATGTATACAGCACAGACACAGCATCAAATAAATAGTTAATTAATAAATTGATACATAAGTAGGTAATTTACAATAAATGAATACATAAATACAATTAAAAAAAAAAAAAAAAAAAATCATAAATTTTGGCTTTAAGATGAGAAAAGCAAGATTATTTCAGATATGTTGGATATTCCTGTTAGAAGGACAGTATATTTGTTCTTATTTATATTATATAGTATTAAAACGTAAACATGTGCAAACTTAGTTCGTCAGACAGTGTCAGAATATGTGGTGTTATAACGAGGGTCGGTCTCCGCCCCAAATAAACAAATCATCCTAAAAACGTTGCTGTCAAAATATTTTGTTCAACTAATAAAATGGTCACCGCTAAAAGAAAGAAAAAACAGTTCGCTGAGAAGAAAAGAAGCTTAAACTGATAATCAGCTGCGACAAGAGTTCAGTTATATGTTGTGAGGTTGCATGCATGGCCTGCATTTCACGAACCTCTTCCTCCACAAATCTCTTAATATTCTTTTATCATTACATTTTTAAGAGTGAGAAAAAAAAGAGAAAGAGAATGCTATTTTGTTATGTCACGGAACATCCCAGATTGGGATTTTTTTCTTTTCGATTTTTTAAATTTGTTAAGAATTTAATACCTTTAATACCTTTGACTATGTTGTTAATGATAACGTGTATACGCAAAATGCTTATTTTTTATGTAAATTAGCGATTGGGTAATTCTTGGACATTCTCAATTGAAAATATTTTTCGACGCACAGACCTGGTCAAATGTTATTATGTGATCTGCATTTCACGGCTTAGACATATGACATGGGACCGCACCCAGTTGATTCATCTGACAATGGGCCAACCAGTCCTGAACGTACCATTATGTCTAAGCTCCAAACATCAAACAAATACCTATGTCTCGGGCATGCTGTCGATGAGGTGTACAACTTGACTACTGCTTCTGAGAGTTTTCCTTATCTGATCACAGAAAAAAAAAATAAGAAAAAAGGTTTCACTCACTTTGAGTTGTGATATTTTCCATTACCATAACGAGCATCGAACCGTTATATATATGATTGAATATAATTACAAAATATGTCATCGAAAAAGAATTTCTTTCACAATATATACAGAGATTTGGGATCCATGTCTGTGAACTTTTACTTCAGTATGTTTTCAATAAAAAAATCTTCTTCCACGAAATGCACGAATGACTCTTAGACTAGGTTTGCGTGACTGTTATTTATTTCCTACGAATTGAACCGGATAAGGCATTGCGCCTTGTAAGATTCTGAGTTCATTCGGAAGCAACTCCCACTTTCGTGAATGTGGAACACTGCGTTGAAGTAATCATGGCGACTTTTGTGACAGCATTATTGTATCCACGCTGCGAGAAGGCAACAGGCTATCTCAAATAAGATAGACAAGGTCAGTTTAATACACTTGCGAATGAATCTGTCGATGGCCGAGCCAAAGCGACGATTCATCATTTAGTGGATTATTAGATACCAGACTACTTCTCTTCCACGAACAAGATGTTCATCAAGACATTTTAGGATGGGGGTTTATTGGATTTTGCGAATTAGGCCATCAATTTGTGAACCCGATTGAAGTTCTGGCGAAATCTTAATGTCCGCACACACAAGCTGCAGGGATGCTTCTGCTAAATGAAATTCTACAAAAGGATAGCCGCATGTACACTATTAAATTTAGTATGTTTCTTGTCATTTTTAGCTTACCTGAGCAAAGCTCTGGGTGAGCTTTTGTGAACCCGTAAGTGTTTGTCGTCCGTCGTGCGGTGTGCGTCATGCGTCGTCAACAATTTTAGTTTTTACACTCTATCACCTTCATTTCTTAAGCAATCAACATTATGACAATGTTTATGACCATAAAGTCTCGATTGAGTTCGATTATGGCTGGGATTGGTCTATAAGGTCAGGAGTTATGCCCCTTTTAATAGCAAAAAATGCAATATTTCACTTTGTTTACAGCCTAGCATCTTCAAACTTTAAGACAATGTTTATGACCATAATCTCGTGATCGGGTTGAGTTATAGCTGATATCGGCCAGTTAATTTAGGAGTTATGTCCCATGCATCATAGAAAAAGCCAGATTTCAATTTGTTTACACTCTGTCATCTTAATTTCTTAAACAATCTTTCTCAGGTGAGCGATTCAGGGCCTTCTTGGCCCTCTTGTTTAAGTTCAGGAAGACAGTCCGCGACGGCTGCGATGTTACAACGCCTGTCCCAAGGGCGGGAAGTCCCTGGGTTCGATATCGTATGATGACACACTGAAGTCGCTGAAGTGATACCGCTTGGTATTCAGTGGAAATACGTGGAACTTACCTTGACACCAGGCTCGACTTCCATCAACAATATTTAGCACTAAATAGTACTTCTTAAACTAGGTAGAAACATGTCTGTCATTCCTGTTTTATGAAATATTCAAGTGTATGACTAAGCTGACATGACTTATTACCTTTAAAACAAACATGTTTTTGTTAAGAAGAATTCATGTGTTTTCTTCAGAGAAAAAATAACTGTGAAATTTGCCCATAATGATTTAAATATTACCTAGCTAAGTATTGTTAAGGTCTGTTAAGGTATCAGGATAATGGGACATGTGCTTTGTGTTAGTAAGAAAGAAAGTATATTTTTTGTCTGGTTTGCACGGTGTAAGGGCATGTACCACGTCGCGTATGATATAAAATATATCAAACATATTAAACAAAGATTGGCAGCTAGTATACATTTCACAAAAGCATATTGTCCAATTCTCGCAAAGTCATGTAATCAATTTTTTTTTCTTTGAAGATATATGAAAGTATATTATATCTTATTATAAAAATAAATAAAAAATAAATAAATATAATAAAAAATGATACCTTATGGTTAAATTAGTCGATAAATAAAAAAAAAAAAAAATGAAAAAGCACCTGCATGAACAGCACTATTTAAATTTTGTTTTTCTGTACACTGGCTGATCTTTTGAGAAAATAATCAAATTGAAAATATAATAAGGGAAATCATTATTTTATAATCTGGTTACATTTTCCTTCTTTGATTTTCCAAACTTTTTGAAAGTTTGCAATACATGTATTCAGTGATCTGCTGTATGTCTCAACAATATTTTCCACTGGCCTTTACAGGAATTTTCTTCTATATTTCTATCTGTTTGTTAACCCTTTCCCTCATAGACGAAACCATGAAAAGACCTATGCGAACAGAATAAAACCAGATCAGCCTGCGAGTAACTCGCAGGCTGATCAGGTTTTATGCTGTTCGCTGCTCCTCAGTGGTCTGGAAATGAGGACTCTAAAATTAAATTTGGTAAGGTTTAACTGTGGTTTTCTGCAGATCAGGCTTTATGTGGTACCTATTGAGTGCATCAAAATGAGTCTATATGAGGGAAAGGGTTAAATGTTTGAATATAATGTAGTCCACAAATGACGGAAATATTGTCAGCGGAACATTAAACCCTAGCATTCAAACAAATAGAATGACAAAAACCTGTAAACCTGTTTGTTCAAGTGCAACTAAATGAAATCTTGAAACTTCCCTCCTCATTTCTTTTTATATCAATGCGTGTTCAGTGCAGCAATTTAATCACAGGAAACAAGTGAAGACCCAAGAGCAATGTAAAAAAGCACACACCATTTTAATTGAACTCTCTCAACATTTTGTATTCTATGATCCCCCCTTGTATCTTTTTGACAGAGATCCATTCGATTCCGTTCTGTTTCTGTATATGATTTTGCTTACAGTTGTTGGAACTCCTTGAATACAATCATCAAATCGCTTATGAATATTGGTTTTGTCGGGTTTATGAACTTCCTTCATGGCGAATTATTTTAGATTTTCGATATGGGCATAGTAATTCAAAACACGACTACATTAACTTAGCATGCAGTGTACTGAGGTATACGCTAGATATATATGGCAATATTCTTTGGGCATATCGATTAAATGTACGTTAGTGCTTTTCTGATTTATGGGTGATGTTAAAAGATCATTAAGATATTCAGAGAACTGAAACTGAACATCAGATACACTGACATAACTCAACGCCAGCAGAAAACTACCGCTGTACTGTATCTGTTAAAAACTAATTTATCCTGGTAGCGGGGTAATTAGAGTGTCCGGTCCACAAACGGGAGGTTAAATGTTCGATCCCCAGCCGCGGTTCAATGAAGTCGTTAAAAGGGTACCTGTGTATCTCTCAAGTCCGGTGTTATCTTTTCTGTCTGCGACTTGATATCGAAGTGAAAGAACATCTCAACTTCCTCATGTAGACAATGTCTCCATAAGATCTATCGCTTGACGCAAATGTTATCAACTAATGTGAGTATTGGATGGTAGGGGAGGTAACTGCGTTGTGCTTTAAGAAATTAAGCAAAGAACGGTTATTCCCCTTCCAAGTTTAATCCTTTTTACTGCTATGGGTACTTCCGTTTTGTCTCTAAAAATACTTAATATGCAAGAAGTTAAGACTTCTATGTTCATTGCATTAATCGCTGTTGCATTAATTCGCGGAATATTTTTCAAAATTTGAACACCAAGAAACTAAACTCCCAGTGAAATAAAGATCATAATTATATGGTATGTTGTTACAGAATATCGTTCTAGGCTACTGATTTTGTTAAAGCTCTAAAAATGCTCATCATGTAAACAAATTTATGATAAAATATCTAAAATACTTACAGTAAATAATCCAAATAAACATTTCGCATACTATTGTAGCATAATTTTAGCCGTATCATCAGATGATAGGGGATTTATCTTCATTTTTCTATGTACACGATTTTTCTACGGAAGTTCATTCTTAAACGGAGTAAAAATCAAAGCGATAGGAAAATTCGCGTTTTATTGTTTCGCCGTGTTTATCTAACTCGGTCACACGTATGATTGCCGGGCAGACTGGGCCGGTTTATGAGCATTATGATAGTTTCGAACTTTTCACATACAACGAAATTTATGTACACACCTGTCATTTTGACAATGTCGATACATTGATGGTGTCTTTATAACATTTTCCATGCAATTAGACATGTCTTTTTGTTTCTTGATACTATGTTGCTGAATTTGAACACAACTATAACTTTGAGACCTTTGGTATACCTACCTTGTGAGTAATTCTCAGTACATAAGCGTGTTCCTGAACTGATTGACCAAGCGTCATGCTAATGAGATAGAGTTTGGTATCGCGCCACATGTTATGGCATGATATAGAAGCGAGTTAGCACCATATCTGTCTCCTATAGACCACATTTCCGTGTAGGCCGCGGCACACATTTTTTTTAATATGTCATTGATGTGCGATGATTAACTTGCAATGTCGAACAATCCTTTGTACTCAATACACGTCAAAACGCACCTCCGTCAATCCAGAGCAAAAACTATATTTTTATCTTTTCGGGATGGGGCATGCCCCCCCTTACCTTTTAGAATTATGTCTACTCATTAATTTAAACCAAGCTACGCCCCTGTCTGTAGACCCAAAACCATCCGAACAAAAACAAAAAAAAATAAAAAAAATAAAAATTCACGCCTTCTTTAAACATCTCAACCATCATACCCAATGAACAAGCTTTTGTCAAGTCACTTAAAAACAATAATTAAGATAGGGTGAATGCCGGTAACATTCTTCACTTTGATTACTTCACGCTGCGTTGCTTTAATTAGCTGTACTGATCAGGGGAAGTTACTGCTGCGGGGAGTTTAAATTTAAACCATTTGCAGCGGAAGTTTTGTTCTTAAATTGTGCAAAAAGGGAGATAACTCATCCATAATTTTTAAATAAGTTATAAAAATGCAAAAACGCAACCCACACATTCATCTTGCGCACTTCAGGGATGATTAAAAAAGGAAAGAAAGAAAAATAAGATAAAAATAAACATAGCATGATGAATCTCCAAATTTGATGGGAAAATCATGTTTTTTGCGAGCGCTTGAGACTTAACGGTGATCCTGGCAACGTATTAAAAGCTGATATGATCATGTCGCCCGAAGCTATTTTGTCATTAATGATATTACTTCGATCCTCTTATACGCAATTTATGGCCATGGTTCCATTAAAATGGAGGGTATACATGACATTTAACATTAAGCACATCGTTATATATTTAAAAAGATACAATTATATTTAGTTAAGCAAGTTTACATTTCCATGTGCAGATTCCAAACAACTAATTGTCATGATCTTGATTTCATTCCATTTAAGGTTATCGATCCATAATTAAATTGTGATCATGGTTTATCAAGGGATCGTGGCATTTTTATAGTAAATATAAGCCTTTGTAGACTTTGAGCAAAAGAGCATATAGCTCCAAGTCAGTGGATGCTTGCATCTGCATTGAAGTCTTTTGAAGGACCATGATTATAATTTAATGATAGATGGAATACCCTAAAGAACCTCACATCTGACTTATTGTAAGCCGATAGCTCAACCCAGGTGCCTCTGTGCGCTCGGGTTTTCCTCCACCCAAAATTAGTTGAGCGTAGCTGTCGCAGGGACGGTAAAATTAACAAAGTTTTCCAAAAAATTTAATGATTTGCCTATATAAATATAGACACTCTTTGTATGTAAGTTTTAAACAATAGGCAATCGTATTTAAACACTTAAATTACAACCAAATTTATATAATACATCTATTGGAAACTCTTCTATTCTCTTTACTTTATACTAATCCCTCTCCATGGTTCCTGGTTTGGATCAGAACTTGGCTCCTGGGGAGGTTGTGAAAAATCCTTGCCTCCTTGCGGGGTTCGAACCTATAGCCTTCGGATCAGCAGTGAGATATGTTACCTCAGGCGCCCTCATTTATAATTATAAATTCATAATATTAAGGGGTTGTTGCAAATATAACTAGTTTACGCTGCAGATTCTCATTCTTTGCACTTTAATTTAAAGACAATTATATCTCTCAGCTAAAGACTTTTTGATAACTATAAACACTGCATAATGACCACCCTGCACTATCACCCCATTTGTCATCGCATTTTAATTTCTCATTAGTTGGTAAAATAAAATACGGGCCCGTTCCATTGTCGATTGCGAAATTACAGTAATCAGCAAAACACTAACGGAATAAGAGAAGAAAATCAACCAAATTTTCAGATTTAGTGTAAAGACCTCAATGTTGTTATGCAATGCTAATGAGCTTTGGTTTTTTTTTTTTTTTTTTTTTTTTTTTTTTTTTTTTTCCTTTAAGACCATTATTAATCAATATTTTGGATGAGGGAAAATTGTACGCCAGTGGTGTTTCTTTGAAACGCCACTTTGATTACACTGAGCTGAAAGCAGACGCTGAAATATGGGCAACAGATAATTAGGACATGGTTATTGTAGACTGTTTCACAGACGTAAAGCATAGCTCTTACTTATCTATATCATATTTGTAAACGGTCTAGATAACGGTTCTCCCATTCATATTTGCTTTCCGTACTTAAGTCGCGTCTAAAGAAAATCTTTTTTGAATACATTTTATTATTTAAGACTAAAAAAAACAACTAACAGAGACCTGCAACTTTGATATATTTAAAGAGAAAGTCAAGCTCTCGTTAAGTATCGTTCGCGATCACGTGTCCGCGATATAACATGAGATGTGTGGAATTTCTCATATCAGTTATAAATATTCAATTTATTGCCGATAAAACCAAATATGTATGCCTCTCCCTAAGCAGAGGTACTGTCTGCTTAGCGTCTGCAAGCGTCAGCGAAATCTCGTTCAAATCTCGTGTACCTGTCTTTTTTTTTCACGAGGAAAATCGTTTGTTCGGACAGTTTCATATCTCTGTTGAATATGTCTTATGTGATTATGATATATTTTTGCACTGCTGTATTTTTTTAACACAGATATATTTATATATTTTATCTTTGCCTTTGACCATAAATGACTATCAAAGATTGTAAATGAAACTGAATTGTATAGTAAGAGTAAAAATATTACATGAACCACAGGTTAGAATAATCAGTTTTATCAAGCATAAAATATAATTTCAAGACCTGTTTTATTAATAAAAATCTCCCTTTTTTTTAACTTTTACCAGGCAGGGTTGATCAAAAACATCTGTTTAGTAAATACTTTTGTAAATTACATTGCATGTGACAATTTATTTGTATTTTCAACAAGCTGTGGTGTAAATCTATATGCTTTATTACAAAAGCCTAAAATGCATTAAAATGACCCATATCCAACTTTAAACAATGTTCAGTGGAAAAACGAAGAAAATATTCCATTTTATAATGTAGTTATCGTCTCACATAGATATAATATTAATACTTGGGTTCCAGTGCCAAAGTTTCCAAATGACTTAAATACTGTCAGTGGGATGTGAAATCCAGTAAACAAACAAACAAACAAACAAACAAACAAACAAACAAACAAACAAACAAATAAGTGCCATAGGAATAAAGCCAAACATTCAACTTGGAATTTCAAACATAACTTTGTGTCAGGTCATATTTCCGTGTCACATCATTACTTTGAATCTAGGATGCATTTACATCCTTGTCAGTTTCTACTGCTAGTACACAAAACGGCTAGTACTACATGTAAATGTAGTATAAATTATTTTTATGACGATTCCTGGATAGTTTGAATATATATTATTTTAGCATTACTTAACGAAAATGTGTGTAGCCTATATACAAGACACGCGGTTTAAAAATGGCTGCAAATTCCGTGATTCGGGAAATTTGTTGGACAAAATTGAATCATTATTGAATAATATATATATGTATCTGTCAGATACAAGATGAACGCCAGTTTTAGAGCTTATCTGAAATGAAGATCACCGCCATATCCAGATGAAATTAAATTACGTAAAGAAAAAAAAAAGAAGAAAAAAAAAACACACCTCTAAATCAAAGTCAAATGGATGTAAGGGGTAGATGGAGACCAACATTATAAAATCAATTTTGGTAAATAACGAACCTCTTTGACTTTTAGAATTAGTTTTTCGTTCAATTTACGCTGCTAACCTTTTTTTTAAAATGTGTGCTTTATAGTAATCTACTACCATGGTGCACATAAGAAAAATGCCATACTGAAAGACTCCAGTATTACTGCAGAAGATTTAGCAGGTTGTGTCAGGGAACTTTTTGACAGAAAGTTTTATGAACCATGAATACAAGAAGAGGTCAGAAGGTATACCTTACATCATCGAATTTCCGGGATTCAATTCCATCTGTACCAGTCAGAGATTATATCTTTAAGGTAATCCATCGATCATTAAATTGTGGCCCTGGTCCATTAAGTGTTCACAAGAATTTTGTAGTAAATGCAAGCCTTTATAGACTTTGAGAAAATAGCTTGTAACTCCAAGTCAATGGATGCTTGCATCTACACTGGAGTCTTTATAAGCATTTGAAGGACTATGATTGTAATTAAATGATGGAATAATTACTGTAAATACATAATGATTGTAGTTCACCATTATGGTGGAGAGTCTATCGTGACTCAGTATTTAAACAGTTCAAATTACAAATGAGACGTCATTATTGGTTAAATAATAAGTTAGAAAACAACAACCAATATACCAATCTTTTTGAGTTTCTATACTATCGACTATGACTCTGTCATTTCGGCGATTGGGTGTGTGTGTAAGATAATGATAACACTATAATAAAATAATGATAATATTTATGATTATAAATTATAGATTGATAGATAAATGAATTATAAAAGATACATGTATATATAAACACAATTTTGCTTTATAAAGTGTGCGTGTATGAAAAAACATGATGCATGTAATTACAATCTATATATACATTTTATGTTGCCAATATAATTAGGCGAAAAAATAGTTGTTTGTTTCCACAAACATCTCCGAAAAAAAAAATAGGGTCGGTAGGTCGGTTAAACTTTTATTAGCTCACCTGAGCAAAGCTCAGGGTGAACTATTGTGATCCCGTGAGTGTCCGTCGTCCGTGGGGCCTCCGTGGCCGAAAGGTTAAAGTCGCTGACTTTAACACTCACTCAGTCCCTCACCGCGTGGGTTCGAATCCCAGCAGGGTCATTCGGATTTTCATGTGAGGAAGCCTTCCAGCTGGCTTGCGGTAGGTCAGTGGTTCTACCCGGATGCCTCTGTGCATTCGGAGTCTTCCTCCACCTGTAATTAGCTGGACGTCGCTAAATGACTGAAATACTGTCGAAGCGACGGTAAAACTCAAATAGTCAAGTCAAGTCAAGTCAAGTCCGTCGTCCGTCGTTATGCCCCTTTTAATATAAAAAATGCAAGATTTCACTTTTTTTACACTCTAGCATCTTCATCTTTTGAGCAATCATCTTCAAACTTTATGGCAATGTTAAAGACCATAATGTCTCGATTGAGTTCGATTATGGCTGAGATCCGTCAATTAGGTCAGGAGTTAAGCCCCTTTTAATATAAAAATGCCAGATTTCACTTTGTCTACACGCTAGCATCTTCATCTTTTCAGCAATCATCTTCAAACTTTATGACAACAATAATGACCATCATGTCTCGATTGAGTTCGATTTTGGCTGAGATCGGTCAATTAGGTCAGGAGTTATGCCCCTTTTAATATTCCAAAAATGCCATATTTCACGTTGTTTACACTCTAACATCTTCATCTTTTGAGCAATCATCTTCAAACTTTATGGCAATGCTTATGACGATAATGTCTCGATTGAGTTCGATTATAGCTGAGATCCGTCAATTAGGTCAGGAGTTAAGCTCCTTTTTATATAAAAAATGCCAGATTTCACTTTGTTTACACTCTAGCATCTTCATCTTTTGAGCAATCTTCTTCAAACTTTATGGCAATGTTTATGACCATAATGTCTCAATTGAGTTCGATTATGGCTGAGATCGGTCAATAAGGTCAGGAGTTAAGCCCCTTTTAATATTTTAAAAATGCCAGATTCCACTTTGTTTACACTCTAGCATCTTCATCTTTTTAGCAATCATCTTCAAACTTTATGCAATGCTTATGATGTCTCGACTGAGTTTGATTAAAGCTGAGATTGTTGATTAGGCCAGGAGTTATGCCCCTTTTAAAATAAAAAATGCCAGATTTCACTTTGATTACACTCTACGAAGGCGAGTCAATAAATAACCAGCCTTTGACATCTCCGATCAGCCGAGACATCCACGATTTTCACGCATTGTTTCAATACATGTACTTTACCTGTGTACAAAACTACACATGTATACGATCATTTGTTTGTCAGATATTGAATGTCAAACATGGCTAGTGATGTAAAAGCAAGCTTTTCATCAAAAGTGGAGTACCGTGCTGTAATTCGGTACTTACATTTAAAAGGTAAAACTGGTAAGGACATACATGCTGAGTTAGTTGATGTGTATGGGTCTTCTGCACCATCTTATTCTCAAGTTAAATTCTGGGTTGGGGAGTTTAAACGCGGTAGAACGTCTTTAGAAGATAAAGCTAGGTCTGGACGCCCAGTTGATGCCACCGACGAAGAAATGTGTATTAAAGTCAAAGGTCTGGTATACTCATATAGGCGAAGTCAGGTTGAAGAAATATCACAGGCATTAGGCATTTCACATGGTACCGTTTCAACAATCTTGCATGATTGTTTAGCTATGCGCAAGCTTACAGCCCGTTGGGTCCCAAAATCCCTTAGCAATGAGCAAATGGTAACGAGAGCATCAGTATGCATTGCGTTGTTGAAGCGTTTGAGGTCAAAAGATGAATTCCTTTTGCGTCTAGTTACTGTGGATGAGACTTGGGTGCATTATTATGAACCAGAAAATAAAGTCCAGAGTCGTCAGTGCGTAGGGCCAGGATCCCCAAGGCCAAAGAAGTTCAAGACTCAACCATCTGCTGGCAAAGTGATGGCCACAGTATTTTGGGACACAAAGGGCGTTATTTTGTTGGACATTTTACCCAAGAGAAGTACAATAACCGGAGAATACTATGCAAACTTGCTAGACCAGCTGAGGAACGCCATCCGCGAGAAACGCCATGGTAAACTCTCCGAAGGGGTTGTGCTCCAACAGGACAATGCAAGAGCCCACACTTGTAAAGTTGCAATGGATGCTGTGGAGCGAAATGGGTATGAATTAATACCGCACCCTGCCTACTCACCAGACCTGGTTCCTAGCGACTTCTTCCTTTTTTCATTTTTTTTAATTTTTTAACTTTTTTTTTCCATTTGCCTTATTTTTAAGAGAAATAGACGAAAAACAGCGTTTTCTAACCGTAATAGCCCGAACACTACAAAAAAAAAGTCTAGGGTCGGTACAAAAAAAGGGAGGTTGGTAGGGTTAGTGGAAACAAGTAACTTTTTAGCTCACCTGAGCACTTGTGCTCGGGTGAGCTTTTGTGATCGCCTTTTGTCCGTCGTGCGTCGTGCGTCGTCAGTCGTCCGTCGTCCGTCGTCCGTCGTCAACAATTGCTTGTGAACACTCTAGAGGCCACAGTTTTGGCCCAATCTTCATGAAACTTGGTCAGGATGTTTATCTACATGATATCTCGGATGAGTTCGAAATTGGGTTATGTGGGGTCAAAAACTAGGTCACTAGGTCAAATCTTAGAAAAACTTGTGAACACTCTAGAGGCCACATTTGCCCAATCTTCATAAATTTCAGGATTTTGTCTACATGATATCTCGGATGAGTTCGAAATTGGGTCATGTGGGGTCAAAAATAGGTCACTAGGTCAAATCTTGAAAAACCTTGTGAACACTCTAGAGGCCACAGTTTTGGCCCAATCTTCATGAAACTTGGTCAGGATATTTGTCTACATGATATCTCGGATGAGTTCGATATTGGGTCATGTGGGGTCAAAAACTAGGTCACCAGGTCAAATCTTAGAAAAACCTTGTGAACACTATACAGGCCACAGTTATGGCCCAACTTTTTGGGATATATTGGATGAGTTTGAAAATGAGTCACATGAGGTCAAAAACTAGGTCACCAGGTCAAATCTAAGAAAAACCTTGTGAACACTCTAGAGGCCTACATTTTTGTCCCAGTCTTCATTAAACTTAATATGAATGATGACTGCATGAATTCCCAGTTGAGTGCAAATTCAGGTAGGATCAATATGTAGGTCACTTAGTCAAATGTTAGAAAAACACTTTTAGATGCCAGATTTTTTGTCATTATGCCTAACACAGCCATCTTACTCAGGTGAGCGACACAGGGCCATCTTGGCTCAATTGGATATAAAGCTGCAGAATAATAAAAAAAGGGGGAAGGTATGCAACGTTTAAGTTGAACAATCACAACAAAGAGTATAACAGCATTCTGTGAGTGTGGAAAAACTTGAATAGAATAAATGATGCATGTTTTGCGTGTTTTAAAACGTCCATGCATTCAGCACGTAACGTTAGCTGCACTTCAGAAAACCATGTATTGCATTTTTTTTTTTGGTTTCGTTACACGTTTATGATAATAACAATGTGTCTGTTCAAATGTATACAAAAAATAGTATACAATGTTAGGCAATACAATTTATGTTATTTTTTTCCATAATAAAGGCAAATTTTGCTGAAAAAATGTATAAAAAATGACATTTTCCTTTGTTGAATTAATTCTCTCGGCAAAATCTACATTTTTATTATCTTTTTTTGTATCATTTGTTTTAAGTTTTTCATTGACCCATCAATTACAAACTCACAATATAACCTCTCCTTCTTCTATTGTTACAGCTTTATTCATCTAATTAAGTTATATAATTTTATTCTGTTTTATCTATTTATTTATTCAACTCTTTTATCTTTTATATGTTTATTATTTTTTTATCTTATTTTTTACTTGAAGTATAGTTTCTTTTAATTCATTGATATAAATTTATTCCAAATATTACAAGTGAAAGCAAACAATTCTCTGACTACTCTATCACACCACGTCCTCTTCTCCGAAACATAACTCAATTCTTCTCAGTGCACGTGGGGAAAAACGACTGTCATCCATTTCTTCCCTTTATCTCTTTGCCGCAGTGTGATTATACACGCAGCATTTAAAGACGTGCCAGAAATTTTGCCATTTGATAATTTGATATATGGTGATCAAGACTGTACAACGCGAGGAGATATCGCAATCTTCGATTTAGTCCCAAAGATTCGGTGATGAATTATATCAAATAAAGCATAATTAGTAACAGAAATAGTTTTACATTAAATATGGTACTTTGAAATCATAAAGTTTCGTGGGACGCTTATTTTCATTGATTTCGTGGAGTTTATCCACGAATAATAATCCCCACGAAAACCGTTTTATTTATAGACCTCACGTTCTCTAGGACATGAATCCACGAATAAATGTGCCCACGAAAATCCCCTTAGTGCATTAAAAACGAAATTCAATGTTAGCGAAAATTTATGACTTTACAGTATAGCTTTTGTATACTATCTGAATTCAATCTTGTTTTATCATGATGCCTGGCATAGGGCACTAATGCATTCACCAACTATTTTTCTTTGTTTTTTTTTTTGTTTGTATTATATTTAATTGTTAGTCGGTTAGAATCTTGAAATATGTATGATTTACATTCAGCAAAACTATTTTAACCCTTTCCCTCATAGAGGACACCATGAAAAGACCTATGCGAACAACATAAAACCAGATCAGCCTGCGAGTAACTCGCAGGCTGATCAGGTTTTATGCTGTTCGCTGCTCCTCAGTGGTCTGGAAATGAGATTTTGTAATTAAATTTGGTAAGGTTTAACTGTGGTTTTCTGCAGATCAGGCTTTACATGGTACCTATTGAGTGCGTCAAAATGAGTCTATATGAGGGAAAGGGTTAATGTCATCAGATAACTGTGATGTATAATATCAGGAAATACTTTAACAAAAAGGAATTATATTAAACTCTCTCTCAAAACACCTCTGATCTTGTATGTTGTTTATGGGCTATAACGTTAAATGATAACTTATTTGTTTAAGACGTAAGTGTTCTGTGACCGAGTGACCGTACGAGTAGTTGCTGACTTACTACACTTTTGCTCCTCGCCTCTGTGGGTTTGAATCCCGGCAGGGTCACTAGGATGTTATATGAATGGAGACCTTCAGGCTAGCTTGCGTAGGTAGATAATTCTACCTGGATGTCTCTGTGCCCCACATGCAATTTGCTGGATTTCGCTAAATGACTGAAATACAGTCTAACCCGTCTTAAGCGGTCAGTCAAAGGAGCAGGAGAACGTGGCCGCTTAACAGAGGTGTTCGCTAAATGAAGGTTAACATGTCACAAATTCTAGTTTTGTAATATCAGAATTGACCTCTAAATGCAGATTGACTGCTTAATACAGGTGGTAACTAATTCAGGTTCAACTGTATTGTCATAGCGACGGTAAATTCCAACACAACAACAACAACAACAACAACAGCAACACCAGTTTTGTTATAAATCTAATAAGTAAGATAATTATCTCTTTCTTATATTCGCCTCGTCCATTTTGTCAAATCATTTAGGAACAAAAGGTTAGGATAACTTCAATCAATCAACAAACAAACAATAACTCTGCCAGTCTTCGTCAAAGACAACACCGTTATATGTATATACTTGTGCATATGCATTGTATTAAAGGAAATGCTTTATTATCGGTAGTGGCTAGTTGTACGTACCCGGTTCTTAGATACTGTGTCGTACCTATAGTCTAGGTGGTTTTCCTAGCATCCATTGTTTGTTGTCAAGAACCTACATATATTCACACACTTTCTTCTTAACATTTTCATCTCCGTGAATTTCCTTCCGCTTGATCATAAGCCAATGGCTTTATCATCTAACCTTTTTTGAAACTGACAATACGGATGAAGAATGGTACATTGGGCGACATCTAATCGACAATCGATCGCATTTCCCCAACGCCTAGTATCAAAGCGTCACGCAACTAAATCCATTCTACGGAACTGAGTCATATCAGCACAATAGAAGAACACCTGTGAACGTTCATCATTAACCCGTGTATCTGATGAAAATATTTCTATATCAGTTTCAAGACTAATTTCCGGTCCTTTTTTTTTGTATTACTCTGACCCTGCTAATCCATTTGCCGATAAGATCATTAAAAAGAATCCTTTCTCTCTGCGAGTAATCTCAAAACGAAGCCATATAAATTATAATGTGTACATTTCGAACGTTATAATACAAATGACGCCTCCCTGTTTGTGTGTTGAAATCGCCTTGCTATAATGCAATAACAGTGTGGCATAACACGTGGTATATAACGTCATTTTAGGCACCAAAGTCATTTGCCTTGATTCAGAAAAGAAAACTGCTGAACGTATTTTATTTCTTGACAAATTTTAATGGGATATCGCGCATGCAAAGCGAAATATTGTGCTCGCTCTACACATAAGACCTTGTGATTCTTTAGTCAGATGTACATGATTTCCAAACATTCGGGTAAACCTTCACCTGAGCATCCGTTTGCTATCACGAAAAACACATCACTAACAATGTTTTCCCGATTGTTAGGAAGTAGTGTACATCTGGCAAAAGAATCATAAGGGCCTTTGTATAGAGCACATTTTTCTGCTTTCTTTTCCGAATCGAGGTTAATTAATATGTTGATTGTGTTAGCTTTAAATGATACCATATACCACGTGTTATGGCCACACTGAGGAATTACTGTGATAAAAACTAAGAAAAAGTATCCGTAAAACATATGTTGATATTTGGTAAAAAAAGAAATACACAGTCATTTAATTAAACATTGCGTTACCCTTAGCTTCTGATAGACTTCAGGACATTTGCTACAGTTTTCTACATTTCTATATAGACAAAGATTTTTTTTTTTAATTCTTTCATAGATTTTTTTTTAAAATTTCGCATGATTATAGAGAATCAATCGGGGGTCGGCGACCTAATTTTTGTGTTATCTGCCCCTGAATGTGATATTTTGGCACTTTGATGCCAAATTCAAGGGCAGATAACTCAAATAATAACAATTAGCGCCTCAGTAGGTTTCAAAATCAATGTTCAGTATTTCATTCCCTGTTTCTGTACAAAATTTGAAGAAATTCTATGCAACAGGTTTTATAGTATCATCACTCTTGCAAATATATATAAATTTTCGTCAAAGTGTATCTCTCTTTTTCAAGAAAAATGCATTGCCAATATATCTACAATTTTGAACAAAACAAAACTCCTTTCCGACCAATTGGTTTCAAATTTTGCCCAATGACTTGAAATAAAATAAACATTATAAAAAATAATATAAAGTATCAGTAGAATTTTTTCCATAAAAATGTTTCTTTTATGAATCTCTATAGTCTAGCAAAACTTAAAGAAAGAGTTTTTCTTCTTTGTCTATATAGAAAACTGTAAAACAAAATAAGTCCTTAACCTATTTTGACGCAGTGACACAAAGCAAATCCAGGATGGATGTCCTCGTATTCTGCACCTACAGTTTTACACATTTTTACACGGTTAATAAAAAATGTTGTTTTTTTTTGTTTTTTTTGTTGTTGTTGTTTTCACATAACAACATTTATAGTTCAGTTAATTAATATCAGTTAGGTCATTTATTTAGACATGAATATCCATGAGGTTAAAGAAGGCTAAACGCGTTTCTATCTTATTTACATGTTTCAGTTACTGTATTACTTTGCACTAAATAGTGTTGACGAAATTTGGGCCAAACAATAATCATCATGCTACACTGAGCAATAATTTATATTTAGGTTATTCAGTCATCTATGAATCATAATCATGGTCGTTCAAATGCTTTAAAAGATTTCAGTGAAGATTCAAGCATCCATTGAATTTGAGATATAGGCTTTTGTGCTTAACCCTTTCCCTCATAGAGGAAACCATGAAAAGACCTTACGAACAACATAAAACCAGATCAGCCTGCGAGTAACTCGCAGGCTGATCAGGTTTTATGCTGTTCGCTGCTCCTCAGTGGTCTGGAAATGAAGACTTTATAATTAAATTTGGTAAGGTTTAACTGTGGTTTTCTGCAGATCAGGCTTTATGTGGTACCTACTGAGTGCGTCAAAATGAGTCTATATGAGGGAGAGGGTTAAAGTCCTTAAAGGCTTGCATTTACTATAGAATTTCCACGATCACCTGATCGACCCTGATCACAATTGAATGGATGGATTACCTTAAATGGTCTCTCTCTCTCTCTGTGATTCATATAAAACAGTGGAAGTATTGTTTTGTTGGATTTTCGTTGACATTAAGTTTCACTGATTATTCACCTAATGGAATTTCGTGGGTACATTTATTCGTGAATCTTTGATCTACAAAATGTGAGGTCTATATAAGAGACAAGTGTTCGTGGGGATTAATATTCGCGGAGAAATCCCTCCACGAAATCGACGAAAATTAGAGTTCAACGAAAATTATTGATTTCAAGGTAGCTTGTTTACAAAATTGAAGAGAGGCATAGTACAGACCATTTATTTTGTTTGATCTCAGATTCTATTAAAATGCAATAAATTTTAACCAATATTCCAGTAAATTGGACAAAACTTCAATTTCATTTACTTATCAGTAGAATAGGGGCTCCAGTGTTCCTGCACATTGCGGAAAGTTGTGCTTCGTTATTCTGTAATTTAATATACTTTCTATGGGATTTTCCAGCACGAGTTTGCCAAATTGCAACGATTTGATCTATGTATATACTGGTACAGGTACATGTATATATGGATTTGTAAAATGTGAAGTTCTATTTACATGTGTGTATGGGAGTTAAAGAACAGTATACGAGTATGTGTTTTAAAACAATAGGTTTGCTTATAGGATAGTTTTAGGGTAAGAGACGTTGTGTCAAGCACTTAAAATATTCATGTTTACCTCAGAATCAATATTTGATGCATCATATATCTACCAAACTTGTTATATCGTTTAATATGTTAAGGTAGAACAAGTTTAACAGGCACTTTTCCGGACCTAAATGAACTGTATATTGTTATGCTCCAACTAAAAATGGGGTTGGGGGGATATTGATTTACCTTTGTCCGTCCGGAATCTTTGTGACACGCATAACTCCGAGTGTATTTGTACTACAGACTTGACACTTCATGGATATATTATTCAGGATATGATCCTGCGCACCTGAGTATTTTCATCGAACCCCCGTTGAAGTTGACAGAGTTATGGGCCTTTGTTTTTTAAAAATATGGAATTTTATGCTTGTGACGCATGTAAATGGTATTTTTACCCCCCCCCCCCCCCGAAAAAAAACAATGTGAGGCATATAGATTTGCCTTTATCCGTCCGTCCATCCCAAAACTGTGATACAGGCAACTCTGAAGGTATTTGTGCTACAGACTTTAAACTTCATGGATATATTACTCAGGACATGACTTGCACTCCGGGTGTTGGCCTTTGTTTTGGAAAATGCGACGGATGGGGGCATCTGTGTCCTCTGGACACATTTCTAGTCTGAATATGCATTGTTTTGCTGATACATATATTATAACATTTTAAGAACATTTACCGACATATAAAGAAATTATTGACATTTGCATTACCCTACCATCATTTCGGCTGTAATGCTAAAAATGAAAATATACTAGCACAAAAATGGATTAAATTCAATGTATTACTAATAGATTTTCAACGTAACCATTGTCTTATGTGTGTTTAAAATAACATAACATGTCAGGTATGGACGAGAAACGTTGAGAGAGAGAGAGAGAGAGAGAGGGAGAGAGGGGGGAGAGAGAGAGAGCCGAAAAGAGAAGGTGTGTATTATCATTTTGTATACGACTATGAAGTGTGTAGTACCATTTTTATCAGAATTTGCATTATATGATTATCTAAAATCAAAACGTAGTAATATAATCTGTTTTATGATATGGCTTTATTTTCGGAATTGTTATGAAAAGCAATTAGATTTGTATCATTGCTCTTTACAGGAGGGATAGTTATTAATGAATAAATGCATAAATTCAACCTGTTTTGAGAACGTTTGTCATGCGGTATATTGAATATATCACAAATGGAAATAAACTAATGTACCGAAACTCACGTTTGAAGTACATGTATTTTTTTTATTTTATTTTTTTTTTTTTAATTCATTATTTTTTTCTTTGCTCTGAAGACTGTGCAGAGTGGAGTAGTATTTTATCAGCAAGCAGACGAGACCTTCATCAAACATGTCTTTCTGTCAAAAAGAATCTATTGATATGACGTGAATGGATATAAAATATAACTCACCATCAATATACATTTAACGTAATACCAGTCCTAAGCCTTACGTTTTTTCTCAGATTAAAAACCTCAAAAAGTCTTTTTAATCACTGTCTTGAAAATTTGACGAAATAAAAGACAAATTTTGATATGAGAATACTATAAAAAATCTAACTGTATGTTTATTTACTGTTTTATGGGTCAATAATTAAAAGAATTCGAGATTTTGAATCGTATCTAATCGAAATTTCAGACGGTTTATGAAACGCAGGTCAGAAAAATAAACTTATTTGAAATAAACTAGAAACAGTATTACAAATGTTACATGTTTAGATTTCGACTAGGAAAATAAAGAACATTTATTTTTTTATCATTAGATAAGCTTTATCAAAGTAATGTTCCCATTTTGCGATTTGCACGTTGTCATTCATGACACTACTCACTAGAACAATGGAACACATTTGACATCAGTCTCGTATTTTGCGACATTATAGTAATTCATAAAATCTAAATGAGGGGTCATCTGTACCTGAAACTAGTTTACGCAAGCGCACCACAGTCTGACGTTGCCTGCCGTAAAGTGACAGAAAAACAAACACGTAACAATTATAAACTGCCTCTAAGTAATGACATAGAATATGAATTAGGCAATTTGTCTTGAAACATCAAGTTTATAAGTATTATTAATTACTAATTTATATTCCAGACAGCAAAGTTGACCTCCGCAGTCTTTAGAGACAAGATATTGACGAAAAGTGAATACATGATATTTGTATGTCTGATACAACGTGTTATCTCATTAGTGATAGAATGGTTTCCCAATTTATTATCATTTGGTGTTGCATCGCTGTCTGATATTCTAATTAATGGCTGCCTGCGTCTAGCCTTGGCTGTTAAGGACCAGTACATCAGATGAGGAGATGCGAAATATAGAATTTTCTTTCCCTTTTTTTCCTTACAGAGAAATGATGTCTACAATTTGGAACCTCTGGAGCGTTATGAAAACATTCAGATTAAGGAACTTGATTTTTCTAAATGAGTAATACTATGCTCTGTCGTACTGAAGTGAGCGAAACCACGCTACACTATTCTACACTGCACTGCTTTACATTAGCCTACACTGCGCTACTTTACACTATTTTACACTGCGCTACTTTACACTATTCTACACTGCGCTACTTTACACTATTCTACACTGCGCTACTTTACACTATTCTACACTGCGCTACTTTACACTATTCTACACTGCGCTACTTTACACTATTCTACACTACGCTGCAGTGCACTACGCTCTTCTATTCACCACGTTGCTCTTTGATACTCTATTCTACACGAAAAATACGTTGCACTGAACTACGCTACACTATTCTACACAACACTATTTTTCACTACATTACGTTGCACTGCACTACACTTTTCTACACTACACTATTTTTCACTACATTACGTTGCACTGCACTGCACTGCACTATTCTACACTACACTATTTTTCACTACATTACGTTGCACTGCACTGCACTGCACTACGCTACACTTTTCTACACTACACGGCACTTCGTTAAATTTCAATGCAAAGCAGATCAGACCAAAGGCACACCGAACCCATGTCACTCTTAAGGGCATTGATTGCGATTCCGATGTATCGGTTTAAATATTAATGAAAAATAATATTAAATGCACTGGAAGTGATTTCTATGATTATAATTAATGCATTGGAGCTATATAACGGATCGTCATGATGTATTGAACATTGTGGAAGTGAAAAGCTAGATTTTCATAAAATATAATTTTAGAATGGTCGAATTTCAAATCGAATATATTTTGCCGTAGCAATGCTTATTTAATTTTGCCTCAACTAGGGCCATCGATTGGTTTATAAAAATCTCCGCAATGAGTTGAGCAAAAAATACAAAAAAGGATGTTTGAAAAGAAACTATTTGATTAATATGTTGATTTTTGGGAGTAACCTCACAACAGGGTCCATGGATCGCGTAGTGTAAACGCGCTTCACTTCTCACCAATGCGTCCCGGGTTCGATTCCTGGTCACTGATTTGAGAGGTTACAGTGGTTGCCCGTCCAGGCACGTAGGTTTCTCCGGACTCTCCGGTTTATCCAACAATAATGACCACATTCGACGCCACCAGAGCCTTCGAGAGTAATTAATATAAGTTGTAAGAACTTGTTTCCTATTCGATGTAAAATAAAGTTTAATCTTTATTGTCACCGAAACATTGATTAAGCCATATAGCAACGTCCAGCTAATTACAGGTGGAGGAAAGTAATAGGATACAGATGCACGCGGGGGGAAACCCGCGGACCTGCCGCAAGCACGTGCCTCTCATGGTGTCCGAGTGACCAGGTCATTAGTACCATCCACTACAGTGTAGTGATAGCAAATAAACTACTGTCACCACTCGCCTACGGAGACGCCACCTATAAAATTACGGTTACATGTTGAAAACCCATTTTTGGAAATTTATTTTGGGAAACTAAATAGACCCATTTTTTAATTTTATTAAGGATATTCTCGCGTTGTATTTGATTAATTATCTCAGAGAACTATTTGCATTTGCTGATGTTTTGAATTCAAAAGTTTTGATGTAGCGAGATTATTATCATTAATCATACTCATCTGGTAACACGTTGTTTATTTGCATGATGCGATCTAGCTTCATTAAAACAATTTGGTGTTAACATGATTAAATGTTTAATCGAATGAATGCAGTTTTATAAATTTAACATTTCATTGAGAGTGTAAAGGCCTTAACTAGCCAAGTGTTCGGTAATCAGGGGATATTGGGTTCGATCCTCAATCGCGACATACCAGATTCGTTACACACACACACACACACACACACACTTGCTTGACACTTAGCAGATAAGGGTGGATCCAGGAGTGATTCAGTCGATTTCATGATAAAACGACCTGACTTGGTGTGGTATAATTCCATTGTCCTACGGTGTGATTTCATTTCATTTGCCTACGGTGTGGTATCATTCCATTGGACTATGGTGTGGTATCATTTCATTAGGGCCACGGTGTGGTTTCTTTCCATTGGTCCACGGTGTGGTATCATTCCACTGGTATACGATGTGGTATCATTTCATTTGGGGCCACGGTGATGTTTCTTTCCATTGGTCCACGGTGATGTTTCTTTCCATTGGTACACGGTGTGGTATAATTCCATTGGCCTACGGTGTGGTATCATTTCGTTGGGACCCACGATGCGGTACCATTCCATTGGTCCACGGTGTGGTATCATTCTATTGGCCTACGGTGTGGTATCATTCTATTGGCCTACGGTATGGTATCACAGTGAGTCAGCACTATGCCTGTCTAGTGTACACACAAGTCCCCTAAACTAATGCCGATGGAACGTTAATGCAATGCAATGAAAAAAAAAAGGACGGTCGTCTGTCAAGCCACACGGTTTTTGCTCTTCATAATCTCCGAGCTTATGGCCATAAACGCCCTCATTTTTGCCATCGAGAGCGTTTCGCGTCTGTTGAGTGAGCAAGATTCGCAATCGATGTAAACTGAATAAAGGTTCAACTTTCCTGCAGAGTGCTTCTCAACCAAAAATGCGGACTTGTTGTTTATGCTTGAGACAGACCATGCATCAAATCAAAATATCACAAGAAAAAACCTCACAGGCAATTATGAGATATTCACAATTTATGACACCTCGTTTCAGCCAGAATGTGTCATCAGGCAATTTGCTGATTTTTGTTCTTCCGAGTATTCAAACGACTTGAATTCAAAATGCTTAAATACATGAGACATTTTGAGGTGATCATTTTATCTGAAGCGTTGATTTACTAATTTAAATGCGCCAGTTTAACCCTTTCCCTCATATAGACTCATTTTAACCCTTTCCCTCATATAGACTCATTTTAACCCTTTCCCTCATATAGACTCATTTTGACCCTTTCCCTCATATTGACCCATTTTAACCCTTTCCCTCATATAGACTCATTTTGACGCACTCAATAGGTACCACATAAAGCCTGATCTGCAGAAAACCACAGTTAAACCTTACCAAATTTAATTACAAAATCCTCATTTCCAGACCACTGAGGAGCAGCGAACAGCATAAAACCTGATCAGCCTGCGAGTTACTCGCAGGCTGATCTGGTTTTATGCTGTTCGCATAGGTCTTTTCATGGTGTCCTCTATGAGGGAAGGGGTTAAGGAATAGAGTTTGAGAACTGCAGTTTCTGAATATGTTTGTAATCATGCGGATATAAATGAAAATGGGCAATTCAGATCTCTCTAAAGAGTGTCATCCTAAATAAAACAGATAATTGTGCATGCATAGGTACTTAAACTTGATGACAGCATCGATATTTGATATAAGTTTCAGGTTTGGAAAGTCATCTTTTCATCATTTCATTCTGAGATTTTCTCTTTTTTTTTTAAAAAACCATGAAATGACCCTTCGCCTTCTTAGGGGACATTCATGCAAAGTGAAACATGCAGTAATAGCAATTAAAGTTAGCAATTAGAGGGACATGAGGATAATATACATATCGAAAAGAAAATAGTTTTATCAAGCGCTGTGGTTAAGTGAGTGTATATACCCGCTGATTCAAAGAATGTGGGTTCGAACCCAATTAAGGATTTGTATGGCTTTTTCCAGCTGCAAAGCACTGGTTCATTCAAATTACCATAGAGAGAAATTAGTATAAGTTTTAAGAACTCGTTCCTCAATTATCGTAAACTAAACATAAACGTAAAAGAAATAAATGTTTGACCTCATTACACGGCACGGGAACATAACCAATAAATATGATAAAATATAATGTAACCAATAACCAATAAATACAATAAAATATAAAGTATAATTTATGCATTAAACAAGATGACTATACTGTAAAAATACAAATCAGATTTATTTCTGTTGATCTTTTTTACTTCGATTGCAGTATATTCAATGCGCACACATTTTTTTGCAAAACATTCTGTGTTCTTTATGTAACAGACAGACCGTGATTCTGAAATCTAATCCTGAATCTAAACAGGCCTATATTCATTTTCAAGGACGATTCAAGACCATGCAGATGGACCAATTTCTTTATCAAGGAACGACAAAGCATATGTATAAAAGGATGGTTTAATAGTTAGCGAATGGGACCGAAAGGAATTGCATGAATAAAATATGGCCATTTACTTATTTTTTTTTTTTTGACGAAAAGCAAGTTCAGCAAGAGTGATGTCATCTTTTACGCGTCCAAGTACAATACAGCCAAATGGTCCATTTCCGAACCCAACTTATATTTGAATTGACGTTGCAAGGCTCATTTTAGATTCCGTCTGAAGCAACACGTTTCTGCTGGACCGTGTTGCAGGAAATACAGTTTTCGATATCAAATTTTCTAAAATGTGCATATCCCGCATATGAATTGGATGTACATCCTCATCTAAAGCTAAAAATTGCACACACCACATACGGTAGAAACCATTTTCTAGATAAGGAGTTTTGCATTTATCCATGAAAGAATTGTCAATTTTGCTTTTGTGGCTTATGAGATTAAGACTGTTTTGAGCTATATTTACATCCATGATTATGTGAATACAATTAATTTATTCTGGAATTTGTAAATAAACCCCACGTTTGATGGAAGTGGGATAGATTCAAGGTGTTTTCAGTTGTTTCTCTTCCAGAAGCGGTACACCCAGGAGTAACAGATTCTGGGTGCCTGGATATCGTAGTGGTAACGCGCTTCGCTTCTCACCAATGCGTCCCGGGTTCGATCCTGGTCACGTACGTGCATTGGTCGCCCGTCCAGACACAAGGATTTTCTTTGGGTTCTCCGGTTTCCTCTCACAAAGATGACCACACGCGTCGCCATTAGAGCCACCGAAAGTGATTTATATAAGTTGTGAGAACTTGTTTCGTAATCAATGTAAATAAACAAAGTTTAATAATACACGTAAACATATCCTGGTGGCAAAGTGGTTAGAGCGTCCATCCATACACCGAGAGGGATCGTTGATTCGATCCCTATCCGCGAAATAGCAACTAAGACTTGGTACTTTGCCTAATATTAAATGCTGTTAAAAAAATAAAATTAAATGTGACAAGTCGTGGTGTTATGCCACTTGCATACAATGTGACAGCACTATATCTGTAGACAAAACTTTCAGAATAAATAAAATGAAGAAAAAAAAATAGGATAACTATTTGTAGTTGAATAAACACAGATGCTTAATAACAGCTTCATTTTATTTGACAAGCTCAATTACCCGTTGTAATCGGGTTATAATTCACGATATCGCCATCTTTTCCATCTTCATTTCGAAAAACAGGAACCTGCCTACGAAAGATATGCTACGCATCCTGTCAGAATTAAATTAAGTCATGAAATACAAATAAAGTGATAAACCGATCCATTGAACTTTCCTTTTTTTGAGGATTGCAATCCACATCATGAAACATACACCTGATTCCATAACTCTCAAGCCCAATGTCAACATATTATCATTTTGTAAGTTATCTATTTTTAACGATTTCTTGACATTTCTTAATGTAACAACTGTCAAATTGTAATAAGGAAATTAAACGGACTAGGAGACCTGATGTAAAACACCAGACATCATGAAATGTGAAGATGAAAGATGGGTTTATGATTCAAATGTACATCCGTTTCTTTTACCGAGGACTATTTGATATGTTAAAAGGGAAGATCTTTGTGCTCACCTAATTTCATGGACAATCCCAGGCGGTTCAAATAAATTAGCTGGTGAGTATTTGATTTTATTTCGTAAGATGTCTTATGAAGATGAAGTTACGGGACTGGGAAAATTTGAGTTCAAACAAGTCTTGATGGATTGTATTTTTAAATTATCAGAATTTTATTATGGTTGAGAAATGATGGTGGAGAATGCATTTCAGATTTAAAGGATGGTGCAAAAGTAGCAATGTACTCTGGATCATTATCTTTTTTTTGAGACCCTAATTTTCGTCAATTTCGTGGTGCGTTTTATCCATGAATATTACTCTAAACGAAAACTTGTCTCTTATATAGGCCTCACGTATTCTAGACATAGACCCACGAATAAATGTATCCACGAAATTCCCAAAGGCACATAGTCAACGAAATTTAATGTCAACGAAATTTAATGTCAACGAAATTTAATGATTTTACAGTATTACTTTCTACCTTCAGCTGACAAAGTAAAAAATTTGCAAAAGCGTTATAGTTGATTATATTTATGCACAAAGAATAAATTGTTAAATCTATAAAACATCAGAGGCTTCCATTAAGTCTTTCGAACATTTTCACATGACAAACCCTTCCCGCTGACTTGCGACAGGATAGGTTCAACACGGATGCATCTATGCACTCAGGGTCGATGTCTTGACGTCACTATTTGACTTAACTGTTGTCATAACAACGTTTATCTTCAACACAATAACATAACACTTCACTGAATGGGATGGGGAAAAAGGTATTTTGAAGAAATGTGTTAAGTATTATCAAATTAATGTTGATGCAGATGAACGTCTAATTAATTACAGATTAATTATCTAATAATAAATGTTAATACAGATACAAGTAAAGGCACGAGCATGCTTAGTTACTTAGAGTTAAGTATAATGGTTTCTTTCTGAGCATCTGTACACTTAACATAAACAGTTCGGAAGTAATTAATCACAGAAAATTTGTTTAATATTTTATAAAAAAAAATGGATATAAAATATAGTGTATAGTGCTACATGTATTAAATACATATTTTGTACATAGGAAATACGATTCTGTTTTCATTAAACGAGAAATGGACAAAGCTATTCAGCCTATGCTATGACAAGCACTATTACAACGCTTTCGCCGCTTCATTTTCGCCGCACAAAACACTTATATATCGATGTATTCTATTCTTTGCACCCAAATATGGTATTTTCGCATTCAATAGATAAAAAGGAGTATCATTTCAAAATAGCACAATCCCAAACGGAAAAGAACTCATTTATGAAATGGATTTATCTGCAAAGGAGATAAGCAACCACCAGTATCTTGATTACTCTTCATGACACCCAAACAATGTAAGGATGGTATTCAATATAATCATGCAAAACGCGAAAGGAAAATAATATACATTATTATTAGGATGATGTTAACTCCATGCGATCCATTTCAGAGCTGTGCGAGAATATTTCCTTGATAAAGTTTATTCGAGAAAAAAGATATTTAAAAATGCTCTTGAACAAGTCTTATCTCTGTGTCAAGATGAAGCATTACAATTCCATTCTAGAGAAACACTGATATGGTACCTTTTGCGGTACATATAAAATTGCCTTGCCATACAAAGGCTTAGGTGGTCTTAAAGCAAGTTCTACTATACTTTTATAAACATTGTAAAACCCGACGACTTCATACAGCTGTAATGTTCGGAGAAGCGTGTCTTTGTTTAACTTTTCTACACAAAATAACCACGAAATAGAAATTTGTAAATACGAAATGAAATTAATATGTCACACAGGGAAAGTTCAAAATTGTGCAGTGTCACTTTGGGGGGGTACACATCAGTATGCTGAAACTGCGATTTGCGTTTATTTAATCAAAATCATTCCTATTTCAGTATTTGGTTCCAAACGATACTTTGTTTTCATCCTCGACATTCATTATACGAACAATCCCGTCAAAGATATCTTGTAAATCAAATGCCTTGATGAATACATTTTTTTCAAGAACATCAGTAAGAATTTGAATATCTAACACGCTTTGGGTTTGTCATACTTCAGAGATTGCGTATTCGATCCAAGCACATTGCAATGTATAAAAAGGTATTATCAAACATTACAAGTGGGATCCAGAAGGGACCGGGATCTTGAACCCCCTCCTACCAAGGACATGTTAAATAGGATTATTTTTATCGTTTAATATCCTATATATCTAGAAGGGTTTTATATATGACCCCCAGGACCCCCCCCCCCACACACACACACTTAAAAAAAGATAATGGAAAAAAGGGTGGGATTTATTTTGGAGGCTAGGATACCCTCTCAGATCAGATACTGAATCCAAACATTGCCTTGTTTTATTCTGAAGTGGAAGAAGCCCAACTCCTTGGAGCGATGGACATGTATTTAGACAGACTTTTGATGTATTGTTATCTTTTTAAATCAATATAATCAGTTATCACCTGCGCCTTTATTAGCCAGATATACCGCAATGTTTTACGTTTTATTTCCAAAAATTCTATTTCTTGAAAATAATTCGCATATGGATTATGTAGATTTACAAGAGAATTAAGAAACAGAAAATAGAAGAAAAGATAAGATCTTTATATCTTTTTTTATAACCAGCCAGAACGTCCCTGCAGAGTTATGGCCCTTGAATTGATAAAATTTCTAAATTAACAGTGTCTGCTCTCTAACTCCAACAAACATTAATTAGTCCTTACTACATTTGGTCACAGTGTGTGTGTGTGTGTGCATAATATTTCGAGAAATTTCGAAAATCAGTCAAAATGTCCCAGACACTCCAAAGTTACGGTCCTTGAAATGAAGAAAAACAACAATGTTCAAAGTGTCATCTCTCTTACCATAACAAACGTGAAAAAAACTTTGTCACAATGTATATGGGCACTATATCCAGGTAAATTTCGATAACTAACTTGAATTTCTCAGGCATTCCAGAGTTGCGGCCCTTGAATTGATGAACCATTGCAAAATTAATGGGGTCAGCTCAAATACCCTGAACCGATCTTTACCAAACTATGTCACAATGTACTTTGGCACACTATCTCACTATCTCGAACAAGTTTGATGGCCAGCCAGAATGCCCCAGACACCCCAGAGTTTAGACCCTTAATCTAATAAAGAACGGGCGTAATTTGCGATAACCAGCGCTCTTGTTTATATATGCAATGTTATTGTAAATACCACTGTAAAAGTTCCATATAGGGAGCAATGTTAAACACATGTTGGGCTTTATAAAAAATTACGAAGAAATATAACTGCACTACATCATTGCATTATTACGCTATATTGTTTTTAGTCAAAATGCATTAATGTAGTTCTGTTATATTTCTTTGTGATTTTTGATAAAGCCCTACGGGCGAAAATTCACAAACGAGTTGTTTATCTGTGTGTTATTGTAAATAGTTGGTATACATGTATCGAATAGTTTGTTATTTGCTGCATATCTTATACGTTAAAGTAAATTGTATTTGCATGGGATATAATTTGATTTTCCAAACGTCATGTTGCAAGTAATCAGAAAAGAAACGACCAACTACTGTTCACTACTTCTTAATTGATTTTTTTAGGTTCATAACTTGAAGATCTAGAAATTGAAACTAATTCTAATTACATTTATACTGTATAAAGAATACAGAACTGTCACTAATGAATGACTGCTGGCAAAACACGAATCAAAGACTCACATATTTCAATATTTTAATGTCATATTGATATGTATTGAAGTTTTGATTGCGAGTTACAAGTACCAGAGAAACGAGCCTGTAATATCAAATAGTGTTGATACGAAAATAATACACTTGAAAATCTATATCTGAAATACACTTCTTTTTCATTTACTGTCTTTAAATCCAATTAGAAATTTAAAAAGAAATGTCGAAAGTGAAATATATTTATACAATATATTTCAAATGTGATTCTAAGATGGAAGGAATGCATCGATTAAAAGCACAGAAAGCTCTCAAACCTTGAAGATATGCAAATGTTTAGCTTGGTTTCATATTAACGTCCCCAAGTCGATAGCTCCCCCATGATTTAGTGCTAAGGAATTCAACCAAATCTGTCTATTTAACTGCAATTGAAAATCTTGGATTCCTCGTGTTTTTTGCTCGTAATTCTGATGTGAATTCTTTTGCAAAAAGGGGTTTGTTCTTCTGCAACGTATGCGTCAATTATTTGTAGGATAGCACCTTGATTACAGGTTGGCGATTGCGTGAAGTGCATGCCGTATAAGCAAAGACATATAAAACAATGATAAATACATTGTAACTAATCTAAAACTTACAAAAGCACGCAGCATATTGTCCAATTCTCGCAGAGTCAGATTTTCAAATATCTCCTATTTTATTGAAGAAATGTGCAAGTAGATTATATTTTGCAATAGAACATTAAATTACAATCAAAATGATACCTATTTATGTAATAACAAAAAAATTTATATAAAAAACGAAAATGTACCCGCATGAAAAGAACTACGTAAAATTGATGTTTTTTCTACTACACTTGTTAAATTCAATCATAATTTGTAGGAAAATTGAAAATAAATAAAACTGAAAATAACCTTTGCATTGGAGAAATGCTTTTTAGGTAAATGTGGTTACATTTTCCTCCGTGATTTTTTCCATACATTTTGAAAGTTTGCAAAATTCAATGATCTGCTGTGTGCCAACAATGTTTTTCACTGGCTTTTACAGGAGTGTCTTATCTCTGATTAATAGGTCTTTGATTTAAGCACGACATCAACTTTATAATACAAAGTTTAACGCCATGTATAAGCAAGCCATTTTATAGTTGGTATGGCAACGGTTCAAACAATTTAAAAAAATATACTTGAAAGTTAACATATAAAATTATAATTTTTTTTTTAAAAATATACATGAAAGTTTGTATATGGAATTACAAATGTTTTATAAAAGGTGTTCAGCTTAAATTAGTTGAACATCGCAAAGTGTTAGGAATATTGTTGCAGCCATGGTATCTCCAAAACAGATACAATACCCGGCTCAGCAGACCCCTGAATGCACTAGTGACACCATTGAAGATCCACAGATATCACCATAAATAGGTTTCTTCACGTAAACAATCCGGGTGATTAGTCCGGGACTTGAACTTTTAAGGAATATCGTCTAAAAGATATTGTGTTTTTTGTTTATTGAGTTTTACACCCAACCTACAGTATTTCAGTCATTTGGAGACGATGTCTACTTGAGACTGATATAGTGCTGCCACACTGCGGTATTATGATGTGGATATGTGGCATGATACCACACACAGTCACATTATCTTGATACCAGGCCAATCAACCAGTCTAGGATGCTGAGCGCCAATCAAGGGAGCTATACCAGTACAATGTACCATCTTTTACGATATTAAGTAAGTAATTTTAAACTATACACACATGCCACACAGCACACCTTAACTGGATGTCTAATAATCTAAAGAACAATAATACGCTGATTCAATTACGTGAGTCTTTTTTTTTTCTCTTTCAAGTTCAAATGAATGGTACACATACAATCTTACAAACTGGATTAACAAGATTGTGTCGTTGCAATCTATAAAAATTAACTTGAAAGAAATTCTATGTATTTTACGACCTGCTATCAAAACTTAATTAGATTGTCAGCATCAAGCACTGTGATGCATTTCAAACGAGAAAGACGGATTCCAAATTATCTTGCTGGCTTCCGCACTGAATGGAAATTGATCAGAAGTTTTAGTGGTGACGCTGTGGAACAGGGTGAATATCCAGTCGCTTCTTGTGAATATAATGCATTTGACGGTGAAAATCATGCAGTGTTTGATTTGAAATGCCACTGTGAATGTGATTATATTGAATATTTTTTTTAATTTCCATCTGAACTGTGTACATTAACGTTGACTGACACTTGGTTTTCCCGTGGCTCAGTCCAGAAAGACTATCGCGGAAACAGCATTTCGGAAAGAATTTTCAATAGATTATGCCTTACATGAGTGCAAAGTATGCAAATAAATACATAGATACAAAACATAAAAAAACAAAACATTAGTCAATAAATCGCAATAGATAAATAAATGAACAGATAAAACAACATGCCAGGTTAAGGAATGGAAAACAGCTTTACTTTAGATGAATAAAATACATCTTCTGCAGCAGCTAAATTTGAATGTGACATTTATTTTTATATTGGATTTTGATCTTCTATACAACATTTAAATATACTGAAAACTTACGTGTGTACATGTATACTGAGTTCTGTATCAGTAGGCAAATGATATTGTAATATTTTTACGTAAATTTGTTTTTTTATATAATTAGCCAAAATTACAGCGAAGTGGTCAGGGAGTCTTAACTGAGGTTTTAGGCAGGTTGGGGTCAGCCGTTTGTAATTAGTTTGGTTACATTTTTATATATAAATTTCTTGAGCTATCTTGATAAACGCTGATATACACTTTCCGGCTACAATAGACCGACATAAGACGGAAACCTATGTAAATATACGGGCACTTCCCGAGCATCCTACCTACATACTGGTGTATGATTCCATATATTATTCACTGGGAAATAAGCACTCACTTGAGAGTTTTCCCCAGTCACTGGTTGGTCAAACCAAGCTCACTTATAGTTGGTATCATGCCCGACTATCATATGTTGAGGGGATATGACACTTGGCCTGTCCTAAATGCCAAGATGTCCCTTTGTAAACACTCTAGAATACGCATTTATGAAGACCGGAGACGATGTTTTACCATGTCGGCCAGGACTATATACAATTGAAAAATCTAACAGAAGGGTAAGGAAGTGTTCCCTCTGAATTAAATAAAACCGCTTAATTTCACGTATTTTTTACTTTAGCATCAGAAAACTTGGAGACATTAACATCTCGGCCGAATTCGATAATAACTGATGATATAACGTTAGGTCAAGTGTTACTGTCTTTGAATTATCTTTATGGTTTCTACTTTTTCTCTCCTCCATTTCAGCATCCTTAGGTTTAATGATTAAATTTGGAATCAGTATTGAGGATATTCATCCGAAATATACCAAAGGCATACAATTTTACATTTATGGCTTTCATCTTAATAATCTTCTAGCATTATCAGCTTTTAACTTTTTCATCAAACTTGGAAACAATGCTGAGGCGCCTTAGACGCGATACACCGACGTCATATTATGGTACATGTAAGGCTACCTTGCCTTCGATGATCTTTTATTAAGGTAGTCAATGGTATTTTATATTTATTAAGGTTGTTCCAGGACTTCACGGAACATTTCATAAATTTTTGATCATAAAAATGGTTTAGTCACAAACTAAATTACTTATTTTCCAGATTAAGGGAACAAATGTAAATATTGTTGTTTTTTACGATAAATAGGAATGAAAGAACAGAGATGCTCTCTGTTAAGATTAAATGATTTTGATTTAACTTAAGCCATGATTATGACGTGAGTTGTGTCCTGAAAACGGGGAATGATCAAAGGTTGGTATAACTAATGTGTTTTCATTAGACTTGTCTTCAATGTGATACCTCCGTGACTATGAAATGTAAACCTCCATAAATGACAGATTAACTAATTGGACGCATGTTATCATACAAATGAATCAAATGTCGTTTATGTATTCTGTAGTCGCTCTGTTGATTCAGACATGTATCATTAACTTCCGACGAAACTTTATGTACCACGAACATTAATGATTTCACAGTAAGAATTAACAACAGCCAAGTGGTGGCGTGATCATTCCTCATCCTAAGAGTGCGCTATGTTCGCAAACTTATTTTTAAAAAAATACAATCCCACACACATTCTTCATCGATCCTAATGGTCATATTTTGAGTTGTGGGCATGAGCAATGTATTTAAGTACAGCTTTATTTTCGGGACCATAAGGTCAGCCCTAGGTTCACTTACCGCATGTCTGTAACCTTGGACGTCAGGTCATGTTGTGCTGTTTAGAGACTGTGCATGTCAAATGAATACTTGTCTGGCATCTAGTCAGATATTACTATAACGACACGCATGTCATCCCGTCTAATGATTCATTCACTGCTTTTTAGGTTCATCTGCAGATTAAAGATATGCAACCAGACTTTACTCAGGAAGTTTTGAAATCCTAGAAGGGCAATTTTGCGTCACGATTAAGTTAGATTTGAGCTAATTGCGAACCAAGTGTGGAACTGTTTTGCCAAAATCCATTTAAAATCAGAGATATTCAGGTTTACAGCGAGTGAGAACAAAAATAGGGGTTACTGAAATGTAGCGTTCTGGGAAATTAAGAAACTTTTTTATATATTTAAATAGTTATTGTCAAGATTCCAAGATGACTATTCGTAAGTCTGTGGAGAATTTTTATTTATTCCAGAAATGACAATTTGCTTTTGTCAGACATGCAGAGTATATTAAATCCCCAAACTAATACAAATAGCGAAAGTTATATACCGCGTTGTCTTTGCTGTTTATGTCCACGCGTAATAGACACAATCTCTAATTTTTTAACCGTTTTCTAAGTATATTAGGAGCAGGAAAAAACACGGCTTTATCTGAGAACATTTATAATCAAATAATAATAGCTACCAAAGTATTTTTGAAAGAAAAGTCAGAGGAAGTATTTAATTTACTTTCAGATGATATTTTTAAAAAAAAATGAGAAAAAAAAATTCTTCCTCATTTGTTTAAATATTTTTTTTTATTGTTTTTCGATTTTATTTAAAAAAAAAAAAGACACTTTATATGTATACATGTATGCGTCCTTAATTTAACGACCGTGAATTATGGCTAATTGTGATACCAGTGAGCTAACATTTTCACTGTTAACCCCATGCTTCCGTCAAATGCGAATCAATTCTTTTAAATTTCTGAACACCACTTTCATGAAGATTTCACGGGCACATACTCATTAAGAAAGAGCTCTTTTCCGCAAAGACGCCTCGTTGATAACATTGACACGACATTAGTAGGACGAGCATTGAGAGGGCGATTCTTTAACGGCTCGGCTATTGAGAGGCCGCGAATGGTAAAACGTCTAGGATCAGAAATCCTTGAATATTGATAAAAAGTATTCAGAATACAGCGTCATCAGAAGCACATGCCTTAAACTTTTATATTTTATTTCATTATAGGGACGAGTATAGGAGCAAAACTTTCTATATTTCCATTTCAATGTGTATTAGGTTTTTACCGTGCAGCAGGGCACTTATTTCTCAAAGGGGAATCGTAGATTTAAACATATGTTTTTTAATGACTTATCTCAGTCAGCAGAAATCACCATTTTTTTTATATGTATAAAGCGGAGAGGGTATAGAATATTGCTTAAAAAAGAAAATGAAATGTTAAAATAAGAAATACAAATAGAGATACATTTAGTAAAAAATGATAATGAATTTAAGAGCGGGAAAGAGAGAGAGAGAGAGAGAACATACATCACGCAAGAAAACAACAATAGCAAAACAATTGAACACTGAATGGGTTTGAAATGTTGTTAATAATTTGGGTAATTGTATTTACTGTATTAGGTTAAATAAGAAAGATCAAAGAAAAAGTATACATGTATAAATAACTATGTATACACAGTTGCAAATGAAAACTTTCATTTTTTTAAGTTGCAGGAAAATGTTTGATTCCTATAGTCCTTCGGATGCAAACAATTCTCTAAAATGTGAATTCTTTAAAAATGTACAGCATACTAAGTCAAACAACTTGAGAAAAAGAAGGAAAATTTAGTAAACAAATAATGCATTTAAATTAAAAAAAAATGAGTGCACATCTCCATTAATCACTAAGTATATTAATATTAGATTATTTAACATATTTCTTAACAATACGGATATATATTTAGGACGAATACATAGCTTAGAAAATCACTAGGCGAGTCGAATATGATTTTCCAAGCTGCGTTCGTGTTCTAATATACACTATATTCCGTATTGTACAGAACAGTGTTAAATAACCTTTACCTTTTATTATATGTCTAATTTGTTGTACATTTCATAATCTGACATACTAATGACAAATAGATCGTAGCGCCTTCACTCGGAACCCTTTCTCGAGTTTCGGTCTTTATCATAGGTTTAAGACAGGGCATGTGAATCATACGTAAAATACTGAAAAAATACACAATTTCCACATACAGAAACATATTCTATGGTCATGTGATTAAAAAGCGTCTATTGATTGGAAATTAAGAATTATGTATTGAATAATTCTTGTTTTTACCATGGATTAACTCCCCTTTCAATTCCATCCTACATATACACCATTGACATCAAGTCCTCGTCCAATATGGTACACACCAACAAACGTTTGCAGAAGCCGTAGACTAGAAACCAATTTGTCTCTGATGATGTGTTTTGTCTCCGTTAATGAGTTGTGTGTCTAATTTATTAACATTTCCTTTGTACGGTTGTCTGGCGTTCTTTTTAATATAACGCGTCGGTCTTGGACTGCCGTAAAATCAAACATGGCTGATGAAACATGCTAAGCGAGGCATTATTTTCGTCTGCAGAATAAATACACTGAGAAGAAAATATTTTCCTCAATGATGTTTTTAATTAAGAATCGAAATAAAAAGACAAATATTATTTTTGTGTACTCTATAATGGAAGCATAGATTAGAAAGCGTTTCGCCAAAAACACACGCGGAACTTTAAAATGCGAAGGAAAATCAACAACTGTTTACATTCTCTCAAAAAAATGTATTTGAATTAAAGGTTTTAAACCAAGTTTCACTTAGGCTTTATAAGCACACTCGACACCTATCAATTAATAAATCTTACCGGCAAAATGCTTCGCTGACATTAAAGGAGAAAAAATAATCTCGATTTTCTATGCATGAAAAATGAAATCGAAGGTATATGCACATTTACAAATGGAGATATTCCAGACGATTGGCATAGCGGCTTGGTAGATAAAGAGATAGGATGATAACGAAGCGTGCCATTTGGATAAACCATTATGGACACGGCTGTCGTGCGAATAGCCACTAATGAGGGAAATTGCATCCTTCTTCAATGATATTTCAGTAAATATGTGAAGCTTTTAGGCGATTATTTGCAGAAGCAATAAAATAATAGAAAGAAATGAAATGCAGCTTGTTTAAAGTCAAATTTAACCCTATTCATTCGGGTTTTCTTCTTTTTTTCTAAGGTGAAATAGTCTGTATAAGAAAAACCGTACAATCCTGCCTTCCGGGTTAAATATTGTTTTGGCAATCAATGCGAGTAACTTAAAGCTGAAGGTTTTAAAAGCATAATGAGTTTGTTCTGTTTTTTTTTGTTTTAGCCCATATTAACTGTGCACTGTGTTGCAGGATTTACCGAAGATTAAAATAAATGAAGTCCCAAACAAAATGATTTATTTATTATCCACCTTGTTCGAAGCCAAATAAAACATCAAATGAGCCTTAGATAAACTACGTTGCATAACCTATTGGGATATTTTCAGTATCAAAGTCATTTGAATTTGATGAACTGAATTCTATTGACACATAAGGATGCATAAATTCGTTTCTGTCGAGGAAAATCCATTAATTTATCAATGTTGCTATGTGAATGAATGATAGCTGATAACGACAAGTAAAAATACTTTATAACTCTCTTTAATGTAGAAAATATTGATCTCGATGTGAGCGACAATTATACCAATGTATTCATAGCATTCATTTGTTCATAGCATTCATTTGTTTATAGCATTCATTTGTTCATAGCATTCATTTGTTTATAGCATTCATTTGTACGAAACTGTATTGGTATTAGACGGTGAGAGCTAGATTGCCCCCCAACTATTACGAATTCGACTTCCATTTTGCATTCGAGAACTGACGAGGAAAATGAATTGTGAGGCTCGATAAAAACGATATACGAATAATCGCGATTCTCGGGAAGAAAATCTCGATGCTCGGATAATGGCGAGGTATATTTCCTTTTTATTTCCCACCTCTAAATTATGTTGTTGATACTTTTTGAATAGAGCTCAGAGATGACTTGGTTCATGTACGATCGCTCCTCCAACTATAGAAATTTTACAGTAATGTAGATAAAAATCATATTTGCTTTGTTTTATTAAACATCTAGCATCCTAACATGCAATTAAATATACTGTCTGTCTGTATAGTTATTTCTAGAGCAATCTTGCTATTTTTTAAGAATGCTTATGACTATAATAACTCGACTGTGGCCTGAATGACTAATAATTCACCAATGACATTAGAAGCTATTAAATATGAGCAATACTCCTCTGTAAAGTACAAGCAAACTGTTTTACTTCAATGAAATATGTTTTAAGTATAATATATCAGACGTTTACAATCTTTATGGCCACATTAATAGAGACATGTTCAGTTACTGTTCAACTCCATGAGAAATTAACATTATTTGCGCTGTAGAACCTTGGATTTTTAAAGAAATATGACTATACTCTTTAAGTATGCTTGACTTTTATTGTCATTCTGATTGAAAGTAAATGGAAATGTCCTATCACTAATTATTATATTCCATGTGGCAAATGTTTTAAGAATAATGATCCATGCGTTCCAGCCAAGTCGATGAAGGAAAGGCATACAAAAAACATACCTAACTTATTGGTAAAACAACAGTGGGAGGGTAAAAAATGTTTTTGGAGGTAACAGAAAATTATGAAGACAATTTTACAATAGAGGCAAAACACTGATGATGAGCTTATTGTTAATTACCATTTTTTTTTATTTCGAAAAACTTATATAATAGTAGATGGGCTAAAATGAATGGCAGCGCTAAAGAAAAAGTGTAATCGAAAGGCTTAATATTAAAACATTTATCGTGACATAAGATGTCTTTAGAGAAAGAATATTCTCCGAAAGATTGTCGAGAAACAAAGAAGTAATCTATGGCACGAAAGGCATTTACATAACAGATTGAGGCCGATTCAGATGGTACTGTAGGAAGTAGTTGAAGAGTTAAAGATATGAAAACAACTCGCGAGAACCGGGAAACAGCCAAGAATATGTACAGTATAATGCATGCAGAAAGCAAAGAAATTAAACGCACTGATATAAAATACTTTTCTTCAAGATATTTTAAGAGGATATGTAAAGAAAATATAACTATCTGTAGAAACCCAACCATAAAAGAATCAAGGATAGAACCTCTACAAGAAATATAACTGAAACTGATCAAACCATCAACAGAATACCAGCAAATGGCACACTAGATCATGTAAGCAGCGTTAGTTTAACAGAAAAGTAATTAAATGATAAGCACTTAGTGGCACGGAGATTAGTCCACTTTGAGGGGACGCATATTACCAGCACGATGATGATTTACTATTTATTATGTTATGGTCATTTGCGTTTTTCATCTCCGTTACATTGTCTCAGCAACCACTGATTGAAACGCTTCACGATAAATTACATTCCGAAAATAAGGCCCTTATTCATATGTTTGTATCATAAATTAATAGACCTCGCACGTCGAAAAGATTTTACTTTAAATTCCATCTCTGAAAAAAAAATGGACTGGAACTGATGGAATGTGGCATGGACACTCCTTATGTGTTTCCTCACAGAAGTTGCTAAAATAGATTTGATACATGCAGATCTGTGGTCGCATTGCAAACGGTTTTTCATTAAAATGATCTCTCACAACTTGAACTCTTCCTAAAACAAAGTTGACCTCAGGAAAACTGTGACTTTCGGGTGATTGGACTTTTTATCTAAATAATCTGTATAAATAATTTAAAGCTCTTCTCTGAAAACTTTAATTCAATTTTCATTAGCACACATAATTACCTCATGTAGTACCACCATAATTGCTGAAACAATGTTGATCTCTTGCAAATTAGGATCCTGGGGCGTTACCTGTATCCTTATATATTCTTGATAGAAAATTTAGAATGCTTCATCTATAAAATTATTAACCACGATCAAAGATATTTTATCCAGGTGTTGCTGAAACTTACAATAACGCTTCAAGGACTTGTCATATTTAATTATAATCTCAGTTGGAGGTTTCCACCTTGAAAATAACGCCATATTGTTTTTGGTCAAATGTTATAATGTAGTGCTTGTACGAGTATTTCTTCGTGATTTTTTACAAAGCCCTGTAGGTTAAAATTCATAAAAGAAATTGTTGTTTTTTTGTGTGTGTTTAACATTGTTCCCGATATAGTGCTTTTCACCTTGATACTGGTGGTTAAGATCACGAGCTAAAAGTCCGAGCGATCTATATTGATTATTTAGATTGGTAATGCAAAGTTTAGGGATTAAGTGACACTATGTTCATCGTTTTCTTTATTTGTTTGTGTTTTTTAACAATGTTGATGCAATATATTTGCAAATATGTTTAAGTTCGATATCAAATTAAACTGTACTCGAATTTGTGTGATGTGTTTTCTCCAAAGTATAGATGTACACGCATGTCCTTAAAGAGATGGTTTCAAATCGACAAGAACATTTTCCTCATAAAATTGTGGTATAAATAAATCTCAAAGTTGTTCAGAGAACAGACATCAAGTCTAATGTTCTCTTAGGCACATCACGGGGATATGTTCCAGAAGTTTAAAGCAATTTGTCTTTCAGATTCTCTGGTATTCATCATGTCAATTTTACAATTTACAAACTATTTCTCGGAAATCACTACCTTTGCGTTTATGATGTACACCAATGATTGACGCAAATTTGTAACATCATTTATAAAGTAAGTCAACTACGCAGGATATTAGGATCAATAGAAAATAAGTTGCACTTAAAACACTCATACATGTACAGGCAAATGCATAGAAAGATGCACATAGATTACTTCTCATATACAAAGATATTTTGTTCATTTAATTGAATAATTCAACTGAAACTTGTTATGTTTATGGTTGAAAACAATCTCTTAGTTACCAAAAAGTGATACATCATTTAAAACGTTATTATACTCGTATATCTGAAATCTGAATCAACGTATCATGAGTGTGTACTTTCTTTTGATTCTATTTATACACAGAGATGTATTCTAAATAAAGTTCGATATGGCTGAAATGTTCATAGCAAATTGTTCAATACAGAGACGGAATGTTTTAAACTCGAAGAAAAACGTGTGCTCGTATGAAGAAGTGAGCATTACAATGATATCATTAGGTGACAATCACTAATGAACTGCTGTTGTTTTGGAATTAAGCGTCATAGTCATATAGTGACATTTAGCCAGTTGAAAGACGAGGAAGACCCCGAATCAGTTGGAATCGTGGACCTTCCGCAAGCAATCTGGAAGGCTTTCTCGCTTGAAAATTATAGGTGTGGCCACAACAGGGCGCAAACAAACATTGAGGAGGTGCCTGATGTGACTAATTCAGCGACTTTAACCTTATAAAATAGTATTAATTGTTGCTGTGTATACCCAGATTCTTTTTGATGGTTTTGGTGGTTCCTCTATTCTTTTAAAGAAGTAAGACATAATTTCTGCCTAGAAATGAAATTACGACTTTGCTCGGTGTTTCTTCCAAGACATTGATGTTTAAAGGCATGTTTTGAATTTATCTTTGTTACAGTGTGAATATTGGCAATAACATTTATGGTGCAGTGAACGCCTTTCTCGGTCTCAAATTCGGAATAAATGTTACAGATTGTTTAGTTGTTTAGTTTAATGGACAAGACATTAGCAACTACACAGTGATCAGAAGCCTAGATTATACAGGAGACTAGGTGGAATTGAAACACGCTAAAATGTTTCATATTATGTATCACTATAATTTTTAAGTTTTGAAGAAATCCATGTCCGTTAACTGCAAGGAAATGCATAATCATACAGCATTTCTTTCCTCTAGGCTAAATTGTAAGACAGTTCTAGGTTTTCAAAAATTGAATTTAAGGAAATGTGTATTTTAGATTTTTCGTGAGACGTGAGAAGAAGGCTAGGTCCCTAAATTCAGCAATTTCTTGAATCTTTATTTAGGACTAAGATTCAAGATTGATTCTATTGAATCTAAACACATTTTTCTGATTATATTTGTATTTCGTTCATTATCGGAAGAACAATTATTTGATATTGTCAGATATTTATCAGTTCACCACTCACCAAATTTATTCAAATTCTGAGTCTAGAATATAATCTTTGATAAGTTATAACCATGTTTTACAGTGGAAATAATGGAGTATGCATTCATGTTAAATGTAATCTAATTTACAAATATAAGAAATATGTGTTTGATATTTGAACTACTATGAGATTCACATTAAAATATTTTTGTTTTAAAAATAAACTTAAGTTTGTGTTTTAGATACAATCTCATATTCCGTTGCCGATTTGGTGTAGCCATTACATTTTAGGAATTTTTTACAGGAAACGTTTCCCTGTGTCAGCGATTCATATGCAAAGAAACCGCCCCAAAAGCATAATTTATATGCAGAACTGTTTTATTTTTGTATTTGTTTAGCGTCCTACCGACAGTTTTTCTGTCATTTTGAGACACATTAAACTCCATCACTTTGCGATATTTAGGAGAAAATCGACATGATACCACCGTTTCAAATGATCCTGGCGCAAGGTAAACCAGTTACTGGCACCGGTAATGTTACAAACCTATTTTCATTTTATGTAGGAACATAAACGCGGAAGTAGCAACTGATTTACACCTTATTGGTATGAAACTTCCTATTGATCTAAGAACTTCAGCTTTTGATTTAAAATATTGATATACATATGTTGACGTTATATGATTATCTTCGTTGGTTTCTAGATATATTGGATGTATAATAATACTATGAATAATCTTTGTTGAGTTTAATTTGTCTTCTCCGAATAAGATAAAATTGAACCATTGAAATACAATTTTTATTCCATATATCTAAATGGTACATTTGCTCTACCTGCGTTTTTGATCATTAAAATGGCCATTTTTTTAGTTTCCTTTTTTATTTAAACATGTTTGTGTCTTAAATCTAGTAAAAATATGTATGCCGTACATTATTTTTATTTTCACATATCTTATTCTATTACAATGTTTTGCAATGTCCGGGTGGCGAGTGGTAAGATCGTTCGATTCCAGGTTGAGGCTTTAGAAAGTTGTTAAATTACTCTGGAATATCTCCTTCGCTTGGCGCTCAGTGCAAAAGGACAGTCAGTATATCGTGACTTGATATGGAACCATGTAACTTGTCTACGATATGATATTGCATTAAGGCAAACAGTCCAAACTTAAGTTTTGAGCATTTTGTTTTTAAGGTAAAATACCCCTTTAAAGCATTTTATTCCACTTGAATACAAGTCCATTGTATTAAAATAAACCACACGGAAATAAAATTGTTCAGAAATTTTGCTTTTAAAAAATGATTTACCCAAATCAATTTCCTTTAAAATTTTATTTATAACTGTATTTTATAATGTAACTGAACATTTTCTTGTAAGGCAAACTGATCATCAACGCCAGACGTGCATATCATTTATCTTATTACAACAATCGGAAAGAGAAAACGAAAGGGAAGCATTTCTTGTTATACAATTTAAACGTACCTTGTTGGATATTTTTGTCGCGTCTAAATGTCCCCGAGCTCGCCCATTTGGTTTGTTAGGAAGAAGTTATCTCCTGAGTTTATATTTTTAGCTTTAACTTATACTTCAAGTGTGTATTCTTTTTTTCAAAACGTTTAAATGAAAAACTTGACATAAACTGCTGCCAAACTGCCTATCATGGTTTTCGGAACGAATTGTGATATTGAGGTTACATCAATAGAAGCACATGTATTGATGAAATTGGATGGATATGTATATATTGATATTATCTAGTTTTAAATCCGGATAACACTAAGTAGATCATACACAAGATGCAAATGTTACATGTGTTGTTATCATATTAAATATTCTTGGAAAATAACGATTCTGTCTATATCTGTATTGTTCTTATTAATCAATTATTGTAACTATAAAAGTTTGTACCTATCTGTCATCATATATTCAAAATAAATTGCATAAATGTCATGACCTTGAAAGTTTTTCTTCTTAAAGTAAACCTTACTCAGAAACTGGAGTATATGTAACTTGTTAATGTTAAATTACGGTTTTTAAGAGTCTTAACTTCAAATTACAAAAAAAAAAAACAAAAAAACAAAAAAAACCAAAACCGTTAGGTACGTTAATTCCTTAAATAGAAGGGGATCTTTTCGAGGATAAAGCCTAGTATCTCGAAATAAATGAAATATTACTTTCCACGAAACAAATAAATATGAAATACATGCATATCTTGACAAGCTATATTTGTTTTCAGTAATTTCTTTATAAGCTAATTTGAAAGGCGATTCAACCCTTTTGAATTTAACAGTGAGAACAGGGTTTTCTTTTGTTTTATAAAAAAAAAGTTCACTAGGCATTTTCTTGGAAAAAAAAGCAGACTAACAATCAACACCAGGTGGGCTATTTAATTGTATATTCTTACATCTAGAGGAAAGGAATATGAAAGAAGGGGCATTTCTTTTTTATGCATTTTAAATATTTTAAGGAAGGCATGTTTGTGTCGACATGGTGTCCGCAAGCTCGTCCAGCTTTTGGTAAAGAAGTAGTGGTTGTTTTTCCTCAGTATGGAAACTATCTTTTATTCAGTATCACCATGGCTGCACAATCAGCTCTGCAGATTTAATATTTTAGCGTTTAGAACTATTCCCATGCATTTTTGCCGTTTAATATTTTATTGGTCATTTTCTAAACGAAGAAGTAAAAGTGCATTATATAGCCAACAGAAGGAATGAAACACTATATTTAATGTTTAATTATAAAGGTACTTACAAGTAAAGAGAATAAAACACCACTCTTATTATTTGAAGTGATAAAACGATTGATTAGATTGATTAAATAAATTTGCCGGAGAATAATTTATCTGAAATTATGAGTGGTTTCATTCAATTTCTGGCATATCTGCTATTAAATAATCTTCTGAAATGAAAGTTAAAAACACGTTAAGAGACTTGATATATTTTCATATACTCTAAAATGCAATTCCAGCTTTATATTGAAATCAGTGAAAATAACTGTTTTTACTACATTAAAAGACATTTAAGACAAGATATTTGATATATAGTGATATACTGGCAAATGATTTTGCTTTTAACACATAATTCATTTCTGTTTTGAATAAATAGATGTAGTTAACTTTTGCCTATGAAGAAGATTTAAATGAACATTTTTGATAGACGAGGAGGAATGTTGTGAATCAGCTTCCTGCAATATAGATACATAGTTATTAATGGGAATATGAACGATTGCAGTATATAGCATATTTCTAAATGCTGCAAATAAGTTCACCTTCTTTATATTAAAAGAATAATGAATCTTAAATAACTAATATTGTGAATATTTACAACTGACAGAATTTGTAAAAAAGAAACTCACGGCATTTTGTTTATACTATAAGCAAATTTATCTTCTGAAGCGTTATGAACCGCATACCTATCACACTGACCGATTATGGTGACACACTTGCATTATAAGCATTCAGAAGGCTAAGAACTTAATAAAACTGCATATGATAGATTTTACTGATATTTTGAGGAGGGTACACATAGAAAATAAACAATTAACTGTAGCAGTCCAGCCATAAGAACAAGTTCAAAATCTGTACACAAAATGTAACTGAAACTGATGAAACCATCAATAGAATACCAGCAAATTAAACACTAGGTCTTATAAGCGAAAATTAATTTCATGATGAGTGCTTTGTGGCACGGAGATTAAGCCCACTAAGACAGGACGCACAATATCTGCGCGATACAGATTTGATATTTATAGTATGACTCTTTGCGGCATTTACACCCCAATTAGCAACCACTGACTAAAACTCACCGATGTCACCGCAAATAATATTCCGAAAAAGAATAGCCCTCTTTATATGTGTGTGAGGAAGCCTTCCAGCTGGCTTGCGGTAGGTCGATGGTTCTACCCGGGTACCTCTGTGTACTCGGGGTCTTCCTCCACCTGTAATTAGCTGGACGTCGCTATATGATTGAAACGGTAAACCCCAATACAACACAACAACAACAACAACGTTACGTTAAAGTTTTGTTTAAATACCATCTCTGAAAGCATTGCGCAAACAGTGACAAAACGAGGACATTCCTAATGTGTTCAGTTAAAAAAGATGCTAAAATACGCTTGATACATGCAAAACTGTGATCTCATTGCAAGCACTTTTTTTCATTGCAAAATCTAATTTAAAACTCCTCATAGGTGACCTCTTGAAAATTGTAGCTCCAGGGGGATTGGTTTTTTTTTTCTAAATAATTACCACAAACAATTTTAAAGTTCTCTCTAAAACCTTTAATTTATTTTAATTGACACACGTTATTTCATCATAGTTACTGATGCAAGTTTAATCTCTTGAAATTTAGGATTCTTGTGTTGTACCTATTCCCTTAACGTAATCTGTAAAGAACTTTTAGAATGTTTCATCTATGAAGCCGTTGATCAGAATTCAGTGTAATTTAGGTAGATCTTGCTGAATCATAAAATATCTTTCCCAGGACTTGTAATGAATTATAATTATCAGAGTCGGAGATATCCATCTTAGAAATGGCCGATGTTTAGGTGACTGATTATAATTCCAGGCGGCCTGTATGAATTTATAGAGGGTGGTGATCCTAAAGTTAGCGACCCAGCGACACTATCAATTTCTTTATTTATTTGTATTTGAATTTAGCAAATGTTGATACAACACTTCACAATTGCTTTACGATTTTCAGGAGTTGGATATCAAATCGATTTCGATCAAATTAAACTGTACTCGAATTTGCGTGATTTGATTTTATCAAAAACATCTTTACTAGATGTATGTCCCTAAAAAGATGACTTTAAATCGACAATAACTTTTTCTTTTTAATTTTTTGAAATAATAGTCCTCATAATCGTTAAGAGAAAAAACAATAGAATCGAGTGGAATGTTCTTTTGGAAAATCACGGGGATTAGTTCTAGACGTTTTAGACGATTTGTCCTTCAGATTCTCTGGTATTCATTATGTCAGATATACAATTTACAACATAGATCTAGGAAGTTATTATCTTTGCGTTTATTATGTACAATAATGATTGACGGAAATGAAGTATAACATAATTTGCAAAGAAACGCAACAACGCGGGATACTAGAGAAATTTCATATGTAAAATGAATTGAAAATCTGACGCACTCAAATCAACACATATACAGGCAAATGCATACAAAGATGCAAATAATACTACGTGTACTAATATACGAATACATTTCAATAATCTATTTGAATGATAACATAAGCAATCTGGAAGGCCTTCTTCACATGACAAAAATAAGCGAGGCTAGAACAGGGCTCCAACTGATATTAAGGAGGTGCTTGATGATACTAATTCAGCGACTTTAAACTAAATGAAAGCATCTTTTGCAGTTAATTCCCACATTTTTTAACAGAAAAAAAGAGATTTGATGGTTTCGCTAAATTACTTTTCTCGAAGAAGTACGACATTATTTCTGTCTAGAAATGCTTCATGATAACTTTGCTCCGTGTTTCTTCAATACTTTCCCGTTTAAAGTCTTGTTTGATTTTATCCGTAAAGTACAATCCATACTTAAAATGAAACATTAGTAAGAACATTTATGATGCAGTGAACGCCTTTCTCAGCTTTTACGGTCAACGTCGGAATAAATGTTACAGAGTGTTTAGTTGGAAGGAAAATACATCAGCAGATACGCATTGTACAGCAACCTAGATGGTAAAGGAAAACCAGACAAACATTAAACATCAGACGGGCTATTTCATCTTACTACATGTAGCGGAAAGACATATCGAACATGGAACATTTCTATTTTTGTGCATTTTAAACATTCCTGATATGCGTTTGTATCGATACGATGACCTCGTGCTCGCCCGACTTTTTAATAAGAAAGAAGTGATTATTTTTTATTCAGTATAGATATCGATCTTACATTGAATCCAAAACAATAACCACGGCTACATTATAATATTTTAGCGTTTGAATTTATCCCTATGTCCGTTTTGTCGTTTTTATGTTTCATTGGTCGTTTGTTTTTACGAAGAATAAAATGTATATTATGTATTATCTTAGTAATAGAATACTATAAAATATTATTAAAAAAAAAAGGGAATTTAAAAAAAAAAATAAAAAAAGAAAGCCGACTCATATTTGAAATTTAGAAATATAAAATGATTGATAAGATTCATTCAATGAATTCAATGTGATGGAAAATAATTTGCATACAAATTTAATGTTTGTATTAATTTGTAAAAAAAGTATACTACATTAAAATATTGTAAGAAAAGGCATTTGATAAAAAGTAACATACTGGCAAGTTTTGAGTTTGTCAAGTAATTTATTTCTATTTCATGTAAAATGAGAAATGTGGTTAATTTGGACTATGAAATGGAAAATTTAAATATTTTTGATTGACGAGAACGTATCTTGTAAAAATCCATTTACAGTTATTAATTGAATATAAAAGTGAGAGTATATAGCTATTTCTGCAAATGGGTACCAACGACTGATATCTATCTTTATTTTAAAAGAGGAATGAGTCTTAGTTAATGACTTTTGTTACGTTTGTGAATTATTTTATATTCGAATTTATCTTCTGATGCTTTATGAACTGTGTAGCTTTCACATTGGCCAAATATGGTGACGCACGTAGGATGGCACGCTGCTCATCCCTCCAGACACATTGGTGAACTCGTGTCTCTTATAAACGTTAATAATATCTCGAATTCAATGGAAATTAATCCCACGTGGAACATGTTTCTGCGTAGGTATTTCTAGAAATATTAAACCTATCCTTATTGTCAAACATGTATTTATTCATTTTGTGTTCTAACAAATAATTTCTCAATAGAAAGCATTTTATTCCTCTTGAATTTTACAACAAGGCGAACTATTTTATTCTGAGAATATATAACTTAGATTAAACTTAGCGGCAATAAAAAAGGAACAAAGTTTAAATTGTTTTGCTTGAAAAAAGGCATTTTCCAAAAACAGGTTCCTTTTAAATTTACAGTATGGTAACTAACCATCAAAGCCAGACGAGCCTTATTACGACTAGCGGAACGAGATAATAATAAGAAGAAAGTATTTCTTTTCCATGCAATTCAAATTTAAAGGCTTATTTTATATTTTCCTAGCTTTAAAACGTCGATGAGCTCAATCATCTGTTTTGTCAAGGAGATAATATTTCTGCATAAAACTTGTAAATGAATTATAT
>CM037794.1:16699775-16749775 GCA_021229015.1 Solen grandis
CAGATAAACGAAAACACAAAGCATCTGAAATTGACTTTAAGCTTAAAGCGGTCTCAAAAGAACAGTTAAGCCACTTAACCGTATCATTTTCTTTTTTCTTTTTTTTACAAATCCGATAAACTATTTAAAAATACACATAAGAAAATGTTGTTGTTTTAGTATTGGGGTTTACCGTCGCTGCGATAGTATTTCAATCATATAGCGACGTCCAGCTAATTACAGGTGAAGGAAGACCCCGAGTACACAGAGGTACCCGGGTAGAACCACCGACCTACCGCAAGCCAGCAGGATGGCTTCCTCACATGAAAAATCCAAAGTCTCTACCGGGATTCGGACCCACAGCGGTGAGGGGCTAAGAGATTTGTAGTCCACGACTTTAACCGCTCGGCCACGGCATAAGAAAATGTACTTCGATTGCAACAATAACATAACTGACACTTCATATGACACATATAACTTAAAATACCCCCCCCCACACATACACAAAAGAAAAACATTATCAATACTCATCTATCGACACATTGTCACCTGATGCAACATTCCTTGATTGTAAAAAAAGGATCATAGGCTCTAGCGTTACGAACGGTACAAAACCTTTATTACAATTATATAGGACATGTATTTAGAATTTCTATTTCTATTATTATTTCTATGACTTAACGCATGCACTCTATTCTCCGCTGAATTGTTAATAAAAATTACAGAATCAAATTTTAGTCATGCAAAATGTAACGTACATCTAACTCATTTAACTCTATTGTTATATTGTGCAGTACATAATTTACTATTTTAGGGTATGCGTCTTTAATAATGTATGTTTTGTATGCTATGTACACTTTAGTTTAAATGTTTTATTTTTTCATTTGAACAAGACAGCATGTATTAACGTTTGTATAAATGTTTTCGGGTCCAGGTGGTCAAGTAATTGGAACGTTCGACCCGGAATCGGTATAGTTCGTCTAAAAGCCGTTAAATATGGTACTGGTATAGCTCCATAGCTCCCTAGCTCGTCGCTAGGCAATTAAGGCTAGTTCTAGGACTGGTTGGCAAAATGAGGATAATGTGACTGGGAAGGGTATCATGACACATGTCCATGGCGCGATATTTAGTGAGGCAGCACTATATCAGACTAATATACAAAGTCCCTCAATGGCTGCTTTCGAAGGGACGTTAAACCAAATGCAACCGAACAAGTATGAGTGTATGAACTCTCCATTATTACCACTCATCCAGAACCAGTGGACAGTCTATAACGGCAAATGCGGCCTCTGTGGAGACCCCTTCCAAGGATCACGTGATCACGAGGCGGGTGGAAAGTTTGCCTCCGTCACGCGGCCAGTGGGACGCTGCTACAATGATGATGATGACGTCATTGATATCGCAGTCAGGATCACCGCTTATCACAAAGGTATTCGTTCACCTTTGTTTGGTTTTAATTATGATATATTTCATTAGGAAATATAAAATCAGTATTATTATTTAGATGACATATGTATCTATATGCATATTTGTATTAACATAAAATTAAATGTATTAAAATTGTATTCTCGTATGGTATATAGATCAATGGAATTTGACAAAACTTTAAACCTTGAAAAATGTAATAAAATGCGAAACAAGTGATTTTATTTTTAGAATTATGAATAAAATAAATAAAAAATATGATAATCAGATAATTTAATAAATAAATGAATAAATAAATAAATTAATATAAATAAATAAATAATTGATATAAATGAAAAAAATAACTATAATAAATGAGTTTAAATGAATAAATAAATAAATAAATGAATAAATGAATAAATAAATAAATAAATAAATGAATAAATGAATAAATAAATAAATAAATAAATAAATATATAAATGAATAAATAAATAAATAAATAAATAAATAAATAAATGAATAAATAAATAAATATCATAGCACATCTTAAGCAGTCTCTTGAAAGTCCAAAATTATATAGTGACAGCCATTTAATACCATTTACTGTTCTGTGAATTTCATCTCTGAATTTGAGCAAATATTATATTTATAAAAGAAGTTTGTTTTTTTCATGCATTACCAGTTTTCAGATAGAGCTTTTTAATGAAGCTGAAACTGGTTATACACATAAACGTCTATCTTTAATGTCTACTATTTATAGAATACTTTTTTTCAATAAATGATTTCGATCAGGTTATTTCGAGTTCCGGCTGTTCGAAAACAACGATATGACGGTGGACTATATACAAGAGTTTTACAACTCGGCCATTGTCCTGAACGTCACTGGTCAGCCGGGCGTCTCCCGTTACGACATTAACGATAACAAAAGGGAGTTCTACTACTTCCAGCTCGACATTCCCGAAGGGGTGACTTGCCGCCAGTGTATTCTGCAGTGGAAATACAACGCAGGTTTGTTACGTCACCGGCGTCGCTTTGACGTCATTGAATTTCATTTATTCTGTAAATGCAAAAAAAATAAATAAAATAATAATAATAACCTTCTAGTACTGCCACCATATGTACTATAACTACTACTATAATCTTTATTATTACTACTACTTGTGCTTCTATATTTTTTACTGAGATCCTTAGTTCGATTCCCGACCGCAACATACTAAAGTCGTTAAAAATCGTGCTGGAGGCTCTCTGCTTGGCGCTCAGCACATACGAATTTGAAGCACTACTTTCAACAATACAACAGACTAGTTTACTACAATTACTACTACTTCTACTACTACTACTACTACTACTACTACTACTACTACTACTACTATTTCTACTACTACTACCACTACTACTACTACTTCTACTACTACTACTACTTCTACTACAACTTCAACTACTACTACTACTACTTCTACATGTACTACAATCATCAATACTTCATCAGCTACCTATACCATATATAACGAACAATAATAATGATATTGCAAAGACCTATTGTTATTATACTATATTATTGATAAATGCAACTGTCATAAATTGCACGTTATTCTCGTCCAGGGAACAGCTATGGGTGTGACGAATATAACAACTGTGAACTTGGATTAGGTCCCCAGGAGCAGTTTATAAACTGTGCCGACATTAGCATCCTGCCTGAATGTGGTGAAGTCACACGAGGACCCACCGGTAAGTCAGCATTTAATTGACCCTCTAGAAACTTATATTATTCAATATTTCCATATTTTGATCAGAACTACATCCCTACACTCTTCGGGTCTCGAACCATAGTTTCCTGGATCCATGGTCAGGGTACATACTACAAGACAACGCCCTTTTTTCTTACGCAACTAACCATGGGTACGTCCAGGTTTCGTTGACTTCGTTTGATTCGCGCTGAAGGCTTCTCAAACTATCATGGTCCGCATCATCTATCTTAAAATTTCACGGAGGTTGCATTGAACTCAAATGCGCTTTTGAATTCTTAGTGAGAATTAAACATTTATTGTTGTTGTTGTTGGAGTCACCCAAGAAAAAAAATGATGAAAAACGGCGATTTTAAGTTAAGTCAAATTAATCATGATCTGGGTGTTTGGATGAGAGAATTATTCACCCTTGCTACTTATTTTAAGGAAAAGTAGTCACAAGTGTCTCCTGTTTTTGTCTCTTTCATAATGATTTCATTAAATCGCAATCTTAAAATGGCACTGTTATAGTGTATTCATTTGCCACTAAATCTTGTCTACGCATAAAAAACAAAGTACCAAAATAACATACTGTCGGTTAGGCCCCAGTATCAATTAAAACGAACTGGCATAATAATCTTTATACAGCCGGCTGTCATTTAAAACTGCTAATAATAATCATAAATACACTTACTTCAGTTATTTTAATTACTAATATTATTGCAAATAATGATAATAGTAAGCTAGCGGGCATAGTTTATTTATATTTTTAAACTAGTTTCGACGTCAAGTGTACCGTATACAACTGATGATTGGGAAGAAGAGGGTGAAAACACAGACGCCACCACCACTACCACTACCACTGTCTCAACAACAGATCCAGCTACATCACCACCTTCAACATCTTCAACGGTTCAGCCAACGACATCTTTCACAACATCGGAAGTGACGACGGAAGAACCGGAAGTGACGTCTACAACAGAGTCTGGTGCCACAGAATCTCGCGAGGTAACATGCGAAGCAACAGGTTTGTATGAGAACCACGCGGGAATGGACGACTGGTGTAACAACAACTGTTTACATCCAGTGACGCCATTTTGTCCCTCCAGTCATTGCGTCTGCTACTGATATCAGGGCTTTCCGATTTCTGATGAAATGAAATAATTGCCACTTTATATGTTTGTGTTGGTTAATAAAGATGGCTTCTTCTTTGAAATGACATTTGCTTTGTTTTAAAAAGGGAGTAAAAGGGCTTATGGTTGAGAGTTAAACATAAGCATACTATTCATTTCAATAAAAAATATTTTGTTCGAAGTGGAATTCTAACAGGCGCAGACATGAACAGATGTTTTCGCTTCACTAAAAACACAAAACAAACGACAAACAATTCGAATATCGACTCTTTCTATTTTGTGTATTGGTAATATAAACATGCAGTGCACAATACAACTTTCAACTATTTCAAAAAATAAATGTCCCAGTTGGATGATTAACGAATTGTGAAGCTTAAAAAAATATACAATGTCAAAATCAATTTAATAATTTATACAGTGAAGCCATACATTTTTCACTCTAGAGCATATACAGGTTTTTGCAACATGTTTTCGAAAAGGAAACGACCGTGCAAGATTAGCTTAGATTGGTTTAAAAATATATGCAGCATCTTTTCACACCGACCATTTTTTCCTACTTGCACATCTCTCTCTCTTTTCTATCCATTGACTCAAGCTATTTAGGAATGAAATATAAGAAAATACAAACTGCGTTTGTTATGATTTATAATAAAATGTAGATGAATAAGTAATAACATAAAGCACATTGACTCATTTATATTGAAATAACAATATGCATATTTACTCTAATACCTTAGGAGTAACGTCCAAAAAAAGAACATTTTGTGTTTTATAATGACCGACTTTCTCAGAAGATGAAACTCTTTATATTTAATATATCAGGCATGTGTATAAATAAAAACATTCGCATTGCTTATTACTTACAAAGTCTATTCATAGTTGTACAACAACAATTCATTTTGCAATACAGCAACTGTTGTTTCTCAAATTACAACTTCGCCTTTAGGAGAGTTACTGTATAAACATAATCATTTGGCAGATTATTTAAATGCATTTAGCATTTATTTCTATATCATCCATTTAAGAACTTAATCGCTCAACAGATGTATGTATGCTATAATATAAGCATGTACATATAAACCTACATAATTATAATGAATATTCTTAAATTAAATGTTAACTTTCTATATCATTAAAATTTTATCCTTACTACCATATGCACATTCTGGTGAATGTTCTATTTATTTGTTAATTGATATAACTGCATAAGATTATCTAAAAGACAAAAAGGTTAAATCTTTTTTTATAAACAACAACAACAACAACAACAACATTATTGGATTCTAACCTTATACGGTACTGAAATAAATATAAAATGAGATAGATCCATTTTTATCATACCACTTGGATTCTTCATCAGCTATGGTTACAGCTGACTAAGTCTTTTCAGCCCGTAACCACTGTTTGGTGAGTATGCGTTCCTTGTGACCCTGACACCGAGGAACTGAATGCATACTTATTCTCCCGTTTGCGGAACTTAGCGCGATACAGGGACAGAATCCTTTTGTTACAAATGTAAGACAAAAATATGAAAACGCCCTGTGATGCATTAATGACAACTACAATAAACGAAAAAATCGAAAGCTCTAGTAAAGCGTCTACAAACTGCAGAGGCCACGTGACACCGATCAGTGCGCAGAGTTTCACGTAGATAGCTATATCTCGTCTGTCACTTGATCTTTGAACGCAGGGTGCAGCTCGAATTTTATAAAACGCCAATGAAAGAAACAAGATGTTTAAGACAAATATTATGATACTTGGTGTGAAAAACGCAGCTATAATTGTAGTTGCGTCGGACAAAAAACAAGCATATTTCCCGTATCCTGTGAATGAAAATTCAGATATAGCTAAATGTGAAAAAACTGTTGCTATAACTACGATGAATGGGAATCCAAACACATAACACATATACTTATATCGCTTAACGGATAAGGACGAGGACACCTGGAACTGATTGATGTAAAACACATTAAACATGTGATAAGAACAAATGTTCATTGCGCAAAACGTTGATAGCCAAAAATAATGAATGCAGATTCCCATCGTAACGCAAATATAGTTATTACTTATTAACGGTAGCCCAAACTGAAGAAAAATCTGAGCTAGGAAAAGACTGAAACATAGAGTCATGATATTCTTTCCTGGATCAGTTCTAAGACATGAAAACATACCATATGTAACCAATGTAAGAAACAAACAAAACAAGGACAGGCCTGTGAACACGTGGCTAAATATCAAATAAACAATGGTCATATAATCGTTATTTCTGACCACAATATCTCGTTTGAAATGTCTTGTTTTCTTATCATAATCTCTTTCGCATATTCGAACATATTTGTCAGTTAGTTCATATTCCATTTTAGTAAACGAGACGTTGATGTAACGAAGCTGCAGAACATTTGTTGAATTGTCCAATAGAATTTCATCCATGCCTAGCTGAATTTGCGGACATATTAGGAATCTAGTAACATCAGTATAATTGTAAAAAGGAGATATAAGTTCAAAAGTAAATGGATTGATCATATTTTCAAAAGCATATGCACATCCTGGTCTATCAGGGTCAAGATAAGTTTCAAACAAATTCGTATACTCACTTTCACGAGTTAGTGCCACATGGCCTGATTTCATCCTTAAGACATGGCTGCCATTTATGAATTTATACAATGTGTTTTCTACATGTGTGATATTGCTTGTGAAATGAATACCAACAATTAGTTCCGCAGCGGCATTAATAGAATCATTAGCTTCTATATCGATACCATTATTACACGATGTATGAATAATACTTTCAAATTTCCGGAAATAAATTTCTGTATTGTTTTTGATTTGATTTGTGATAGTATCCGTGATAATTGTATAAAGCATATCCCAGGATAGGACCATCCTGTCCGTCTCATTGGCTTGTTCAGACATCGAAGTGTTTCCCTTGAATAAGTCAAACTCAAATCTCATTGAGTAAAAAACTCCTGAAGCTTCAAGAGAGAGAGCTCGGCAAGATCCGCCATAGAGCAACGATCCTTTCCTACAAAATAGTTGTCTGCAGAGTCCCTGAAAAAGAGACACACTCATATACAATAGAAATTACTATATGCTATTTAGCTAGTAAGTATTCATTGTATTATGATATTTGCTTTCATTTTAATCCTCATTTGGCATTTTAATGCGCATCCAATAGCCTGCTATTTCCTATATTTTCAGGTGATAGATTATCTATGTAGATCTATTATACAGTAAGATTTATGGGCACCGGCCCAAACGGTGTCCGCCTCGAAAGCGGGCGGGGTTTGTTGGTGTGAGACTGTAGTAGAACACTTCCTTGAATCTCAGCACATTAGTATTTATCTTAGACTCATTCTAAAATTTAAAATCTTTTTTTTTCAATTTCTTTTTTTATTTTAAATTAATAATTTGAATTTACAGATAACAAAACAATATCTGGTATTTATGTAATAGTTACTAGGATATTTATAGGTTTGGTAAAATGTCCCTATGAAAAGTTTCACTTTAATTGTCGAATTAATGTCTTGACAGTTTTTTTCCGGTGTTAGAACTAAGTGACCGTATGTGTAGTCAGTCATCTAGTATATAATGTGATACCGCACTTTATTTGTCTCATTGTTTTATTGGACACATTTAAACGCAAAGCTAATAAAAACAAGCTTCCGTTTCTGGAATGGAAACATTACTTTTGCTTCGTAAAAAATGACGTTATTTTATATTTGTATACTCATGGGCCTATGGCCTATATGTATTATGAAGAAAACTATCAAACTGTATTTCACATTACCAAAATGTTGTCATAACTTCCATTTTCACACGAAATGTAATTATTTTGTTCGTTCGTCATGATAAGCCAATCTTCTGGACTCAATGAGAATAGCGTTCTGTAGAACAGGATATCATCACCGTCATCTTTATCTTCTGATTTTACGGCTGACTATAAAATAATGATTATTCATTCATGATATTGTACATGAATTAAAACGTAAAATAATAGTATTCTTATATGTATATAATTGAAAAGCTTGTATGATTAGTGTAATGTATCTTCAGTCAGATAAATGGTTTAAGTTCTTTGTGTATCCTTTAACTTAAAATGTACATTGATTTTGAAGTTTATTGAATTACCCGCCCCATTTTAAATCAGTCACATATTCTATCAGCAATACTTAGCTCTAACTTAAACTGATTTCTGAAGGATTCCTACATTCCTGAATTCCGAAATATTAAAAAACATGACAGCATGTTGCAACAACAAATACTAACATTTGTTAAGAAATGAAATTTTTAGGCGGTTTTATTAAAGAATCGAGACTTATAAAATTCTTCCCGAAGTATTATTTAAGAATTTCTTAGTGTGCTTAGAGGAATTCGAGCCATGTATCAGAAATATTTCAGATAGAAAAAAAAATCGAACAACAATAATTAATTATCAGTAATCATTGATTTTCATAAAGATATTGCTTACCTCGTAAACACTGGGTAGGTTGCAGATACTGCAATACAGGTTTTTAAACGGAAACCAGACCTCCTCATGACTTGTTAAACTGCAAAGAGATTCCGTATTGTTATTAATTATGTCCCATCTACCAGTCGAATTGCAGTCTGATATGATATACTCATTTGGAAAGTCAGCCACATCAAATTCCGGGTTACAAGCAAAGCAAGCGAAGTTTTTGTAATCCTTTTTATTTATCCTGTAAATGGGCATCATTTTCCTCCACGGCTGGGAGCTGTCCTCACAAAGGTGTTTTAAAACGATATCCTCTGAGGCTAGAAAACCTGTTTGATTACACGTTGAGAACTCTTGTATCTCAGCATGCGATTCATTAGAGAAACCGTACAAATCACGGAGTAGGTTTACCACAACAGGCGAGAGTATATCAGACTCAACTTCTAATGGTGGTCTCTGTACTTTAACTCCTATATATAAGTTATGTTCAAATGCTGATGTACAGGTTTCAGACATGCCCGCTGTAAAGTCTGTGCGACAGTGTTGCGCAGATAAAGAAAGGAGAACCGAGAGGTTTGTATGGGCAGATGCTTCAAAGTAGTTATTGCATTCAACATAAAGTTGCATTTTAACTGTCTTTGGTTCTTTAACATTACATAGCAAGCAATAGATATTTTGATAAGCTATATTCATCCGTGCGTACTTATTCTGTGAAGCAGATAAAACCGGGATATGCGAGAGAGAGTCACTTATATTCCCCTTTTTCAAATGACACTTGTCTTCAATCGCATGTCGGTTTTCAATGCAGGTATTGACAACTAACGCTTCTGGAATATATGTTGTTTCTGTTATTCCTCCGAATATATTCTCCACATTGTCTTGAAAAGACAGTAAATCTTTCCTTTTAAGACATTTATATGGATGTTTTCGTATCAGTATGTCGTTGCAACAAGCTCCGTCTTGTGCACACAACGTGTTGCATTGACAATATTTACAGATAAGATTTCCAACATTCGTTTTCTGGCGGTCGATGTTCAGAAAAGAAAGAGTATCATTACAAACTCTCGAATCCCCGCAAACAGATAGTAAAATGTCCAGTTGCTGGCGAAGAGTATACTCATTGTTTTCCTCCTCTGATGTTTGATGCGTTTCTTGAAACCGTTCGGAAAGATTACTCCCATACGAATCTTCTACCAGAGCTCTCATATTTTCTAGTATGTTATTGCCACTAAAGGTTACGTTTAAACTTAATTTGGATCGAATACGGTCGTTTTCGTAGGTTAACTCTTCCGATATTGAAGCATTCTTGTTTCCTTTATTTAATCTTTGCGACATATTTGACGACTTGATACCATTGCATAACATGCAATATATGTTTTTGAAGGGTGCCATTGATGGTTCTTTAAGCTCCAAGGCACACGCTTGCTCTACGAATGGGTCAAACAATTCCATTTTCCCAGTAACATTACACCTATCTATGATCTCAGGTGAAGACATTGACGATATACTAGGGTTACAAATATAACAAAAAACGTTCTTGAAGATTCCAAAGTGTGATTTGAGATTATTACAGGCCCATGCTATATCAGCGTCAAAGTGCCGCCAATATCCTGTAACATTACAGGTATCAACTTTCTGGTCTATCACAGATACCACTGCTTCATCACAAGTTGCAGGTTGAAGGTTTGCTGCATCCTCTGTAAATTGATAAGCTATCGTACACCTAAACGTCAAAATCTTTAGTCGCAACTCAGCTAATGAACTGACGACATTAACTATGTCAATATCCGTGACATTTGGACATGCAATAGCTATTTCCCATGGAATTATCCGACGATCGTCTCCATGACATTTCGCGCAGTGTTTATTTTTGTACGCAACACCTGACAAGGTTGATGTCACTGGTTCAACAGATTCATCAGAATCACTAGCACATTCAATTCGGACATCTTCTTGTGCCATAGGAGGACACTTTGCAATCAGGAAATACATCGCAACATCTGTCTTCGGAAAGAGATTAACATCAACACAGTCGTAATTTAGGTATCCTCGCATGTCTCCTGGACAACAGGTTTTCGACTGGACACATGTTGAGGAACAGGAACAAAATCCACAGTCCTCATAGCTTCCAGAAAGTATCATCCCGAATGTGATGTTATCGGATATATGGTTGCAAAATTCTTGCAATGGGCATACCAACGCATAGCGTCTGATTAATTTTTCAATATCAGGCTTATACCCTGTTGACCGATGAATCCAGTTTTGAACTTTTTCCGCTGATCCAAAAAAATCGAAAAATGAAACCGCTCTTATATGTACAAAGTATAATATTGTCAGACTATACCATAATTTGATTGAAGGCGCCATCATTCTGAAAAATATAAACAGTCAATGCATGCGTGATGAAAAATCTTTTTTTTTTTATAATACATATATCGAAAATGATTTATAGTATGTTAGATTTGCATAGTGGTTAAATCACTAGCTATACACCAATGCTATACACAAATGATTTAGAAAATTGCTAGTTTCATAGATAAATGACACAAGGACATTGAAAATAATAATTTGGTAGCAATAAATTTCTACCGCACAATACAGTTGAACGTTTTTTAAACCATGCAAACGGAAAACGGATATTTTTTCTATTCTTAAATTTAATGTATCAAATTCAATGTCATTAAGTACAGAAGAAATACATATTTCTCTTTTAGCACCAGCTTTACAAGTAATGATGATTTTATAATTGCTGTAGTATATATAATAAAAATAAACAATGAATTTTACTCTGTGCCAATATTTCGACAAAACTTGCCTTTATCTTAGTATTTGATGCCAATAACAATATTGCGACTGTACAAATGTATAGTTTGTAGTGGCTTTAAATTCTTGTGTGTTTTTTTCCTTTACAAAGGCAAATTTTGCCGAAATATTAAAAAAGAGTGAACTTAATCGTTTATTGTACTATTTTCCTCTGGAAAGCCTATATATTTATAGTAAAATATTCACGCTGTTGCTACGGAAGAGAAACATTAACTAGGCAAATAGTCATGTACCCTGTCAGAAAATTGTATAACGGATTTATTATTCTACAAAGTTCGGTCCAATTTCTGCGTTGATAAATACATATAACGCGTCATAAACATATACCCAGTGTACATGACGTTATGTACACGGGGAAGTGGTCAATCAGAAGAGAGAATTTTACGTTGCAGTATTATGTTATTCATATCTACATGTTTTTGATATTGTTCAGTTCTTTTAAATAGCGAACAATTATTTTTCGATTGAAACTGAAACGTAAATCGTGATTTTACAATGGTCGCTATGCGTGTTTTATTATCGTACACATCCTATATAACACTATATTTGTATTCTTATTTGCACCATTTCAGTAGAGGTTTACCAGATGACATATTATAGAATTAGCAAAATGGAAGCATGTGCGCATGTGTAACCTTGCGAATAATGTCGTGTACCTAAAGGAAAGAGTGATAGAATAATTATTAGTTAAAATTAAAACCAAAAGTATATAAATTATAAAGAAGTATGCCGTAAGAAAGCATAAATTTGTATGAAAGTGCTTTGAATTATATGGTTACTTACATCTCGTCTTTTTTTTCTCTTTAGTCCGGAACGGTCCCTGGAATAAAACAATTCGCTGGTCTCCTACACTGTCAAAATGATTAAACAACAACAACAAAAGAAAAAGTGCCGATCCTTTGTTTCCGCATTTTTTAATATTTAGATGAAATTGATATCAAAATAAATATCTTTCTGACAGTGCATATACATTAATCGCAATATGTATGACAGGGACTAGAACTGATATCCTTACTTAGTATTAATGTTGAGTTGTCCACACCCTCTAGTGATTAATCAGGTCTACAAATTACGCCAGTACCTAATGACATTTAACATTGATGATGAATTAATGGCGTGACCCCAGTGATAGTCACCATACAGACAATACCATTGTGATTGTAGCTCAAAGCAACATAACATCCAATGATAATTCAAAATCAAAGAGTGATTTTAGATTATGATCCTCGGGGGGAGAAGATCATAAACAGTTCGGGACATGTAAACGTGGGTCAACAAATTAAACAAACAGTTGTAAACATCAAATATTTATGATATTGAAGCGATAGTGATCAAGTAATGATCATGATAAAATCTAATGTTCCTTGATTTTGATTTAATTCTGCTTATGGCAAAACTCCAGAGTGCACGATTAATATTAAAAATACATGTATATGTATCTTATCAAAAGAAAGTTTCAGTAATGTAAATAAAAACAAAAGGAGATCTAATAAAAAAAAAAAAGATATGCAGCGATGATGGATATAAAAGTAATTTTAGAATGTATAAATCATTATCTGTTAAGGGTTTCATCCTAGGAAGTCAAAATAAGTATAGATAAAAACTCGGTATTAAGACGTCCTCACCACCGTTATCGGCAGAGTAAATCGCCATTGTAATATAGCGCTTCGTCTTCAATTCATACGGATACAGAGACTATGCTATACTGCAGGTATGACGTTAGACCCGAAACAAGTCTCAATGTGTATAAAAGAGAAGTGTTTTGATAAAACAACTTTATTTTATCAAAGAAAGTACAATTTAGACATAATACTTTAAAGAATGCATATGTTTTAGCTTGTTGTCATCTCAACAAAGAATGGTGCGTAACGTTTTCCGTTAGTATAGGATATTTACCAATGAAAATCTTAAAAATACCATTCGGCACTGTCTTACGTAATCATTTCTAATTATGTTTAAAGTGAGGTAAGACAGTCACACTGAAAAATAAAATCACATTAAATTCACAAATTCTATGCAAGTGCAGAAACAAACTTAAGGTATCGAGTTGGTATTCAGATGAAACATTTTAAAGCATTTTTATTGAGTAGATTTGGATATTATTTCAAAAACTTGATATAATTTATCCATCGTTGCTATAATTGTTGTCAATATCTACTTCATTTTTAAAATTAAAACTGTCTGGTGCGGTATCATGACAAATGTCTACGGCGAGATACAGCTGTGTACTAGCACTATATACAGTTGAACCTGTATTAGCGGTCACCTGTATTAAGCGGTCAACCTGCAATTAGCATACAGTTTTAGAATTACTTAGCTAGCAGTTTGTAATATGTTTAACCTTCATTTAGCGACCACCTCTGTTGAGCGACCATTCTCTTGTTCTTTATACCGACCGCTTAAGACAGGTTTGACTGTATATATCATGAGACATGCAACCTAGAACCAGGAACATTCATCCCACTCTTTGTGGCCAAATATCACAACTAAATGCGAGTTTCCCATCCTGGTTGACTTTTGTTTGTTTGTTTATTAGGTTTAACGTCCCACCGACAGTTTTTCAGTCATTTAGAGACAATGTCTACCTGAGAAAGATAAAGTGCTGCCATACTGTAGTATCACGCCGTAGACATGTGGCATGATACCACACCAAGTCACATTATCCTGACATCGGGCCAACCAGTCCTGAAACTACCCTTATAATTATGCTGAGTGCCAAGCAAGGGAGCTATACCATTTTTCACAACTTTAGTATGTCGCGGCCGGGGATAGAACCCACGACCTCCCGATTCCGGGGCGGACGCTCCAACTCGGTGATTTTTTTACTGTGTATGTTGCACTTATATGCCGAGCTTGTAACGACTTTAGTTTTCCGCGGCCGAAGATCGAATCCACAATCTTCCGACTCCGGGAAGGACGCTGTTACCACTCAGCCATCGGAATCGGGTGATTCGATCTCGAGTTGATGATAAAACGCAAACTCTTTCAGGCTATCCGATAGATACACTATGATGGCATTGACTGATCATGTTTCCGACGGAGCATAGAATGGGATTCGGAGAAAATATTTTCTGTTTCATATATAGGCAATGACAATAGCCTTTAGAAACTCCCCATTGTGAATTTATTTTTAATGTAAATGTCAACAATAGAATACTATAGCCGTACTGTGTTTGTAATTGAGATAGGGACAACCATACTAATTGGTTACTGCTTATATCTTTTTCATCGTATTATCTACTTTTCCAACTAAGCTGAAAAAGGAAAGGTTATTCATATAAGAAACATTAGTCAGTGTTACTGGAACAGCGGAGGGGAACGAGGCTTACAGGTCTCTGGTTCCCGGCCTAGTTCCCACGACATTACTTTGGTAGTGCGAATTGATACATATTACTTAAGACCGAATATCATCTGTATCTTTAATAAAATAATTTTTTCTATGTATAAATCATTGACTTAAATATCTGGAGGTACACATATTTTATGCTTGACTTAACCATTATTTTCCTGACATTCTATAATTCTATAATGTCCAGTTTTAGACGGCGACAGCCGTCTTATGCTGAAAAATAAAACCAGGCCTTGCTGACCTTGCTGATTTGCATATTTTCCACGGCAAGTTTAACTGTACCTATCCGCGCTTAATGCGGATTCATGCAATGCGATTCTGAACTAACGAATATGAGTAGAATAGGTTACACAGACGTTAAAACCATAACCGTTTTTAATGTGTTATTGGTTATTAACATGTTTCCTTTTAACATTAGTTTGCACTGGAAACACCCGTTTTAAAGCATTCAAAATGCCCTTCTTTGTTGTTTACCCCCGCCCCCCTATCACCTTCCTAGATAAGGGAAGAATTTCACCCTGCTGGGAGTTCACAGTTGGGACCCCCTATAAACCAACCAGTGGAGTCTGTACTTCACGCTTGGTGAACATTGGCACATTGCCAATATATGGATAGCATTTTTCTATGAAGAAATTAATCATCACAGCAAATTGCATCATTTTACATTGTTACTTATTTATATCTTATCTATTACTTATGAATAGTTAAAAGATGCTGATGACAGAAACGTCTCTTTTATCATTAATCATGGTAAGGCAGTACTAATAATTAGTTTGACTGTTTGTTTTCATAAACCTTTCGACATTATTGCCATGCATATAATAAAACATAATTATTGTAAGTTCAATATTTTACTAAATTCTTATTAGGACAATTTAATTTGAATGACTAACATCAGTAAAGGTTACCAATGTCTCATCTTATAATGTAAAATATGTGAACAATAAATTTATCATTTGTCATAAATCAGCTGATCTTAATTACGCTTATTTCATATAATCAAATTCCTTAGAATTTAATTAGGTTTTTGCCTCTGTATTAAATTCATTTGAATTTTAGATAGGGCCAGATGAGAAAAGCTACAGCTGTGAAATTTTGGGCATGGAGTCATCTTTATACGAACTTGTGCCTAAATGGTCAAACTTTTCACTTTTTTTTCTGATTTAGCCACTAGGGGGCGCAATGCATGTAATCACTGTTTTGCTAATAACTCAAAAATTTGAAACCTGATTTAGATGTGTTTTTTTACATAATGTTCCTTGTTGACAGCCGAATCAAATATGATTGAAATCTCACCATCAAGTACTGGGGGGGGGGGGAATTTTCTAGGAGAGGTTGAATGTTCGAACCTTGTAAAAAAGTGGACAAATGAGGGTAGGTCTACGAAAAACCTACCCACTTTTGTTAGAGATCAGATAGAAGAATTCTGTTTGCTGCATACGATTTGAAAGACATATACGCACAAAATATATGGGGTGGCGAATTTAGGAAATGCGTGGTTTGTCCTCTAGAAACGGTTAAACTTCACTAAATTTTAGGAAAAATTAAAATTTCAAAAACATGTTTTTGTCGCTCCTGACTATTTTCTGTTCATTCTTCATGAATTTTTCACACGTTATGTATTGTTATGTTTGAAAGGGCCTCACAATTAAAAAGTTAAAAAAATGAAAATGTCAAGGTCATATTGGGATTATTGTGTTTTTATTCGGCAACAAATAGCTCCAAAACTAAAAATATTTCATTGAGAGTATATGAACAAAAGTTTTAGTTCTTTAAGAGCCCTTTCCAGTGATGTTTAGTTTTTGAAGATGGGACTTTATTTGGTCATTATACGGCAGTCCAAATTTTGATCCTTTTTTGGAATAATTGTAAATCAGGTTTTATGCTTCAAATTCTGATATATAAGAATAGAATGTTTGACTTGTGCGACTAGTATACTTGATTGAACTATTTGCTGCATTGCTAGGTACCTAATGGTAAAATTTTAATCAATTTCCTTTCTCAATTTGCCGCTAGGGGGCGGTTTTCTTGAAATCATTCTTTTGCTTATAACTCAAAAAGTTGGAGTCCGATTCGAATGTGGTTTTTTGCATTCTGTTCCCTGTTGATAGCCTAATAACATATGATAGGGTTCGAGGGTCCGTGTGTCTGAAAGCTTTTGAGCTACGGAAGGTTGAATGTTCGAACCTCGCAAAAAAAAAAACCAAAAAAAAAAAACCGTGCAAATGAGGGTAGGTCTACGAAAAACCTATCCATTTTTGTTAGAGATCAGATAGAAGAATTCCGTCTCCTGTATACGATTTGAAAGACGTATACACACAAAATATATGGGGTGGCGAATTTAAGAAATGCGTGGTTTGTCCTCTAGAAACAGTCAAACTTCACTAAACTTAGGAAAAATTAAAATTACAAAAACATGTTTTTTTGTCGCTCCTGACTTTATTTTTTGTTTATTCGTCATGAAATTTTCACGCGTTATGTTTTGTTAAGTTTGAAAGGGCCTCACAATTGAAAAGTTAAAAAACATTGAAAAGGTCAAGGTCATATTACGATAATTGTGTTTTTATTCGGCCCCAAAGTGTTCCAAAACTAAAAATATTTCATTCAGAGTATATGAACAAAAGTTTTAGTTCATGAAAAGCTCTTTCCAGTGATGTTCAGTTTTTGAAGATCGGACTTGATTTGGTCATTATACGGCAGTCTAAAGTTTGATCCTTTTCTTGAATAATTGTAAATCAGGTTTTATGCTTCAAATTCTGATATATAAGACTAGAATGTTTGACTTGTGCGACTAGTATACTTGATTGAACTATTTGCTGCATTGCTAGGTACCTAATGGTAAAATTTTAATCAATTTCCTTTCTCATTTGGCCGCTAGGGGGCGCTTTTTTTGAAATCACTCTTTTGCGTATAACTCAAAAAGTCAAAGTCCGACTCGAATGCAGTTTTTTTGCGTTCTGTTCCTTGTTGATAGTCTAATAAAATATGATAGTTTCGAGGGTACGTGTGGCTGAAAGTTTTTGTGCTACGGAAGGATGACAGTTCGAACCTCACAAAAAATAAATAAAAAAAATAGGCAAATGAGGGTAGTTCTATGAAGAACCTACCATTTTTTTAGAGATCAGATAGAAGAACTCTGTTTGCTGCATACGATTTGCAAGACATATACACACAAACTATATGGGGTAGCGAATTTAAGAAATGCGTGGTTTGTCATCTAGAAACGGTCCAACTTCACTAAAACATAGGAAAAAATAAAATTCCAAAAACATATTTTTGTTACACCTGACTTTATTTTCTGTTCATTATTCATGAAATTTTCACACGTTATGTATTGTTATGTTTGAAAGGGCCTCACAATGAAAAAGTTTTAAAAAATATAAAAAGGTCAAGGTCATATTACGATTATTGTATTTTTATTCAGCCAAAAGTGCTCCAAAACTAAAAATATTTCATTGAGAGTATATGACACAAGTTTTAGTTCTTGAAGAGCCTTTTCTAGTGATGTTTAGTTTTTGAAGATGGGACTCGATTTGGTCATTTTACGACAGTCCAAATTTTGATCCTTTTTTTTTTGTAATGGTTGTAAGTAAATTTTTAAACCTCAAATTGTGATATATTAGAAATAGAATGTTCGACTAGTGCGAGTTGTATATTTGATCCAACTAATTGCTGCATTGCTAGATACCTAATGGTAAAATTTTAATTAATTTTGTTTCTCATTCTCATTCTAGGGGGCGCTTTTCTTGAAATCATTCTTTTGCTTATAACTCAAAAAGTTGGAGTCCGATTCGAATGCGTTTTTTTTGCATTCTGTTCCCCGTTGATAGCCTAATAACATATGATAGGATTCGAGGGTCCGTGTGTCTGAAAGCTTTTGAGCTACGGAAGGTTGAATGTTCGAACCTCGCAAAAAACTGTGCAAATGAGGGTAGGTCTACGAAAAACCTATCAGTTTTTGTTAGAGATCAGATTTCTGTTCCTTTGTGACATCTTTTTGAAACGACACTCAAAAATTAATGCGATATTTCATGAAAAAGATAGTTATTCAATGCAACATTAGTTCGTTATGATGTTGAGTGTTATTTCGCATTGTCGTGTGTCATTTTATACTATTGTGTGTCGTTTGCAACTGTTGTTTATCAATTACAATTGTCGTTTGTCACCATCATAAAGCAACACACACATCTAATGTGGCACTAACCGAATTCCGTAAAAGTTTGCGACTACATAACTGACAGGTAATTCTCAAAAATATTCTTTTGGGTAAAAGGTCTGCTTAAACATTGCGACAAAAATGTTTGAGATGTTTGTTAACAGTATTCAACAAGCCATTGAACAAAGAAATATGTTTTTCGAATCATGCAACTCGTGAACTGAATGACATTTCTTTCGCGAAAACCGATGATATCGCGATAGCGATTCTAGTTACATTTGTTGTGTTTATTACATTTTTTTAAACCCATAACTCTTTCCTATTTTAGCAATAATTAAACAGGTATAGAACAGATACTTATTGTGACTGATATCTTTCACCCTTCCCATCCCACCCCTTAGGCCATTTCAGCCTCCTGCTGGGTCCAGCCAGACAAGACCGTGAAGTACCCAGCAGGGTGCCACATTCCTTGCATACCAATGTTCAATGGCTTTAAGCGTGAACAAAATATCCGCAACATTTCTTAATCAGAACAGCAACCCAGTCTACATACATGAAGATCTAATCATGTAAAAAGTAAAAGTAGTGCTCCGTATGTAATTAACTTAAAGTAGTCCACACGTAATTTTGATGGTGAGTTAGGTTCCTCCAAAAGCATTTCTTAACTTTGAAACAGAAAGGCAAACATTCTAGTATATTAAATAATCAAATACCTTGTCAATTTCTACACATACACATACACAACAACAGATAGAATGTATACATCAGGTTCACTAGTACTGAAGAAAGGGAAGGATCTACTTAGGTATGCAACTTTATGAATGAAAGGTTCATGACCCTTACTCCAGATTATTATGTAACAAACAGAGAGCGATTTCAACTATCTCTATAGCAACAGCGTGTGGAGTTTTTCGTCATATGACCATTGCCTTTATTGCTTCAATAACTTCAGAAACGCTGGGTTTAGAATAATAGATATTTCATGTTAATACCGTCGCCGTCTCTCAGCGCATTGTGCGCTTTGATTATTCTATCATAAGTGTGACCGTCATACGAGTTGATTTTGCGGAAAAATATGAGAGTTTATTTTGAAAAATCTGAGTTACCTTGCCGGAATCGTACCCACAGCGATAAGGGACTGAGTGATGTGAAGTTAAGCGAACACTATACTACCCGGCATTCGATTTACGAATCAAAAACACAAAATTTTACAAACATAGTTTAATCTTTATATGAAACTTAAGTCACGAAATAATTGGTTAAGTCAGGCATAATATATGTGTTGCCCCAGATATTTAAGTCAAGGATTTAAGCATAGAGAAGTCCTTTATGGCTAAGTGGTTAGGGCATCTTCCGATTGAGGAAAATGGTTGGCTCCTTCCTCGACCACATCATTATTAAGTTGTTAGATATGGTAATTGGACAGCTGCCTTTCTTTCCGGTTAGCCTTTAGATGGTGTACATTGTATTTGACAGAATATACAATACGCTGGTAATAAACAAACATTTATATATTTCACCAATATACTGCAAATGCAATTTTTCGAGGGGCTGGTTTGAAAAGGATAAAATATTTATAAATTTGTAGTTTTGGGTTAAAACCGAAATAAAACACTGATACTATCAAATCAACCAGGTATAAAGAAAGGAAAACAATCACAAGACACGCTAAATTTTGATGGTTATTATTCAATATTAAGATACATATCCTTAAGAAGTCTTAATGTAACTGAGGCCCAATTTCACTTTTCCTTATCTTAATTAAATTAAAATTAATTATACCGGTACGCTAGTTAAAATTAAAATTTGAAGGAAATTCTCGCAAGCTTCTCTTCTGGAATAGGTTTAAATAACTTCGAAATTCGATTTGACGGAGCAGTATTTAATCTTATTTACATGTGTAATTACATTTAGTTTTGTGAAATTGGACCGGGTCAGAAAAATATAAAGCCATCCGAACATTTCGCTGGCAGAAAATTATATTTACATAACATAATGATAAGGTAAGTCTTTCTCTTTACAAAATGTAAAACCACCCATACCTTAAGCTGACAAAATATATATTTAATATGTGTATAACATTATGACGAGATAAGATCTATATACAAATGATATTCTCACATACACTTTTATCGCTATTTCATGATAAAAGTTTCTCAGTGCATTAGGCGTTTTGATTATAGTTTGTCGCAGCATACACATGACCCTTACCGCCACAAATCTACATGATGATAAGTATTATATGGTATTTCAATTTTGAGTGTTTGGAAGGCATTTCTATATATTTATCTGCGTTATGCGTATACATAGTAGAAAACACATATCTACACACACACACACACACACACACACACATTGACCACTAAATTAGGTATTTTTTAGTTTGTTTGTATGTTGGGTTTAACGTCCTACCGACAGTATTTCAGTCATTAAAAGTAAAAAGGGTATATCATCCTATAACGAAATTCTTCGTATTTGAAATATTCAAACACTGCATCATTTTTTTAAACAGTAAATTTATCTGTTTTGTAAAATCAATGTTGAATGAAGAATCAAATATTCGCCATCATTACTGGCCTTGCCGGGACCGCTGGGGAAGATACGTCATCAAACGTCAGGTACGTATCGTCGGGATATATGTGACTGATATATGGGTTATCACTTCCACAGGCTTTTCGTCGTTCTTGAGTCTTCGTATTTATTTCACAGTTCTTTAGGTAGCCATCGTCGGTTACAGCACTGAGGTACAAACCATCGTTGGCATTTCCTGAGTAATTAAATGGTTAGTACACTTTGTTATATGGAGCGAAATCGATGTAATAGTAGTAGTAGTGGTAATAGTTATGTAAGTCATAGTGCTAGGGATGGATAAAGTAATATTTATGTGATAGACGTGTTAACAGTAGTGGTGAGGGAAGGAGATGTTTAGTTCCTTTGAGACAATGAAAATAAAGGCATTCGAATTAAGTCTTATAGACGGGTTTATAATGACAAAAAAAATTACCTCCCTTAGTTCTGCAGAAGCGAGACCTACATTTCCACATGACACAGGTCACAATCAAAACAGTAGCAAGTATGAAACTGACACTTGCCAGAATATAGGTGGGTATATTTGTCAATTTTGTTTCTTCTGTCGGGGTAACAGGACTGTAAAAATTCAAATATGATTATAAAATTCAGTATATATTGTAGGACGGACCTTTATAAATAAAGCCCACAGGTCTGTGGCTGTGGTAACCAGTATGCTAAATAAGAAATGAAATAAAATGGTATCAACCTTGTGCTTAGTTAAAATATACCATCGGCGTATGTCATCATGATATATCACTGCATAACAAAAGACATATCAAGACTTATGTTAGTTAATATCTGTGACAAATCAACAATCAGCGGGTGTTACAAATGTGTAACGGAAACCAAACACCACTTTGGGCAAACTTAAACATAATTGTACCTTAAAATCAATTTAAAAAAAGAAAGAAAAAAAAATCAAGACATTTAATAATTTGATTAGTATAATAAGTTCTCTGTCTTTGTTAAAGGCCCTTTTGTTGGCAATGACGAAAAGCACAATATGAATATAAAGGGAAATAACATCAGTCAGGACAAGTCCCATCTTGTAATCCAACGCATCTGAGAGTGATAAAAGTTCTCTTCTTGTAAAAGCACTCCCGTTGGCAATGACGAAATAACACAATATGAGTATAATGGGAGAAAAACACCAGTCCTGACAAGTTGAACGGGGCTTACAATTAAAAAATTAATAGACTGTTTTTAGATGAAAACTTACCCATTGAAACATTTCTGGCACGCAGGATGATCTGTGTTGGTGCAAGTGGATTGAAACTGAGTCCACACGTCAGATCTCGACTGTAATACATGCATACATCTTATTAACGTATACCCTAGGAAACTGAATTGCTTATATACGGGGATACAAGAAGATGCAAAGACGTTGCCGAGAACGTATGTATCTTCGAAAGTTTTACCCGTTCAGTAAATACTCAATGGTTCGGTGACGTGTATCAAAAGTGGGTATAAAGCACTGATGAAAAAAGAAATAAAAAGAAAAAAAAAGATATGAAAAATTGCTGAGGAGAAGAAAATACGTCCAAATAATGACATCATAAGTGGGTATGTGTTTTTAGATTTTGAGTTTATTTTCTTCCCGTACTATACATGTAATTATTTCAATGCTTAATAAATAATGTATTAAATGTTAGCGAGGATTTGAAGTCATTGCGTTTGTTTCTTACTTTTAAAAGAAAAAAGGAAAGTCAATGATTTACTGGAATTGGATTCTGATTAATATAAAAAATCACCCTTTTGTACAAGCTACTATAGCATCATGTATAACATTATAAGAAATTGTGATCAGACATAATATGTCAAACTTAGAATACATGTACACGTATACATAAACGCCTTCAATTAAACCGTGTGTTTAATAGCCGCAATATTAAGAGAAATGTGAGCCAATATATTACATGTACTTACGTTTGTCCCCTCTTCAATATCGTTGAAGTCAATCTGAAATAAATAAACTCATGCTCATATAAGTACGGTTGACATTAAGCAATTAATAAACATAAACTGCATAAAGCCAGCTCTCTTCGTCATCATGATATCTGACATATTTTTATTGTTCTGAGCCGAACCTACCGGCTCAGTTGGTGGATTTTGCTGTTTAAAATATTTCTAAGAATTTTGTTCCTCATGTTTTGTCGTGTTTTGTATTGGTGGGTTAGGCAAATAGCCAGAAGTCTCGTTTCGGTGAAATAGGTATAAAATAAAAGTTGACCATTTTGATTTAGCAATAGGTGAAAAAAAAAGAAAGAAATGCTGATTCATATTACCCTGATATATTCGGCACGCCCAGTCGACATATCAATTTGATACCAATTAAAATCAATAAGACCATCATTGTTTTCGTCAAACATTCTGCTTGGATTTAACGAATTCCAGCTGAATTTCAGAGGATGTATGTTTTCTATCAATTTCTTTGGATTTTTCCTGTATGAATCGCATATAGATTCCGTCGTATTGCACAATTCTTGCAATGTAATTTTGGAACCGCGCAAGAGAGCTTCAACAGCAAAATTGGAAAAGGGCGCCCAGGTGTCTATCTTGAAACACTTCTCTATGGGATCGACTTGTAGACAAATATGATGCATACGGTCACCGTCACTAGAAAATAAAGGAAAATAAACGTTATATAAAAATGCAAAGTGCAAATGGATTATAAACATGCATAAGTTTAGGAACTAAATAAAATTAAACCAGGATTGTATGCATATATTACTCAACAATCACACAATGCAAAATAAAGAGAATTCTTCTCGTAAAAATAGCGTGTAAGTGCAAATGATGACTGAACATAATAAATAGCACATGTCAATGATAATAAATAACATTCTAAAATATTTAACAACACATTGATTTTATTGTAATATGTTGATACTTGTTTTTTTTGCGCAGGCATTCAATGAAGGGAAAGCTGTACGCAATGTGATTATTTTACACAAAATCACTATCTTAATATTAAGGGAGGGATATTATTAATTACTTACCCACATTTTCGAGGAGCTGTAGACTTGTCAAAGCTCCATTCAAAGTAGCAATTGTAGTATTTTTCTAAGTATTCCGCTAGCCAGGGGCTCATGTCCTTCGCATATGGATCAAGTGTTTTGAAATAATCAACAAACCTTTCGTTCACCCTTAATTCATACGCCGTAGTAATGGTACCATGCAGATTCTTTGTGTTAGCAATGATGTCTCTGTTTCCCCAGGCTTCGGACGCCAAAAACATATAACCTTGCATAGAATCTAAAGTAATGATAAGTTTTTCGAGGTCGAAAGAACTCAGGAAAACCAAAATGACTTTAGGACTCTGCGGCAAAGTTAAGCGACTTTTTATTTCCTCTTTATCAATATCCACTACCTGTTCAACACCAACAATGTTAGCGATGCAAATTCCATATTCACTGGCATGATCTCTTATTGCGTTCATGCCACCGGTTCCGTATGCCGTTTTTGAATATAGTACTTGCACCAAATTTGCACCTATATTTTTCACTGCGGAGAGCATTTTCTTGGCTTGTTTAATATCGGAAAAAACAACACGCATGAAATATGGATATTGAGATCTATCACTCAATAACGGACTTGAGGCTGCATAGCTAATTTGGACATATCCAAGACGCGTTAAAGCTGAAGCTGCAGTCAGTGTGACATCACTCACCCATCCTCCTATATACCCTAAAATTTTATCCTTGATTTGTCTGAATTTCCCATTTTCAAAAATCCCTTTGCTATGAAGTTGCAGTATTCTGTTTGAAATTATTTGTGGGTCGTTACAGGAGTCGATGATTATGACCCCGATCCTGGCGTTTGGAATTTTTGATTTGTAAACATTCGACCCGTATTTGATCTCAAACTTGATGGCTTCGGCGACATCAAACCCGCCGTTCTTAATTTGTCCACATTGTAACGGCGTATCCGACATCGTATGAACAGGAGCTAAGCCTACGATGTACATGTCACTTCCGGTCTCACTTCCTTCTATGACCTCGATATCCTGAACGTCTATGAGGGGGCACATTTGTTCAACGCAGTTCACACCATCGGGACACTGAGATTTTCTAACGTTCGGATAAATAGATTCCCTGCTACTACCGCCATAGAAGTAGTAGTCTCTGATGTTCTTTTCATCCAAGGAATACGTGTCGGATGAAATGTGATATTGGAAGATCTGAAATTAAGGTGTGAAATACATTTGTAATTATTGTGGTTTTATGTCACAAATTTATTTTTTTACAATGTTGTTTTTTATGCCCGAGTGCAAGATTGAGTTTTGTTAAACAAAGTGGAATTGAAAATATACTAGCAAGGAAGTTGGTGAGTACATTTTACCGATATGTTTCCTTACTATTTTCAAGCTCCTCTTTAGGTGTTGTACAATATGTTACATACCTTTTTAAAACAGAATTCGCTGCTGTTAGCGTCACAAGTTCTTAGATTGTAAACCACGTAGCTTGGTGCTCCTTCTCGTTTCTGTGCATCTGAATGGCCAGTCGGGAAGAAGAGCTCAAAGTTAGCATATGCTTCAGTAACAAAGTCAAACGAATCTAGATCAACTTTCAGATTTTTCATTTGATTAACATAGTCGCCTTTCAAACAGGCATTCCCACATGCAGACCTCGACACGTCTTTTACAACTTTTGCCACTGTTATTATAGCCTGTACTACATAATCGGTGTACAAATTCTGCGCGTTAAGACTTGGTGGTGTTTCTGTATAGTTCGTCGAAATGATATAGTCATTGAAAAACTTTGTTCCATTCGTTTCATATTTCAGCAGCTTCTCCCAATATAATTTGAAAGTTTCAATCTGATGTGTCGGAGGGCTAAGTAAATACATCCCTTTCGTAGCGTTCTTGTATCTTTCGTCGGACGTTAGTGACGCCGGAAATGATTCTGCAAAAAGCATCAGAGGCCGAAAGTCTTTCGAATTGTTTTGCGACTGTAGATTTATTACGGCGTCGAGAACAGAGCGAGATAACTGTTCACTGCATATGGATAAGAAACCAGGTATTCTGTAGGAATCACTTTGATAGGTTAGAAAAATGTCCTTGAAGATTTTGAGTTGACTCGTTTTGTCCAAGGGTTTTGTCAATTACATTAAGTTTAGGTAAACAAAGTGGATGGACTATATCAGCATTTATCTGAGATAATGTATCAACGGCTTCTCTCCCATAGGCGTCATCTTGATATAACACTCCGAAGTAGGTCCATTTTAACGCCTCCATAAAACGCACGGTAGCCTGAAACAGGATACGTTTAACAACTTTGTTTGTGAGCAGCCTGGTGTCTGTCTTATATAGTAAGCTTTGATATTACCATCGCGTCAATACAGTATACTTTTAAATACCTTTTATCAGCCACATTTATCAACCTGCTATATGCCATACTGCTCAAAATAGGTTTGATTATACTGAAACCATTTGACAATAATGACAGTATGAATACTGCCTTCCCACTGAGACTGCTGTTATATCAGTGTCTCTTTTTCGTACTTTTATTTAGACTTAATGTTATTTGCAACGACATTTCAAATATAACAAATGTTGAAAGCGACGTCCAGTTAAATACAATTGAAGAAAGACGACACTGACTGTAAAAGGAATATTCGTGTTAAATGTTAGCCACAAGTTTATATTTTTTAATGAACATACACTTCAACCTCGAGACCAGCTGATCGCGGTCAAAATGGTGACTCTTATAATTAAATAACTATACTTTAAACACAAGTGTCATGTCACTGCCCATGTTTTCGGAACATATTATTTCGCTCTTTCCAGTTCCGCCAACTTAAGGACTCATTCCATGGTCCATAAAATATCTTTATTTTCTTTAAATAAAAATTTGACTCCATGTTTTAAATTGAAATTAACAGATATTTTTCTATTATATATCTGAATCTAAGCATATGCGAATAAGGTGTGGATACAATCTTTTTTGTCCAAATCAAAAAGTACACGAAGTCAACGGCAATTGCCAATATTTTCACCATATGACATTATAAAGTTCATAATATATATAAAAACACCATAGTGAGTTTTACCCGTCAATCGACAGGAAATTCATCGACACTACCATACGCTTGTTGCATGTATTTATCCCAAAATATTCCTATATGTTATACTGTATATATCCCTCTTTGTAAACTTATAGAATAAAGCCAATCCTTTTAGATGAAATACCTTAACTTGAACATCGTCATTTGGGATCACCCTGAAGAAGTTTTTGAACACAGACTTGTCGCTCAATTTAGCCGCTGTAGTGCTGTAACCGATCTGAAGGATTCGGTCTTTCTCGGGGAGCCCACTAATTTCAGCGCTTGTCTCTTGGCCAATTATTGCTGTTCGGAAATCGGATGAAAGGAGATAAATTTATAAACTTGTAATGTAATTCAACGCTGAATACAATGAAAAATCACTGACTATACACCGAAACGACTTGACTGCATTCGATTTGACGATGAAAATCAAGCAAATAAGTAAGACAGTATCATTTTCATCAATATCATCCTCACCATCATTAACAGTATTTTTAATGTCTTATTTTACAAAAAAGTCTCCGGCAAATGTACATAGCACATAACATGGTATTCAACAAATGTAATAGCAGTAGGTGCATCTTCTTTTCTAATCAATGCCTATTAAAAGAATATTCGTTATTCAGAAGCAAATTTTAAACATAATGTAAGGTTTCAAATTAAATTATAATATTTGCATATCACTAGATAATAGAATTCCATTGTTGTGAGAACATTTCCATGCTTGTCTTAGATAGTTTTATCAAGGATAAATCAGGATAGAGAGATATTCGTCCTAGATGAAAATGAAATATGGACAATATGTGATATTATGTTCATGATAGAAATACCTTACCAACTGTAGTATTATACTCTCCAGACCAGTTTTGTATTATCTTGATCGCAATTTGCGATGCTCTGTCAACTAATCCACACGTGTAATGAACTCGGAAACCTGTGAACAAGATGCGTCTATTGTTATAAGGGAATGGGTGTGATTTGTGATGCGTATTTGATTTAAAGAAGATGAGTTTTGAGGATAAAATCGTGTAGCTTTGGGTGGGTGAAAAACTTTTTTATGATTTGTTTGTTTTACACCATCTAAAAGCGTTACGTTTTAATGAACGCCATGCCTCCCCCTCCCGTGGGGTTAGGGTCTTAGACCTCGGAGGTCAAGGTCACTTGAAGATCAATGCCACCTAAATACAATCATTATAGGTAGAGCTTTTCAAGGTGCATGCACCTGTAAAGTTTGGAGGCTGTATGTAGGTAGAAGTACTTTCGTGTTATGGTCAATGTTTCGTGACAAACAAACAGGAAGACCAAAAACAATATACCCCGATCTATCGATCCGGGGTCATGAAAAGGCGAAAGTAGATTTGGTTCTCTTATTTACATGACTAATGAATCAGTTAAAAGCCAGTTTTCAATATCTAACGCCACATAAATCTTCAAGTTGTAATGACACATAATTCTAAAATATCAAATTCTCACGAATCCGTATTATTCTCTCAAATGTCTTGTTTAATACCAAATTCTCATGAATCCGTATTGTTCTCGCAAATGTCTTGCTTAATACCGAATTCTCATGAATCCGTATTGTTCTCTCAAATGTCTTGTTTAATACCAAATTCTCATGAATCCGTATTGTTCTCTCAAATGTCCTGTTTCGATATCAGGTAATAGTTATAGCCAGAATGATGAACATTAACGATTCTATGTGACAGGTAAAAAGGCTAACTGCAGAGACGCATAATCCCCTGTGCGACGTTCATCTTAAAAATAAAAATTAAATAAAGTAATTAAATAATGAAACAGTTTAAAAGTTGCGGAAACATATTCAAAATTCTTGTGCGCAAAATATGTAAGAGAAGAAACGAATTAGATCAACTGTAACGTTATAAGTGAAAGCCAAACAGTGTTTCAGATATGCTCATGTTTAGATGCTTTTTCAATAAATAGGTATTTTGTTTAATTAAATTTAAAATTAAAAGCCCTATGAATAAATGTGTAAATTTAATAAATGTTGTTTTATTCAAAGGTGAAACATGTCCGCTGTCAAAATAATAAACCGCAAACAACATTTAATTTTAGTTCATCCTCCTTTAAATAACATTGTTTGAAAAATGATTTGTTTTCTATTCTGCTACAGTGGTCACGCGATTCCTCGAAGTCGGACGGGATCTGCAAAAAAACTCGAAGAATCGCCGTATTCGAGGAATCATTTATGTGTCAATATTCAATACATTTACATTTATTGATACCTTAACATCGTCTTTTCATTAATTAATTTGTTACGTTTAGCCTTAAATAATACTTTATAAACATCATTTATGTTTAAAAGTACAAAAATAACACGATCATAGCTTTCATTGTGAGAATTAAGTCAGATATAATTTCTTTTTTTACCGATTATATGACTGAAACCCTTTGTTTTAGTTTGTGTATATGGCGGCGTTGCGTATTTTTTACATTCTTGTAATTAACACTTATACCGTGATTAACCATGTAGACCCATCACAGTTTGTTACATGATCAGTAGGTGCGAAAATACTTTCTACATGGCCGTGATGATATAACGATTCACCAATGTACTCTAATGAGGTTTGACAATGTGTGAAAACAAAAAGAAACCATCTCGACCAAGGTGTTTATAACAGGGCCGGAGTATGGTTGTCAAGGAGATATAGGTAGGTTTTAATATCGACTCCGAGGAATCGCATAGAAATAATATAGGATATACTATCTCGGGACCACGGACGGAGCTCGAGGAAATAAATAAATATAGAATAAGAAGGGCTAAATCAAAGGACCGAACCTGTAGCTCGAGCCATCCCCGTTATTCAATGAATCGCCACATTGAGGTATCGCGTGACCACATGTACTTTGAACTTGTTATTTTACGTAAAAGCATCATAAATCTAAGTTATATTTCTGTATAACCAATAACTAGATACATATCTACATTCCTAGATTGAAAATATTTATTTTGTTTGAAAGTTTGTTGTTACTTAACGTTTGTATTACTATGTATTCGTGACAATTGTATATTCAAATTTGTATGTATGTAGACTATGTACAATGTACACGTCTTAATAAAATGTCTGTTCTGTTCTAATAAGAACGACAGGTAGAGAGGCAAACAGCCAGAAAAGAGGAAGTTTACTCCTTGCGATACCAAAATATAATTAGAGGCGCAATTGCGACAGTTAAGATAATGCTTTGACGGTTTTCCCCCAATTTACTGAAAACGCATTGTTTTTGTTATGCGGCTTTCATGGTTTCTATCACTGGATTAACGGACACTGTTTCCAGAGCTATTGACATCATTTATGTATTTTCATCTCACATTTTTTCCGGGGTGATAAAAAGCCAGTAGTCTTATATAAGTTGTATTATTTGTCTATCCCATCAGTTTGCGATGAATATAGTCTGATAAATATTACATATTATGAATGATATAAATACCTCAATATTAAGATTGCTGTAAATAAGTAAAATGTGACACTTCCCTGTCTTAAATTTGATGCCCCTTTTGGGCGTACAAACATTGGATTTTGTACGAGAGAGGTGAAGCGAGAAAAAGATATACATTTTAATCACCGATGGGTTCATATTACTGATTGCACTGCAGCAAGGTTTCATATTCCTATCCCGGCAATGGTTTTTGTCAGGGGTTTTGATTTACTTATGCGCTTCACTCCTGTCAAGTCTGTCGGGTTCAAGGACAACGGGAATATCCATACATGTATCTACGACATTTACTACGTTCATCTTCATCGTTATCGACCTTAAGGATGATCGGTGGGGGTCCAGGACTTAAATGACTGAGTGGGGGCAGGTACTAGCACCGACATTAATGAATGTCTCAGCGAACCTTAGACCTCATCTTCATACTATTGCTAAGTCAAACACAATTGCTCTGAGGCCGACGAATATACTTAAAAATATTGTTTACAAAATAATTTAAGGTTTAACAGATGAATTATTAAATCGGTGACCAACAGGGGGAAGGATTTGAGCACAGGCCATTGTTCCTCCACCAGCTCACAGTTAATCCGGTCTGGTTATGACCTAAATGTATGACTACCGAGTATTGTTAGGATTGCGTGTAAATATAGAAGACAAGCCTTGACCCTGCATACGCAACTTTATTCGTATTTATTAATTTACATATTGTAAATAGGCGAACGTGCATAAATCTATGGAAAGGAGCTAATTTTATATGCCTTTTGTATATAAATAAAACTTTCGTGGAAAATATCTGCGTCTTTTCTCCTTAAAAAAACAAAACAAAAAAAACAAAAACAAACATTTTTATATTCATTAATTTATAAAACGTGTGTCCGCTTGCTTTACCAGGGTCAGAATGAGTTTCCTAGGTTTTAAGGTAATGTCAAAGATACCATGATCAAATGAAAGATAATTTTAAATACGAATATCCTTTTAAATAAGAGATTTTATTTTTTGTTGAAATTATCTCTCTGTTAAACCGAATGTATATAAAATATGTTTTGAAGTCAATTAACAGTGGGATACGACATTAAACCTTTTACAAGATCTGCCCAATTTGAAATGTTTATTTTTAAGATAGGCCTTTACAAATTCAAGGTGATTTATTGAGGAAGAGAAATACCCATACATTTTGATATAGCCATTGCCATCTCTTGTTTCCTAAACAATATAGTGGAATAGTAAAAAGGAACCTTTAAAAAAAAGTGGGCTGACAGCCAAATCGTTTTTATTTTACTCTTAATTATGCCCCCCCTTTGAAGAAGATTTCGGTCGGATGGTTGGTTGTTCCGTCGGTCGGTCTGCCCGTAGGTAGAACACTTCGTTTCCGATCAATAACTGGAGAACGTTTGGGCCCACATTCCTCACACACTGACTAGTAGATGATCCCTATAGATTTTGGGGTCACTTGGTCAAAGGCCAAGGTCAAAGTGACCTCGATGGGAGTGGGTGAGCATAGGGAGCCATTTGTGTCGTTCTGACATATCTTGTTTAATTAACCGTTTCGCGGTCATATTCAATGTTCCGCTTAATGGCTGTTTAAATGTCATAGTAGTTTTTATTTAATTATTTGGTTATTTATTTATTGTGTATAGCTGTTTGCTGTATAATTATAAATTGTTGTCAAGCCATGTTACCAATGGGTCTTTGCTTCAAATAAACCTTGGAATTGCATGTGTTGAAAGTAAGCCTTAAACCCATCAGCCGTATCAAGATAACCATGCGCTTAATATAGAACATAAAGGGAAAACTTGCATTTTTTTTAAATTTTAAGGCGTAGGGGTAATTTAAATCACAGTTTCCATAAACAAAAGGTTTTACAAAATTTTAGTAGATGACATTGGTAACTAGATTGCCTAATAACAGCTTTAAAATACGGGTTGAATGCATACCTATTAGGCTTTGTGCTCTCCAATTGTCCATATATTAACTTTATCTGATATTGAAGTTGAGTCTTTCATATAGACCCGTCAAACAAGTATCAGAATAATAAATTATAAATACAATTAACATTATTTCAGCCATAAACGATAATGCCCCATGAAAATTGTGTGTTTATGATGTTGTAATGTCCTTCAGCACTATCAAAATTATAGACACTAACATTAGATCTGCATAATTTTGGCCTTTTAGGACCGAATTTCAATGGAAGATTTGCCGTTTGCTTTTCGCTTCAACCCTGTTTTCTTTAATTGGAAAATGGTACCGTGTGGGTTTGTAGTTCTAGGAACTAGCATTAAAAGGACACATTTGCAGAGATTTGTGTATTAATATTATGGCTGAAAAATATTTCAATCAATCAAAAATATGTGGTTCTTATGCAAGTTGGTGTATATTCCTGAATAGTGAGAAGAAGTATGTTTTGTAAGTCACGAATTTGATCATTTTTGGCATTCGAAATGCGTTTTATATTACGGCACAGAAATTTCAAAGATTTATTTTGCTAATGGTATGTCAATGTTTTTGCCCTAGTACACCTGTGTTCGGGGTCTTCCTAGTTCGGTTTCTACTTTCACGTGGTTTGCCCTAGTAAGTTAAATTTTCGCGCATGCGCATTAGAATTTAAATGCTTTTTAACAAATAATGAAACGAAACTAAAATCAAACTTAAAATACGTGAACAAAATTGAAAATTTCAACGAACATATTTTATCACTGACAAGAAGACAACGTAACCTCATGTATCTAGCATTTCCGTATGTTTCAGAGAATGGCACACGTGAAAATTCGAATCTTTTCTAGAGTCATGAAACTAGTGCTAGGGTCGAAACTTGGAGAAAGCACGATATGACTGAAATACTGTCCAAGTGACAGTAGCCTCTAGTACAAAAACAGATCTACCCAAATACGTGAACAATGATTATTTGCGATATGATAGATATAAATCAAACTTCATGTACATATTGTTTCTGTATTTATTTTTCTGTAAATACTGGTCTTGTATTGCATATGTTTTTTTCTTCAGAATTGTTCGTAATATTACAACATCCATGTCATATTATAGATATAATACAAAACACACGACTATATAAATACTATCTATTTGGAAAAAAAGTGCGGATAATCTTTTCTTTTCACGATCACGCAGTTATATATTACCATTAACATAAATTGACGATGTTTAGATTTGGAACAAACGGAGATGACCCCTTTATAGCCAAAACGTATAAACAAATTCAGAAATTTCTGATATGAATTGAAATAACTGATACATGAAGTTTGGTATGACATGGACTATCTTAACGAGGTATCCCTTGTTGGACTCATTCCTCATTTGTGCGGTTTGTACCTCGATTTGTTGTTGTATTGTTGTATTAGGGTTTACCGTCGCTGCGATAGTATTTCAATCATATAGCGACGTCCAGCTAATTACAGGTGGAGGAAGACTCCAAGTACACAGAGGTACCCGGGTAGAACCACCGACCTACCGCAAGCCAGCTGGAAGGCTTCCTCACATGAAAAATCCAAAGTCCCTACCGGGATTCGAACCCACAGCGGTGAGGGGCTGAGAGATTTGAAGTCCATCTCGATTTGTATGTAGATTTTGATGATATGTGTACTCTAAAGTTGACACTATTATAAACGTTTATATTTATCATAGAAGTAAAATATGCCACCAAAAAATATGCCACAGTGATAAAAATTTGAAACTTTTATAAATTTGATACATATCTCAGTTTTAGTAATTCATAATTTGAGGATTAGTGTTGCATATGACATTGGAACGCACATTTTGTGGTAACACAATGATTCCTTGAACATGTACATACAGAAAAAATCACAATAATAAGGTCAAACTTGAGACCGAATTAAACTGAGGTGGTCTGATAATAAAGTTTTAATAGGAAATAAGGAATAAAAGACTCGCAAATAGTGGTCTTAACAGTGAGGTCGTCTTTACATGAGGTTTTACTGTATGCTAATAAATATTTCCACATATTTACTGGGCTCAAGATATCATACAATGATTAATATAAACACTCATTTAATGATATATTACGATAGGTGCGCTAACGTTTCTTTATTGTATGTCTAAAATAAGCCTTATTCTTCACAAAGCATATTTTGGCAACTGAAAGGTGGCACCGAAAATCCATGCGTTCATAATTTGACTAAATAAAATTGGCAAAGAGTTCGACATTTATTTCTGAAATAATACGCAACAACCTTAAAGTTGTCCTTTCTATGAAATAAAGTCATTACTTACCTAGTTTATTGTTTCCAAAATAGTTGTCGTCATTCAAATACATGAGAGCCCACTTTACCGCCTCCAAGTGCTGGACTGATTGTGGCAAAATACTGTCCCCACAGTCGTTTCCATCCTGGGTATATATTTTGAATATACCCTCCACGTAGAGGTCACCTTCTAGAACGACCATCTGTCCAGTAGCGGTCGCAATACACAGGTAGATGCAAAACAAAAATATGCCCATCGTGAACTGAAAATGTTCAGTCGTAATTCTTGGAGTAAATAAAAGAAAATGCATATGATTTTATATCTAAAGCGAAATTAATGTACGCGTGTAAATATTTCTTACTTCCTTAATTCAATCAAACATACATACGTGCACATCAATCTCGGAAATTTATATCTTAATTCTGAATTTATCGAAAGAACAACACCAAGTGCTTATTTTTTAAAACTATCTTATTATCAATGCTGTAATCTAGGACAGAGCGAACGCAAACAGCAATCCCAACGTGAAAATATTCAGTAATGTCGTTTTCTGTCTAATCGTTGTAAAGTAAATAAGGGTTTAAACTTAAATTCTTTGTTCGATGTCTTGCATACACACGTTTGTAATATAAATTAAATACACTATGATACCCAGATTTTGTAATGGGAAACGTGACGCAAGTAACTGGAGAAAATAATTTATATCTTCCGTAATTATTCAACGAATAAGATTTGTATGTATATTTCTTTTGATTTCTTTGATGGCATTGAATGTGACAGGATTCTTATTATGACATTTATTTTCAATACGGAACCCCTAATGTGATAGCTATACCGGGAAAATCGGATTGAAACACACCCCAAACACCATTTTTTTGGTTGTTGATTGTTGATTACATCTCTCCAAGGAGTATTTGACAGATATCTTCCTTGTCTGATTTGCCATCTTCATTTCTTAAAGTTATTTTGGTGTCGGTGAAAGTATCGAGTTCATAGCTGTTCACACGAAACTACGCCGTAAACTAGTCACATCCTGCTTCACCCGATAAATATAATGTTCATTTCAATGAGCCATCATTCTTTTATTCACAAATATAATTCACAGATATAAGAAAAAAAGGTTAAAACTGATTTCGAGCATATTTTAATAAAGATAAGGGCTAAGGCTTGACTTTGACCATTGTTACAAACTACTTTATGTGTGAAATTAAAAGCAATAAAAAAGCAAAAAAACAAACAAACAAAAAAAAACAAAAAAAACAACAACAACAAAACACGCGGGATGTTAAAGCAATATTAACTCATCATAAATTTTAACGGAACGTGTCAGTTTATTTTTAAAGACCATGGAATGTCACGATTGTTTTACAAGCCCATGGCCCCGCACCAGTGATGAAAGTTTTTATCCTGAAAATACTTACAAAAGTTACATTTTAAAGAAAATGCTTTGATAATATTAATTTAGATATATGGGCACTTTTTGTGAATTCTTGTGATAACATGACCACTTGTCCACGGCGTAACATCGCATTGATCATAACTGGTAATCGGATCGATCAAGACTACTTAAAGAAATAATATAAATGCTCTTGTTTCATAAAAATGCTTTCGTCCCTTTTTGCTCAGAAATATATTTTGAAAACGTTAGATAGACTTCCTGATAAGTTTTTCTTTAGATATATTAAGTCGTCATCATCTTCACATCGACACAGTTACTCGTTATTTTATCAACATTTACATTTTTCCACGACTCCCACGATCTCGTTCCCACGACAAAGGATCTCGTTCCCACGACTAAGGATCTATCATGTCGTTCCCAAGACTAAGGATCTCGTTCCCACGATTTACCATGTCGTTCCCACTACTAAGGATCTCGTTCCCATGATTTTTCATCTTGTTCCCACGACTAAGGATCTCGTTCCCACGATTTATTATGTCGTTCCCACGATTTATCATGTCGTTCCCACGACTAAGGATATCGTTCCAACGATTTATCATGTCGTTCCCACGACTTAGGATCGGATCTCGTTCCCACGACTAAGGATCTCGTTCCAACGATTTATGATGTTGTTCCCACGACTAAGGATCTCGTTCCCAAAATTTGTTTTGTCATTCCCACCACTAAAGATCTCGTTCCCACGACATATCATCTCGTTACCACGATTAATGATCTCGTTCCCATGACTAAGGATCTCATTCTCAAGAATGATCATGTCGTTCCCACGACCAAGGATCTCGTGCCAACGATTTATTATGTCGTTCTCACGCCTAAGGATCTCGTTCCCACGATTTATCATGTCGTCCATACGACTAAGGATATCGGTTCCACGATTTATTAATCTTTCCCACGATTTATCATGTCGTTCCCACGACTAAGGATCTCGTTCCCATGACTAAGGATCTCGTTCCCACGATTTATAATCTCGTTACCACGGCTAATGATCTCGTTCCCACGACTAAGGATCTCGTTCTCACGATTTATCATGTCGTTCCCACGACTAAGTATCTCGTTCCCACGATTTCTTATGTCGTTCCCATGGCAAAGGATCTCGTTCCCACGATTTATAATCTCGTTCCCACTACTAAGGATATCGTTCCCACGACTAAGGATCTCGTTCCCATGATTTATCATGTCGTTCCCACGACTAAGGATCTCCTTCCCACGATTTATCATGTCGTTCCCACGACTAAGGATCTCGTTCCCACGATTTATCATGTCGTTCCCACGACTAATGATCGGATCTCGTTCCCACGACTAAGGATCTCGTTCCTACGATTTATCATGTCGTTCCCACAAGATAAGTGAAAAACTTCATATGTCATCTCTGCGCAACCGTAGCTTTTCTACCTTTGTAGGTAGTATAAATTAACTTCCTGACTGATTTATTAAAATCCCCATAAAACGGGCGTTAGTTCACATATAATACACTCTATTGTCGCCTGTAAAACCTGTTTCTTTTCATATTTCATTAGATCTTATCTCTACTGACGTCATCCGTTAGTTCACATTTCCAAATATAAAATACCCGTCAGTTATTTGAAATTCTTAAACGTACTTAAAAACATACTCATATCGTGTAACCATAAAGGGCATTTCTTTAAGCTTTAAAAAGTAAACGGATGTCATATTGCTTGTTTAGCGCCAAGCCCTTGGTGGCTTTATCCAGAATGTCCAGATCCAGAATGTGGTCAAGTTTATTGATATTTAAATTGCGTAGACATATTTTTTTCAAATGACGGAAATAATATCGGTAGGACGTTTAACACAATAAACAAACATATGATAGCTTCTTCATAATGTATATATTTATATTTATATGTATCTGTATGTGTGTGTGTATGTGCATGCATGCATACATGCACACGCGCATTATGTGTGTGTATGTATATGTGTGTATGTATATATATATATACGTGTATGTGCATGTATGCACATACATAGTTTTGAAAAAATATGCATACAAATATGAATGAGTTAATTTAAATAGTTTACTATGTGTATTACAATGTTTGTAGTTCCTGTTTTTTTTTCATGTTATATTGTAATCTTCAAAACTGGAGGAAATAAAGATATATATATATATATATATATATATATATATATATAGCTATAAAAAGTAGACGGATGCCAGATGGCTTGTGTAGCGCCACGCTACATGACTTTACATGAGGCAGATAAAGGGTTGCCTCCCTGCATTATCACGCCGTCGAATACAGATCAATAATATCACATACAAACCGTGCTGTACATCCCCTGATGGCCAAATTGACCAGAACGTTCGCGGATTCGATACCCAGTCGCGACATTCCAATTTTGTGAGAATGGGTTGGATAATTTCCTGCTTTGCATGCGCTCGATTTCTACCAACCATGCTTAGCGTTGAATAATTCTTAACCCTTTCCCTCATGAATTATCGTGTGGAAAATTTATGACTTGACAACTGTAAATTTACTGAACTCTAAATAGTATATAAAACAATGGACTTTTCTTGCCATGCAGACTGTGTATAAAGTCAGCTATAATAATTTATAAGCAAACAGTGGCGACCCTGATCTGACAGCTCCTAATCTGTTTTTTGTTTGTTTGTTTGCAAACTCATTTGTTAAAATGAGTTTATATGAGGGGAAGCGTTAAATACTTAAGAGCGAATTACATAGCTCTAATAAAACTATTCATCATTTCTTAGCCGATATTTAATTTGTTAGTTATTAAGTTAATAAGTAACATTATGTACTTGGATATTTCGTAAAACAGGAATGATGGCATAGATTCTACCGAATAAAATTATTACTTAACACTGTGTAGTGTTGGTTAATTTCGAGCCTGGCTCGAATTCCACAAACGATACTTAGCGCTAAGTAATACTTGAATTATTAAACTAGGTAGAAACACACTTCATCATATCTGTTTTATGAAATATTCAAGTACATTACAAAGCCGAAATGAATTATTGCCTTAATAACTAACTATAATTGTTAAGAAATGAAATATGGGTATTTTTATAAGAAGGTCAAGACTAATGAAATTCACCCTTAAGTATTTAAGTTTTATTTAGCGCTAAGAATTGTTAGTGGAATTTGACCCTGGACTGGTTCGCACGGTGTCTGGGGTGTTGCACCGTGTTCATAGCCGACAGTGTGGATACCTTATATCTCTCAATTTCAGTTAGAGAAGATAAACTGTTTTGTTGAAGAGTTGATGCTAGTGCAACAAACATAAAAATATTTTCATTTTACAATATAAAAAACAACCATTGTTTGTCTGTAAAATAATATCTTTATTAAATATGTACAGGATGATAGACATTTTAAAGAAATACATATTCTAGAAAAAAAATCATAAATTATTACCGGAATAAACTGAGTACACTTTTTAATTAAACTCGCTTAAATACCTCCTAAATCATTAGGCATTTCAAAGCATCTATAACGTGTTCTTTACTCATGAATTACTTTAACACATTTTTTTTAAAAAGAAGGAAACAAATCTTAAAAAGTATTCATGTCAACAGTTCTTGCAATGGTTTAGAGCCTTTTGCTGTGAAAGGTCTTGAAAGTGGACAAAAAATGCAACTTCAATACATGCCACGAAAGGCATATTCTAACATCATACATTAGAATGTAACAATACTTCGCGTATTTTTTTAAGACATATGGCGAATCTTATTTACCAGTATGTATGTTAATTATCTATAGATGCTTATGGTTGTGTATAGCTAACTAAGACTATTTATTGGTAACTACTACTATGTATGTACATGGTTAATTAAGTACAGTTAACTGCGTATCATTGATTATATATACATATTCACGACATATAGTTAACCTAATATGGAATACGAATTATTTATTATATACATGTATGGTTAATTACGTGTGGTTGAATACGTACGTTTATCTATATATTGTTAACTATGTAACGGCATGGTTAGATAAGTATGGTTAATAACGCTAGTTAACTAAATATTGTTAGCTACCTAACTGACTGTGTATGTTGACTTTACTTACACTAACTGTTGTTGTTTTTAGATGGGCAATTAAATTTAAATGAGATGGTAAAATGTTTTTGATTTTTAATATATGGTTCTATATAACTTGCAGATTATTTTGATGTATAACTCTTATTAACAACTCAGATAAACATCTGCATTATTTTTCACATCGCTAAAAATGTGCATTTCCGAAGCCTTGGTACACTAACGAAAAATATTAAACTTATGAAATATAGTGCTAGAAGAAAGATGATATTTCCTGTGCAAGCATGATACGCTTTATATACATGTACTAGCCCTTTTTTAAAAAAAAAATATTACCAACCTTAAACAGAAATAGAGAAGATTTCAGAATTTTGTATGTTTGAATATACATTTTTCAAAATTCGGTCGTTTCTTCTAAAATTAAATATTTCTCGAGATACATATGGTAAATATTTTTAAAAATCATATTTAGATGTCTGAATGGGTAAACTTGAAGAGGGAAACCAGAAATTCCATATCTAGAGTGAATATTACAGTTCTAAAACTTTAAATGATATATGTATATGCAGTATTGATTCAAATATAATTTTATTAGAAAAAAAAAGTCTGCTTATACTGTAAGAGTAAATAAAATGAAATGCAGCCACTAGGCTCTGACTAACAGAAGTATCACCTTGACCCTATTTTGCTACCTTACTGTGCTTCGCATGCTCATTCGTCCAACATCTAATTTCTGATATTCTGTTGAAATCGATGTTTTGTTGAAGTATACAATTTTAAGAGTCGAAAGACATGTTTATTAATATAGAGTGTTGTGATTCTTTAAATGTCCTATTTTTTTAATTTTTTTTTAGGTTCCTACATGGGTTATCCCATTTATTGTCCCTGTAATAGGTGCAGTTGAGGTCGGGAATCCATCCTCTGCTAACCTTACAAAGTTAACATACATCTGATTAGTCTATGAGAGAAGAACAAATGTCCAGTGTTGTTTATGAATGTGAGTATATTATATATATTATGATACGTATTAAATGTATCTCACACATATATGTAACTTATTATGTAGACAAAATTCATTTTTATGTGTATTCAGGTCACATGTTGATTAGAAATAATGATGTATGTAACTTCTACTAACTACAAATATGAATGTTTCTGGTAATGCTATCATTCTTCATTTTGTTTATATGAATACATGAAATGTGCATCACTAACTTGTATATAACTTTATGTATAATTATTTCAGTTATGCATCATTCCCTATAATTAACTTCAGTAAATACGCATTTCAGTTTTAAAAGACCTATTTTTTTATTTTCATTTATGTTCAGGGTATTTCATGTTTTCAGCAACTGTTACCTAAAATTCTCACTATGAAATGAAAATAATCAAGATATTTTAAACACCTAAACCAGTAAGATTCACTCTAAATTTCTAACTTTATATAAAAATTAAATATACTCAGGAATGGTTTTAAACGTCGGAAAATATTCAATGTCTTTAGAAAAATCAGCTCATTGCCCGTGAAAATTTATTTTAAAGACTATTAGCAGAGATTAAAAGATCAATATGGTGTAATATATGCAATAATGGTACTAAAATAGACATGGTAATTCTAAAACTGAAACAAAGTTAGTAAACGTAAGTTTAAAAAGGCGCGTGTGTTATATCATCTTCCCACTACAACTAGAGATAGTCGTTACTAGAGAAAATGTAGCGTGTCCATATTGTATTTTAGTTGTAGAGTTGTATGTTTTATTTCCTGTTAAAAGTTCAGAAAGAAATAACATTTTAATCATGATTAATTTCCGCTGATCCAGAACCTATTATTTTTCACTTTTGAATTCGAGTATTTCATATTAATTTAGTTTTATTTCACTTAAATAACATTCATAACGATGAAATGTGTAAATGATTTAATTTCTTTTTACTGCCATACCCGTAATTTCTATCATATTGTGAGTTACTTAGTGACGATCGTTAAGGGGACGTAGCGTGACGTCACCAGTGCGAGGAGTATGTCATGTTAACACCTAATTCCGAATGCCATTGCTTTTTCAACAAATAGTTGTGGTAAGTTAGGTAAAAAATGACGTTCATTTTATCAGATTTTATGTATTATTCTGTAAGGCGAAGTAATTTAAAATGTACCATATAAGTTTCTTGGAAACAGTAAGCCTCGAATTTCAATACAGGCAGTAAAGGATACATGTTAATAATCACACACATACATTTTAAAATGTACATACATGTATATAAATGCTAACATTTATATAAAATTGTATATAGATTTAAACCTTAAGAAGTCAACAACGAGAGCAAGTTATAAAACACAAGATTGCACAATTGAAAGAATGATACGCTATGTGAAATATGTTATATTCAAATATCAGAGTGTGTTTCATACAATTTAGACAGTAAACTGCTTAGAATTTCAATGTTTATGTAGTGCACCATTTTTTTTGTACTCTTAATTCAAATACTTGTTTAATGTCTTTAAAAATCAATTTTGCATGAACGAGGACTACGATAATCAAATATTCGCCGGGACCGTCGTAGAAGATTCGCCTGTAAATGCCGTACACATATCGTCGGGATAAAGACGACTGACATATGGATTTTCACTTCCAGTCTGGCTTTGTTCTTCGGTTGCTGGATTTATTTCTTTGGCCTGCATGTAGCCACCGTCGGAAATAGCACTGAGGTACATATTATCGTCGGAACCTCCTGAGTTATTAGATCCTTCCAGTGAGGAAGGGTAACAGATAATTATATTGGACGAGTTTTGTGTAATAAAAGTAGCATTGCTTGTGTAGTTTCAGTAGTAGAAATAGTAGCAGTAGTAGTAATATGATAATAAAATTGTGGTGTTGATGGTAATATTAGTAGTCGTATTGATAGTATAAGTTTATTATAGAAAGTATACGTATGATATTAGTCGTAGTAGAAGTGGTATCAGTAGTGGCAGAGGTGGAATAAATAGTGCAAGTGGCAGTAATAGTATGGGAAGTGGTGGTGGTAGTAGTATAGTATAAGAAGTGGTCTTAGTTGTAGTAGAAGAAGTAGTATTTAATGTTGATGGTGGTAGTAGTGATAGTAATAGAAGTGGTGGTGGTAGCAGTAGTAGTATAGTATAAGAAGTGGTCTTAGTTATTGTAGAAGAAGTAGAAATTAATGTTGATGGTGGTAGTAGTGATAGTAATAGAAGTGGTGGTAGTGGTAGTAATAGTATAAGAAGTGGTCTTAGTTGTTGTAGTAGAAGTGATAATTATATTGGTCGTAGTAGTAGTGATAGTAAAAGAAGAGGTAGTAGAAGTGGCTCAAGCGTGTTGGAAGCAATTATAGTTATAGACGTGATGGTAGCAGTAGTGCATTTAAATAGCAATAGAAGTGGTACAAGTAGTAGTAGAAGTGATATATTTATAAGCTGTGGAGGTATTGTAATATCAGTGGTAAAGGTAGCAGTAGAGGCGATATAAGTTTTGAAAAATAGTAGAAGTGATAGTAATAGAAGTGATGCTAGTAGTTGAATACGTAGTTTTTGTTGTGTTGGTAGTAATTGTAGTGATACTGTAGTTCTTGGAGGCGAGGCGTTGGAAATAGTAAGAGACAATAGTATTGATGGTAGTGTGAGTGATAATATTGGATTGGCGATAGTAGTAATAAGTTTGGTAATAACGTTGGTGAAAGTAGTAAATATTGAAGAAATGGTTATTAACAGTGGTAGCTATAACATTAGTGATAATAGAGCAGGTAAGTGCTGAAATAATCAAAGTTGCAGTGGTGAAAGTGTGGGGTTAAGTAGTTATAGTCAATGGTGGTGCTGATAAAAATTGTAGAAGCGAGAATGTTGGAAGTAGTACAGCAGCAAGGGGTGATGGTGGTAGAAATAGTAGTAAAGGGATTCAAAATGGCTGAATCTATATTTTATGAATTGATTTACATTAGATAAATTACATATTAACATCTCCTATATTTTACAAGACATATTATTCAAACTGATGATAGGTTTAGAAACACGATAAACAACCCCCAAAAACAACAACAAAAAAACAACAAAATAAAACACTACACGTCTCTTGCTTTTAACAGTTTCGCATCAAAAGCGGAATAGGAAATCAATTCCCTTACCTCTGCAGAATCGAGGTCTGCATTTCCACAAGACACAGGTCACGGTCAAAAAAGTGGCAAGTATGAAACTGACGCTTGCTAGAACCAAAACGAGTACTTTTGTCACATTTGTTTCTTCTTTCGAGGTAACAGGACTGTAAACATTTTCAAATACAAATAAAGTTATTAAATTCACTATACATAATAGCACGAATCTATGATCTATACATACATGGTCAATAGATCTGTGGGTGTGGTAATAAGTAAAGTATGCAATAAATAGAATAGACAAATTCGTCATTTTTATGTGATACAGCACTGGTAAACTAAGGTATCAAGACAAAGACGTTTACCAAAGTTGCCAGGGCAGCCGCATTAGAAGAATCCATTACATTTTTTTCCCATTTTTTCATTGTTTTTGATGTTTCTGCCGAAGTTATTATTATTATTATGCATTATTTTTTCTATGCATTGAGAAATGTAACATCTTCAAAAAAAATTGCAATATATAAATTCAACTTTTTATTTTGGAATGCCGGCAAAATATATGCCTCTTTTTCATTTACAATTTAGATATGACAGACAGTTCAGAAAATGGGAACTTAAATGAAAAATGTATACATATGTATAAGTAGAAATAAGACAATTAGAATATATATTTTCTTATATAATATTTTGAACAATAAATTAAGGGTACACATTCCTTTTTCACATATTTAGCGAGGTTAAAAAACTTTGAACATTTGGGGAGACAGAATTTAAATTTGGCAATGGAACATTACGAAGATAGTTTGAACAAATAATCCTATATTCAAGTGACAACATAAAAGCAAGCGGTGTAATGTTATAGTAACAATATCAACAGATTCTTAACTATCTTTAACTATCATTAAATTTGCATTGTATTTGAATAAGACAATATGATGAACGTAAACTGGTGGGAAAGTACATCAGCAACAAACTAGGTTGAGAATTCAAAGATTATTTCATGGTCTGTATAAAAGTACTGTATTCACCGTAAAATATAATCATCCAAAAACTGAATATAAACGCATTATGTATCCCTTTAAAGATAGTTTTCAAATTGTCTCGAATAATAACGGTAAAGCCCATTGAAACTAATAAATGATATATTAAATAATGCTGTTATAATAATCCAACGTTTAAGTGTTATTGTTTTTTAAATATTTTTTGTTTGTTTATATACAGGTGTAAAAAAGTTATCTGTTCTTGTCAATAGGAACACTCGTTGGTGCTACCACCATTACACAATGTGAATTTTATGGGAAAATCATCATGCCAGGACAAGTAACCATCCTGCTATTTTTACGTGATTAGTAAACTAATCAAAGACGTATCGGTGAGAAATGTGAGCTTCAACATGACTTTCGTACGGCCATTTTAAAACTCCATGTATATATATATATAGAAAAAAACCTTGAAACTAATGAAACTTATAAAAGTAATAAATACTTACCCCTGGAAGCATCTTCGACACGCAGGGTGTTCTGTGTTGGAACAAGATGATTGTAGTCTTGTCCACACATCCGGTCTTGGCTGTAATGGTTTCCAGGTATTTTTACTCATAAATTTTAAAGTTATATTCTTAGGAAATGGAATTGCTCAGACACATATAGTGGGTGTCTATACGACTTTAATGGAGACAAAGCAGATTTAAGGATCCAAGTCTTAAATTAAACTTGTCTATACCAATGTTTATGTAGACTTACATATTAGACCTTATGTAACAAAGACAAACTTTTAAGAAAGAGATGTGCCAACATATTACTCACGCTTGCCCCCTTTTCAATATCATCTAAGTCAATCTGAAAGGAATAAATAATGCTCATTTTAAGCTCAACATTGGTGATTTTAGCAGATATAAAATGCATATTAATCCAATGGCGCATATAAAATATGCACCCTAGTCGTATATAACAATTTATTCTTTCATAATTTCATATTTTCGCCAGTGCAGAAGACTATCTATGAAGGCTATTTGTTGCCAATTTATGTTTAGTTTTGATTAAAGTCGAAAGCGAAGTCGGATCTACTTAGTAATCGTTTTCGAGCTGGCGTAGATAGTCTTTAAGTCGAAACATGTAAGACATTTTTTTACAGGATAAACAGGATAAAGTCTGGCTACCCCGCATATTATATTATATTTCGCTTTTGTCTGAGGCCTACAAATTGAAAATCGACAAATCAGTATTTCTATCACCATAGCAAATATTATATCTTTTCTGTGAAAAAATCCTGTTTCCATTTTTCGGGACGCTAGATGAAAAATAGTAACATCATCACTAAATCTTATTATAAATTCTATGTTTCATTAAATTAGATATAAAATAAATGTTAGCCATTTTGATTCCGTAGAAAAAATAGATAATAGATTGTTATATACTGGATTTCCTTACCCTGATATATTCGGCACGCCCAGTCGACATATCAATTTGATACCAATTAAAATCAATCAGACCATCATTGTTTTCGTCAAACATTTTGCTCGGATTTAGCGAATTCCAGCTGAATTTCAGAGGATGTATGTTTTCTATCAATTTCTTTGGATTTTTCCTGTATGTATCGCATATAGATTCTGTCGTATTGCACAATTCTTGCAATGTAATTTTGGAACCGCGCAAGAGAGCTTCAACAGCAAAATTTGAAAAAGGCGCCCAAGTTTCTATCTTGAAACACCTCTCGATGGGATCGACTTGTAGACAAATATCATGAAAGCTATCACTGTTGCTAAGAAGAGGAAAACGAAAAGAATTTCATTAAAAGCATAAAAAAGCACAGTGCATATAATTAAATATCATGTAAAAGTTTCTAGTTTGTACACTAGAGGTGCAAAATTTGTAGGTTCTATCATCTCATGTAAAATATTTTTAAGAGATTCGATGTATACGCAAATCCTTAATTAATCGAATGTTGAATATAACGTGATAATTGTACATTAAATCGCATACATTATTAGAATTAGAAGAGAAAAAGTGTGTGTATGAGAGAGAGAGAGAGAGTGCGAGATCATGGATCACATACCCACATTTGCGAGGAGCTGTAGACTTGTCGAAGCTCCATTCAAAGAAGCAATTGTAGTATTTTTCTAAATATTCCGCTAGCCAGGGGCTCATGTCCTTCGCATATGGATTAAGTGTTTTGAAATAATCAACAAACCTTTCGTTCACCCTTAATTCATACGCCGTAGTAATTGTACCATGCAGATTTTTTGTGTTAGAAATGATGTCTCTGTTTCCCCAGGCTTCCGATGCCAAAAACATATAACCTTGCATGGAATCTAAAGTACTGATAAGTTTTTCGAGATCGAAAGAGCTCAGAAAAACCATTATGACTTTAGGACTCTGTTTCGAAGAAAGGCGTTTTTTTATTTCCTCTTTATCAATATCCTCTACCTGCTCAACACCAACGATGTTAGCGATGCAAATTCCATATTCACTAGCATGATCCCTTATTGCTTGCATGCCACCGGTCCCGTATGCCGTTTTTGAATAGAGTACTTGCACCAAATTGAAGCCTATCTTTTTCACTGCGGAGAGCATTTTCTTGGCTTGTTTTATATCGGAAAAAATAACACGCATGAAATATGGATATGAAGATCTATCACTCAGCAACGGACTTGAGGCTGCATAACAAACTTGTACATAACCGAGACGCGTTAAAGCTGAAGCTGCAGTCAGTGTGACATCACTCACCCATCCTCCTATATACCCTAAAATTTTGTCCTTGATTTGTCTGAATTTCCCATTTTCAAAAATCCCTTTGCTATGAAGCTGCAATATTCTACTTGAAATTATTTGTGGGTCGTTACAGGAGTCTATGATTATGACCCCGATCCTTGCGTTTGGGATTTTCGATTTGTAAACATTCGATCCGTATTTGACCTCATATTTGATGGCTTCGGCGACATCAAACCCACCGTTCTTAATTTGTCCACATTGCAACGGCGTATCCGACATCGTATGAACAGGAGCTAAACCTACGATGTACATGTCACTTCCGGTCTCACTTCCTTCTATGACCTCGATATCTTGAACTTTTATCTGGGGACACATTTGTTCAATGCAGTTCATACCATTGGGACATTGAGATTTTCTTACGTTCGGATATTCAGATTCCCGGCTATTACCATTATAGAAGTAGTAGTCTCTGATGTTCTTTTTATCCAAGGAATACGTGTCGGATGAACTATGATATTGGAAGATCTGAAATTAAGATCTGAAATACATATATGCAGTGATTTTTCAAATTATTACTATTTTCTATATTCGGATGCAAAAGTAAGATCTTTTTCAACAAAAATAGATATTATTTTAACATACTAGTATATAAAATCGTTTACTTACAACATTTCGACATGTTTTAACAATTTTTATATTCATCTGTTGGTGCTGTGCAATATTTCACATACCTTTTCAAAGCAGAATTCACTGTTGTTAGTTTCACAAATTCTTCGATTGTAAACCACGTAGCTTGGTGCTCCTTCGCGTTTCTGTGCATCTGATTGGCCAGCCGGGAAGAATAGCTCAAAGTCATCATATGCTTCAGTTACAAAATCAAACGAATCTAGATCAACTTTCAGATTTTCCATCTGATTAACATAGTCTCCTTTCAAACAGGCATTCCGACAAGCAGAACTTGACACGGCTTTTACAACTTTAGCGACTGTAATTATAGCTTGTACCACATAGTCGGTGTACAAATTCTGCGAATGAAGACCTGGCGATGTTTCTGTATAGTTCGTCAAAATCATGTAGTCATTGAAATACTTTGTTCCATTCATTTCGTTTTTCACCAGCTTTTCCCAGTATACTTTGAATTTTTCAATTTGTTGTGTCGGAGGACTAAGTAAATACATCCCCTTCGTAGCATTCTTGTATCTTTTGTCGGACGCTAGTGACACAGGAAATGATTCTGCAAAAAGCATCACAGGCCGAAAGTCTTTCGAATTGTTTTGCGACTGTAGATTTATCATGGCGTCGAGAACAGAGCGAGATAACTGTTCACTGCATATGGATAAGAAACCAGGTATTCTGTAGGAATCATTTTGATAGGCAAGAAAAATGTCCTGAAGATATTGAGTTAACTC
>CM037794.1:16749875-16799875 GCA_021229015.1 Solen grandis
TAGCATTATACGGTACAGATCAGTTCAGAATTATACGGTAATATACAGTTCAGATCAGTTCAGAATTATACGGTAATGTACAGTACAGATCAGTTCAGTATTAGACGGTAATGTACGGTACAGATCAGTTCAGATTACACGGTAATGTAAGGTACAGAGCAGTTCAGTATTATACGGTAATGTCAATACAGATCAGTTTAGTAGTACACAGTAATGTACGGTACAGTACAGTTCAGTATTACACGGTTATGTACGGTACAGAGCAGTTCAATATTATACGGTAATGTACGGTACAGATCAGTTCAGTATTATACGGTTATGTACAGTACAGATCAGTTCAGTATTATACGGTTATGTACAGTACAGATCAGTTCAGTATTATACGGTTATGTACAGTACAGATCAGTTAAGTATTATACGGTACAAATCAGTTCAGTATTATACGGTAATGTACAATTCAGATCAGTTCAGTATTATACGGTTATGTACAGTACAGATCAGATCAGTATTATACGGTTATGTACAGTACAGATCAGTTCAGTATTATACGGTTATGTACAGTACAGATCAGTTCAGTATTATACGGTTATGTACAGTACAGATCAGTTCAGTATTATACGGTAATGTACATAAAAATTTTTTTTATTCAATTTTAAGAAAAAAAAGAAAAGAAAACGTCTGAAAAATAAAACTTTTCATTTCTAATAAACGTCGGAAGAGTTATATACAAAAAACAATGTGCAATATGATGCTAAATGGATACCAACCGTAATGTTCTTAAAAAAGACACTTTAGATGAAATAACTATCGTTCTACCATATGCAAAATGTTCACAACGGAACATCTTCTGAATTATGTTTTCAATAAACTCAATATAAGACTTTCCTTACACCACCTGAAATATTATGTGCGTTTTGCAAAGTATTGTCTAGAGTATGTTTCACGTAGTATATTACATTGTGATATAATAACATTTATCGAACGCGGTACATTAAAAGAGATCATAAATCCTGATAAATTCGTTGGAAATAAATTCAGGAGCGACACATATTGCATATCTGACATTAATGGATTTCTATGAAAACAGTACGGTCTGCATCCGTGCTTTTAAACTTCCAAAGGGAGTTCGATGCCATGTCTTTATGTTAAAAAATAATCACCATTATGCTATTGTTACGACGTAATGTTTCACGCGATACGACAAAATTGGAAGTCTTTCATTCTGGCATGCAATCATCTTATATTCTCTCCTAAAATGTGATGTAATCAAATACCGAAAATGACTAGTTATTTTTGATTAGAAAACAAATGTTATTGGATTTCGTCAATGGCCACGTTCAGAGCGAGACGTTTCCATTAACTTTTCCATCAAAGTGGTCAGCGCCTGCACACCATCTTTAGTTGAAATATCTGACTTCTGCCACCAAACCAGGCCGCAGGTCGTTTTTTACAATTTGTACCTTGTTCACAAATCCGCGTCTTATTCTCGGATCAATAAGCATTGGGTAAAAAAACAACATAGGCTTATAAGCGACTGGCGTCAGGATCCCAGACTATAAATGAAATCAATCATCTCATGCATCATCTAACATGGGTTCACAATTTGTTCAGCAATGTTTTATTGACCGTTCTCGCCATTTTCAAAATTATCTGATTATTAAGTGGCTGCATTCCAAGAGTGATAAATTCATGTATCTAAAGCAATATTGGTTGATCATGTCAGTCATATGGTGACGTCCAGTTAATGAAGGTTGGAAGAAGACCATCTGAATGCTCGGACGCTTCCGATTGAACCAACAACCTACCAGAGCGTCGAGGATCTTAACGATAGGTATCCAAGCCCACGAAATCCCCAAAGACAATAATGTGTAGATACAGGCTGTACGCTTTTGAAGTTATGGCCCGTAAAGTGTTAATGTTACACTGATTTTTCTTGTCAACATTAAATCCCAACAGGCGTCCGGATTGAGTAGTAATTTACAAACTGACGTTTTATTAATATGACCCGGAGTTAGATCCCATGTTGTTCCGACTTTGTATATGAACGAGTATCTGGTAAAGCGTTCGGACTCATGAGTTTTCTCCGGCTACCCCGGTTTTCTCCTGCGTCAGGACCAACGAATCAACGGAAAGCTTTACATCTGCGAGATTGTTTTCTGCCAATGTGTTGTAAGTAAAGAAAAGTTAAGTTTAAGCCCATTTTCTTGGCCGAATCAGTCCTTGAAAGAGAGTTAACAAAGAGGTTGTGAGGTTTCTCCATGTCTACAGCGTGATATCGCCATAAGGCAGCACTAAATACGCTATGTTTCACGTAGACAAAAAGAACGTGCAGACGATTCATTCTGAGCGTTCGAATTCAAGAGGCCAGTAGTATGTTCATAACATTTCATAAAACGTGTGGTATTCTACTTCAAATCTCTTCGAAAGGATAGCAATCACAAAACTACTCATTAAAACAGTTGGCGTGTAATTAAATGTTGGATTGTATTTCATTTAAAGATTTGGTGCACACATGTTAAATATTTGCTTTAATGAAATAACAAGATATACAGGCTTTCCATACGGACGTAGTATACCCATTCTTTTTTTTACCGTTGACTTATTTAGACTTACCTTCATCTTTAAGCTATTGGACCTGGGTCATTCGCATGTATGCCGCGCCACCTATATATCAATTGTACCAAGTTTTTTTGAAATTCATTCAAAGTATGAAAAGGTTACAGCCCAGACAATTCATTTTATATATACCCGTTTTGACCATCAATGTTAATGTGACCTTGACCTTTGAACTTCTGACCTGGAGCACGTTCTTACACACTGTCCAGGGTATTCAAGTTAATTTATGATGGCTCATTTCATGGCAAAGGTATGGGGGTCTCCTACCCACCCCCTGACTATCGCCAAACTAATGCTATGGAAACCTGGTTTTGTAAATTAGGTTTAAAAAATCGATTAAACTTGCATGAAAATATACAACATATATATTAATCATTCATCTCATCATTAATGATTGGATTCCAAAACTTAAAAAATATTTAAATTAAAATCGCAAATCGTGGTTTAAAAAGTGAGATTTGCGTCCATGGAAATAAAATTGTACAAATATATGTACAAGGTAATCATTCAAACGTTAAACATGTCTGTCTTTAATGATTGATAGTCAACCGTTTCAGAACATTTTTCTCAAGTACAAACAATACATTCAAACTATACACGCAATTATGTTATAAAAAGTGTACAAATATCAAAGACGGGGGAAGAAATCAAGGCAATAGTCATTCAACGTTAATCTCAATGAATTGATGTGCATCTTGATTATCTCCCTGAAAACTAAATGAGATCCAAACATTGTCTAAACAAGAGACGGTATAACTTGTTGCAAAAGCGGGACCTCCAGACGGTGTGTCCATGGTATCGTAACATAGTGTTCAGGATTGGCAATAAAGAAGATTTATAGCGTTTCTGCAAACAAATCAACAATTACCGAACCATTACCGAAACCGCCTTTTGCGCAACAGTCAATACTTGTATGTCAAATCAAACACCGGGATATCACTAGATATAAATAGAGGCTTTCCTAGACAAAATGAGACTGGAACACACCATTTCTGCCAAAATTGAACACTTCGCTCGGATACCCGTCTGAGATTGTAAATAAGTTTTGTCGGGCTTGATCAGAGAGCCGAGATATATGAAACTAACGGCAGACTGTCTAGCTGCCATCGAGTTTTCTGCTACGTCCCGTCCAAGTTCATATTACTAACCGATTCATCTTACCTAATTCGCATGCACGTCTTCGGCTGCTTTCACACAAGAGTGACGTGAAAACTTATAATTTAATCGAATTACAAATTACAAAAAAAGCTGTCTGGCTGTGAATAGCTATTATTAAATTTCTTTATCGAATTTCCGTTTTTTTTTGTGTGTGTGTTTCTTTTTTTAGGTAGTGAAGGGGGTGGGGGCTAATTTGTAATGTGTCACTGTGTGTTTGTATGTCTGGGTTTTGAACATAGCATGCTGTATGCATGGTACTAAAAGCCTGTATTTATTTGTATATTTTACATGTATTATTAATGCAAGCAAGAAGCATGTTTTGTATTTATATGAGTGAGCCAAGCTTTCAAGCTACATAACTGAGTATTGTTCCATTACATAATTTAACAGCGTTGCAAAACTACATTTTAATATACAAACCACTTTGTGGTAAGATTGTATTCCATTCAACATCTATATCTACTTATTAAAAGATAGGGGGCCTCCGTGGCCGAGAGGGTAAAGTCGCTGACTTTAACACTCACTCAGCCCCTCACCGAGTGGGGTCGAATCCCGGCAGGGTAATTCGGATTTTCATGTGAGGAAGCCTTCCAGCTGGCTTGCGGTAGGTCGGTGGTTCTACCCGGATGTCTCCGTGCATTCGGGGTCTTCCTCCACCTGTAATTAGCTGGACGTCGCTATATGAATGAAATACTGTCGAGGCGACGGTAAACTCAAATAGTCAAGTCAAGTTAATAAAAGATAGACATAACATGGTTTCAACGTCTTAAAATGTATATAGCTTTAAAATGCTGTGGAAATTTGTGATTGCCTTCAAGACCAGTGCAGACCAAAATCAACCTGCATATCCGTGCAGTCTGATCATGGTCTGTACTGTTCGCTATTCAGTCAATTGATTTTCAACAAACACCCACCTAAGCAACTAATGGTATAGCCCAAAATGAAAAAAGAACAAGTCCAACTAAAAAAATTAGGTAAGCGTTAAAATGGTTCAACCGTCTGTGATCGATACCACTTCCATAGCATCTCGCATGCTGGGATGTTTCTACATTGAGGCATCATTTCAAATTTAACAAAATAAGAGGTCTCCCGGGAAACTTTTATCAATAGCGATAAAAGTGGAGCCCCTTAAAATACTGGGAAGCACATTCATCAAATGTGATAGTAGTCTAGTTTTCATAAACAAGGCACGCTCCAGACCTTTAAAATAAATATAAATCGAAGTTCGGCGCGGTGTGTACGTCTTATCTCGACATTATTTCAAACACAAAATATACGCTTGTTCAAGTATAACGTCAAACCAACAATTGTTCGTTTATAAATGTATAAATACGTTAATGTTGCACAAGATATATATGTATACATTTGCATTATGTTGTCGGTATGCACATATGATTAAAATTCACACCTTGTGACAGTAAATTTCGGAAGCAAAAGCAATCAATTTGCCAAGATCAAAATGCTGATCTTGTTCCTACGATCAGCATGTCTCTAAATTGTATTACATGTACTGAAGAAACCTGAATATGAGAAATACACCAGAAAAATCGCATTTTTTGCTAATACCACAGATTTTAGGAGAAAAAAAAAATGATCAAGGATTTTCCTCTCCCATGTTTGTGTGACCACACCTTGTCTCATCATTCTGAGAACTGGATCAAACATACCTAGAACTATCTTTACTCTACATGTAAGATGGCAAGCAGGCATGTACTCTTTAAGACACTTATATTACGGGTTGGGATCCAATCATTTTGATTGTTTTTCATTTTTTTTTCATAATCAAACTAATTTTGAATCCAAAGATATTTTGTTCAAGTATTTGAACTCGTAGCAAAGAATTTAATTGCAACAACGAAGTCTACATATAAAGGAAGTGGTTGGAGAAATGCCCCCCTCCCTTACTTCATTTATTTTAAAGTAACGTTAATTACGTCAACGACCTAAATTTAATTTGTTTTGCTTTTCTCTTAGTCACAACGATACAAACAGTAACGTAATACGTTTAAACGTTAATACACTGTTTGGAAAACACATGGGGCATGTCAAAATGTCTGTTTTTATGTCTTTTTGCCTATAAAAATAAATACTTTAATGTCACACGGGACTAGAACAGAACCATAGAAGCTGAAGTGTTATCCCTGGCTTATCAAGTCCTTACTCTTCTGTTACTTCAAAAGGATCTTGTAGACAATAAAACATGTAAAAACTCAACTCAAAGAAATGTGGGCGTAAGTGTGACTTTAGGAATAAGCAAAGATTAAATTTGTTTCCAATACTTAGGTCAGGAAAAATACATAGATTACAGTTTGACACATTCTGTTTATTGTCTGATTTAACGATTGTTTGTTTGCTTGGGGTAGAGTATTTCATTCATTCGGAAATTTTGTCTCCTACTGAGACAGACAGAGCACCCTCTCACTGCAATATGACGCCGTATACAGGTAGGATTATACCACAATAAGGCACATTATCCTGATAATATGCCAACCAGTCCTGGATCTACTCTAATAAGCGCGATTAACATTTTACAAGGGGTTCATCAATACCCGATATAATTCGCTGATTGAAACTGACCAATCAGTGACTGGTGGGGGGGGGGTCTCATTTGTATATTTATTTCCCATTGAACAATGTGTGGAATTTTACACCAGCATGTATATTAATTTGGTGTTCAGGTAATGCTAGTTGATTTACGTGGTACTCGTCTCATTTCGGAGTGAAAAGTCTATATAGATTATAAGTTTTATGATGTCATGGCCAGGGATGAAAACCAAGACCTTCTTCAAGCTTTGGCCTGTGTATGTACTGTTAAAATGCCGTGGTTTTTGCTTCTGTCATTTAATAAACAAAATGATTTGCTTCCTTATTACAGGCCCAAATTCAAAGTTCTCTACCGACAACAAAATAAATTCAAACATTATCTTATGCATTGATTTGATAAAATCAGAATTTAAAATAGCTCATGTGACAAAAAATGCTTCATTTTTTTTTTATTTGCAATTTCATGACGAGCAATAAATGTCGAAAATGACTACTAAGAATGTCTTTCATCGCCTATCAAATCCACTTGCTGTATCAGCCGTCTTCCTTTATTAACATTTTAATTGTTTTTAGCTCACGGCAATCTATTCGGAACGCTTAATTCTTGAAATGTTCCCCGAATCATGGCGACTAATCTGATTAAAGCAGCTGTGCAAACAGAGTCCTAGCAAACATTATTTAGCAAATAATGAAGGGATCCTTAACAAGCTTTGTTGTAACAATGTCGGAATCTAATTTTACCCGCCGGACGATAGACAAATTGAATCACTATATAAAAAAACAAGATGTTATCGGGCGGAAGAGCATTAACTAGGGGAGATAATCATTGCTTGTTTCAAAGCGATTTAATTTTTTATTTTCAGATCAGAATTATCAGAAGTTTTAAGTTGAAAATCGATTTGTGTGTTTGTGTGTGTGTGTTTGGATGAACTATTCTGATACTGCAAAGAATTGTGTTGTTGTTGTCGTATTTGAGTTTACCGTCACTGCGTCAACTGTTCAGCCATATAGACTAGGTGTAGAATTCCAGATAGAGGAAGACCCCGACTGTACATAGGCATTCTGGGTAGAACCATCGAGCTTCCGCAAGCCAATAGGAAGACAACCTTACATTAAAAATTCAAGTGACCATGTCAGGATTCGAACTCACAACAGTGAGGGGCTATGTGATGCAGGCTCGAGCCGGCTGCCATAGAGTGCTAGCATTTTGATATATGTTTTACCTTCATTTAGCGACCCTCTCTCTTGTTCCCTTGATTGGCCACTTAATACAGGTTTGGATGTAATATCACAACTAATCAGGTTGTCAATAGTCTAACCGGAAACAGACGTATGCGTTTACCCCTGGTGATGAAGATTAAAAAACAAATGACATCGTTCGAAAGTTTACAGCTGCACCCTCCCTCTGATATCAAACAATTGTTCATATTTAGTTGCAAATATAGAACATAAAAGAGGTAGGCCTTATCCAGCAATGCTCAACGGTGATTACAAAAGCGTCTTGGCGAAGACACGGCACATTGAGCGATTCCATATAAGATATTATTAACTTTCTTTTGTTCTTTCGAAATGCTAACAATGGCGTCACGCCAACTTTGAGTTCGACGCCTGATGGAACAGGTCATTTGAGTATTAATCCATGACCATGAAACATATGTTTTAGGATTCATAGATAGTTCTGTTCATGTAATAGTTTGATAGTTCGATTTATCTTGAAGCAAGATGGATTTATTGCTGCAATTTATTGGACAATGGTAGAAATTAATGATCACTAAACATGCACAAAACCCACTAACTAAATGATAATATCCACATCGATGGAAGAAGCATTGGCAGCAAATAGGACATCGATCATTTTGACAAGTCTATTTGAAACATGGTGAAGCTTTAAAAGTAAACTCCGTTGGTGATATATTTCTTCATTTAATCAACCTGTCTTTTTTTTTTTTTTTTTTTTTTTTAAATGGAATGTATCCTGAACATAATAGATTTTCTTTAACGTGATTTATCTTATCATGTTATAGTTTTAATCACATTTTTATCTTGAAATATCAAAATATATGTATGTATGTAGTGTAACTAAGCTGTACTGTTGTACTGTAGATTGCCTTGGCTGCGACAATATTTCAGTCAAATAGCGATGTCCAGCTAATTAAAGTGGAGAACGACCCAAAATGCAGAAAACACGTAACTTTCGCTTCTACAATAAAAAGTTCCAAATTAACCCTTCCGTCAGCAATTTGTCGTTGCGCCGTGGTAGTCTTTATTGTATACGCGTAAGAAAATTTTGAATAAAATCCTTGCTAGGGCCGAGCATGAGCAAAACATTCAAGATGCAAAGTTCTGGTCTAACCCAGAAACCGACATGGGGGATCAATTAATAAGTAATCATAAAATCCTCTTTTTCTCAAATTTTGGAAATTTGTTCCCATATTATTTTTTCTTCTATTTTAATTTCAGTATATCAGCCGAACAGTCCGTCGAACCACATCTGAATCTATACCACATAATAACCCCCTTTTTCTAGGAAAATAGAATCAAAATATGGAAAACTGTGGACAACCTACTAACATACTTTAACTACTTCTAAATTGCTTCTGAATCCAAGTTGAGACTGTGTGGATTGCAGGAACATGGCTCCAAGCTCGACCCGCCCTCTGTAATACGATATCCCCCTTCACAAGGAGGCTGCTTTGCCTCATCATGTTTATGCAAATTGCTTTCATCAAAGAAGCCGGTTCTTCTAAGCCTGTCTGACATTATACAGAATGTATACATCGAAAACAGATGATTTCTTGATTTAAGTCTCTCGCAAGCAAAGAACATGTATGTACAAGTATAGATTTTCTCTTCCAACGTACCAGCTTTGACGCCGGTGTATCAAGAGATTGGCACAGCAGCAGTGTGAGGCACTAGTTAAACAGAATAACATCAGATGCTGTCTAACGGCCCTGTAATACAAAAGCCTGAAGAGTCTAAATAAGATTTCAAAAAGTAACTTTGGCGTAGGCTACAACTGGATTTCAACATATCAAATAGATAATTGATTAGTCTCTATTGCTGCTGCAAATGGCATGTCAGACGTCATATTAGTGAAATAGAGAAAGAAATTAATTGAACCTGAAAAATGCGCTTCCTCACGTCTAATAATGAGGCCCTCTCCTTCTCCGCCCCTCCTTTTATTAGGAAAGCATTACTAAAATGTATTAGTAAAGTTCAATTAAAGATCGTGGCACGTCAAAGAATTCAAAACGGCCATTCAGGTGCTCTCGTCGTATGTAAGGACAGTGTCATGACTGGCTTATCAAATACTACGATATTGTGAAGTCTTGCAAATTGCAGTCAAACTTCGGTAACTCGAACAGGCTGGGGGACGACAATTTGTTCTAGTCATTGGTGGTTCGACCCAACCGTGTTTAAACTGATTTACATACATGTAATAAAAATGTTATTTATTATTAGGCCTTCTTTTAGCACCGATCGATTAAAGTAGATTATCGTATGTAGTCGTTTTTCTTATCCTAACATCGGTGAAATAACGTTACATGTAATATTAAATTAAATAATTCTATTATTCTTTCAATATCATATAAATCAGTTAAATGTCAGCTGACATCATAAATTATCAAAGCACAAACCTCGTGATAATATTCATTTCGTACACCTACATGTACACATACATCGGCCTACGTGCAACTCGTAACATTTTCTGCATACTATGTTTATTTTTTTTATTTTTTTTGCAGGAAAATAAAATAAAATAATCTATTCACAAACAAAGCACCATCAGATAACATAAATATCAGCTCGTATATGAAACAAGTAACATTTAACAAAATAATTAATCAAATTAAACAATCATAATGCTTGTGCCAATCTGACAATGTGTGAAAACACGCTGCACTGCAGGTTACAATTAAATCACCAGCTAACATCACATGTAAGGTGTTAAATTAATTCGACCGATAGGTGTGAAAAACATAGCACTCTTTACCTGATGCCGGAAATTTAGTTCGATAGTTCCAATCATCAGTGTTCGACTCATTCCAGGTCGAACAATAAGAAATAAAGAACAGTTTTGCGGGAAATTGAAATGTGTTCGAGTAAAGTTGTATTCGAGATTTCAGTGTTCGAGTCACCGAAGTTAGACTGTATCTACGACTTATGAAGTTCAATTTCCTTTGTTTCACATCTCTATGTTTGCATATTCTTAAATGCACTGAAATACAGTTGGTTTGACGTACAAAAAATAAACTTACAGTGATGTAATTTGCTATTTCGTATATCAAACACCCCTCGTAAAAGCTAGTAATACACAAACTGTTTTACTTATTTCTGTTATGGTTTATCGTCTACCCCCCCACCCCCCTCCCCAACCACGCCTGTCTCCCTCTGATGATTTCAAATTACCCAAATTCCTTTGCTATTCTCCGAATTGCTCAAGTCGTGATTTGAAAACCTCACCTAACTTTAACACTCACTCAGCCCCCTCACCGCGTGGGTTCGAATCCCGGCAGGGTCATTCGGATTTTCATGTGAGGAAGCCTTCCAGCTGGCTTGCGGTAGGTCGGTGGATCTACCCGGATGCCTCCGTGCATTCGGGGTCTTCCTCCACCTGTAATTAGCTGGACGTCGCTATATGACTGAAATACGGTCGAAGCGACGGTTAACTCAAATAGTCAAGTCAAAACCTCATCATAATGGTTATTAAACATTTATCCTTACACATATCAACTAAAAGTAAAGTTTCAATGGATACATCTCAAAATAAATGGTATAAAATAGTGTTATTTGAATGGAACCGAAAATCAAAATTTAAATCTACTAAAAAGTACCAAAAAAACAATTAAAAGATGCGAAATGTAATAGCAAACAAACAGTTTACGTCTATCCAGTATCTATATGCGTGCAATAACTATTTCTGTGGATAATGTAATTGCCGTTATCACGTGTTTGCACTTTGGAAAATATATTTTCTAATGTGCATTTAAGACGACATACATTGCATGCATCTTAAAACTCTACAAAGTATTGCTCAGTTAAGAGACGAAACTTAATTATATCATTTGCTAGCATTCATTTATATCAGAATATAAAGACAAATCGAACTTTTATACATTTAAGGTTTTTGCAATTCCTAAACACAATGACGCGTGTATTAATATAATACTCTCTGTTTCTATATTAATTAAAACAACATCAAAACACACACGTGTTTAAAAAAAAAACAATCGGATCAAACGGTTTGATAACAGTACTATATCGTTTTGTTAAAAAAATGAATTGTTTGTAATTATATAAATTCTAAAGTCAAGATGGCTTCGTGCGATACGAATTTCAATGGTATTGTATTTAATTTAAACTAGTTTAAATTCGCATCTCGTTAAAAGATATGACTATCATTGTCATGTTTATTCTTAATACAACCTTTAAAATATGCTGATGTCCTACTAACGTAATAGAATATGTGTTTATGAGAAACAAAGGTGTGTTTTATAGTGATTTGGGGGATTTGTCTACATGAAAATTATAATGAGCAGCTTCCCTACGATATCACGCCGTATACAATTGGAAATACCGGTTTGATACATGCACCAAACGCAGAAAGTTATCATGACACCTGGTAAACCAGTCCTGGATCTACTATTATATGCGGATCGCAGACTAAGGGAGATGTACCAGTATTATATTGAATATAGTGAAATCTGATATATTTTTTTATAATTCAAGGGCCACAACTCCATTCATAAAGACTCAAACCCACGCCATCCTGCTGACGTTGCAGAACTCTAACCACCCAGCTTACAGTTTGCAATTCCTATGAATTATATCGATTTTATGCATCTATTTATTACTGGGTTTCAGAAGATTAAAATTAGTCCGGAAGAAGGGGATATATTCAATGGCAAACTATACATTCACAATGAATTAATTTCACAAACTTTTATCTCTGAAAGACATCCACGGTTTTCTTTTTGTCTCAAATTTAATATTCAGTCAGTATTTCATTTCGACTTCCCCAAAGATAGAATCGTCTGCAGTTTTAAACAAGCCATGGAAATTAAACTAGGACTAAGACTGCGTGCTTTTGTTCAAAACAATAAACTGCTGTTCCAATTCACAGTAATGCTGTTGTTGATTTTACTTCAGTTCTGCTGAACACACGATTTCCAAACAATCACTGCTGAAGTTATATTGAAAAAACAAATCAAAACGGAAGCGGCACTGTCGGATCCATCGAATGCTGCAGGCGCGGGAGTAACGACAAAAACCGAGTGTTTCCGAAATCATGAGCGCAACTCCAAAGATCGATGGACATGTCTGGGATTTTAGTCTTAACTGTCATTTTCAAAGAAACCCTCCGAGAAAGATCAGAAAATTCTAGGTGTAGATATTGAAATATGTACCGACATAACTCGATAATGTGTGATACAAGGGGATAGCAAACTGACAAAGACCTCGCAATGTGGACCTCAGACTGCTGCCTAGCAATATTTTCATTTTTCATCATTCGTTTTTATAGAGCAAGTCTGAAAACAGAAAAAAAATTAGTAAATATGAATTAAGCTGATCATTACATGATTTCGACACACTAAGATCGTCCTAATCAAAGTTCCATCTGTCGGTTTGTGTGGTATTGGGGGCTAGGAGGACATTTTAAGGTAACGGTCAATAGGCTTTAGTGTCATTTATTCGGTTGTTAAAATAATGACTTAAACATGGGACAGACATACAGTACCACTGTTATGTCCATCTGTCTGCCAACTTGTTCATTTTTGTCCAGACATCCGTTCATGCGTCCGCCTGTTCATTCGTGACCATAACTTGCATCGATGCTCGACTCAACAATTATTTATCTTCTAATAAACATGTGTAATAAAATTTGTGTCAGGCGCAATGAGCACGACTACCTGAAGAGAATTTGTATTATGATAAAATGCTTGTTTATTGATTTTCATTTCTATGGGCCTCATTCTTCATCCAGTAAAACAACGTAAAAACGTCTGATTGCATTCGTTATGTATACACCATCTGGCTCCAGAGAAATGTGATATGGAAGTATCATTCATGTTATCGACTAAAATATATCTTCAGATGATAAATATTCATTCATTCTTTCTTTCAGTCAAATTCACTCGTCATTCCTTCTAATCCTTTCATCCATTTATTCAATCGTTCATTCTTTTTTTGTCTTTCATAAAATGATTCATTAATTGCTAAGTTATCAATCAATCAATCAATCAATCAATCAATCAATCAATCAATCAATCAATCAATCAATAAATCAATCAATCAATCAATCAATCAATCAACCAATTCGTTAATACTAAATAGTGAATTCATATACTTATGTAAAGGTCCCCAGGTTAGAAGAGAATCAACTAGAGATTTAATTTTGTTACATTTCTCATCTTGATTCGTTTAAGGTAATATATCCGTCATTAAATAGTGAAGTGATCGCAGGAATTTTATAGTGAAAGCCTGTACAAACTTAGAGCATAAAAGCCCGTGACTCCAAGTCATTGGATGCTTGCATCTGCACTGCAGTCTTTTTGAACATTTGAAGGACCATGATTATAATTTGTTGATGGATGGACTTTAATTAAACAAGTTAAAAGGCTTAATTCAAGTAACTTCGTTGAGAGTCGAGGGGCACTGTAGCATCTGATTCTTTCCGAAAATCATACGGAGGTATCCGGAGATAGCCGAAGTTACATTATCGCATTGATTTGTCATGGCTGTTTGTTTGATTTAACGTCCCACCGATAGAATTTCAGTAATATGCAGAAGATGTCTACTTCAAACAGATAGAGTGCTGCCACACCGCAGCATCACGCTGTAGACATGTGGCATGATACCACACACAGTAACATTATCCTGACACCGGGCCAACCAGTCCTGGAACTACCCTTATATGCTGAGCGTCAAAGAAAAGGACTATGCCAGGACCTTTTTATTTTACGAAGTACGAGTAATTTTCATTACATGCAGAAGTAATCACTGAAACAAAAATCAATTTGCAAGCTTTCGTTTGCATAATTCAAGTTAGTCATAAAGTTGATTTCCATATTTTTACACAACACTGTTATTTCTGGCGCTCAAGTGAATTGCCTTATTATGCCGTTAAAACACAGCAATATTGTTCCAGGGACAACTGACTAGGTTGAATACAAGAATCTGCCATGGCCATATCAGTCACAGGGAAATGATTGAGACTTTTTTCAATATGGTAAAGCTTTTTATTAGTAAAGGATAAAATTTAAATAAAATTTGTAAATTGATCAACCTTTACAAAATGGCTGAAATCAACGTTTTGCTAAACTGTTTTGTATTTAGAAAGCCGTGTTTCTTATATATTTTTTTTGCAAATTGACTACGTCTATACATTGATTCAATTCAGCTTTAATCAAATAATAATTATGGCTACAGTAATATCCATGTAAAATGTAAAAAACATTCCTTTCAAATAACTTCTATAAATTGATAAATCTCATCTTTTATCAAAAGATTAATATCACCTACTATAAAGTGACTTCCCTTTATAAATGAGAGCAAATATACGTCTTAATTCTGCGAAAAAATACAAGGAGTTGCAAGTACCCGTGGCATCATTTGCTCAAAGAAACACATTTTAACTTAACGAATGTTTCGAAAAGCATACTTTCATGAAATGATATTATTACTTAGATTTAAAAAAAAAAATTGTTTCAGCCAATTTGAGACTTTGCCTCGTTGTGACATAATGTTATCTCACTGTCCCACTGCAGTAAAGTAACATACAGTCAATTTCCGTAAAACTGTTTATCCAGACCTGAAACTACCCCAGATTTATTTATGTTAAACGTTAAACGGACAATTACATACTGTTACAGGTATATTACATAGTTGTCATTTTGTGTTTTATAACACGGACATCCATTATAAAATAACCCGTTGCCTGTTCACTTTATGTAAATATATGCAAAGTACGCGTAAAGACCGAACTAATTTTGTAGCAAATTTACTAGTTATATCGGAAAACAATCAAATCGATTTTTTCACGCAGCAAAACAGGAAATTATTGAAAACGGACGGCTGTACAAAAGATGATTTCCCGGGGACATTTTTCTTTTATTAAGTGTATTTACAGACACCGATATTTATCAATATACACTGTCCGTGTTCCAATGATATGTGTATTGCACGCCTGCAATATTCGGGTGAATAAAATGTCTGGGGTCGATCGATGTCTCAACCAGTCAATTTCTGTTAGATCAATCAGTTGGTTGTACGATATCAACGTCTGGGTAACTACACGGTCATACGTCTGCCGGCAAGACTTTATCTTTTTGTTTGTAATGGATTTTGGGCAATGAACTGTGCACATCCGCCTCAGTGTTTAAAGGAGAATAAAAATTGTGTTTTTTTCCATACAGCGATGGGCAGTCTAGACAACGTGCGCGTGCGCAACAGTCTAAAAAACTTTTATTGGTAATGTAGCCTGCCATGTTGATTGGCATACTCATTGTCTAAGCAAGGCGCTGTAAAAGGGATGCATATATACAGCCAGACTTGCAATGTGTCAATCTGACCGAATGTGGCTGTGGTCAATCAATACACTTATCTAACGATTCATCTATGTATCTTAGGGTTAGGGTCTCCGTGGTCGAGTGGCTATAGCCACTGGCTTGCTATCACGTAGCCCCGCATCGCTTTGGGTTCGAGTCCTGAAAGGGTCACCCAGATAACCCCTCAGTTGGTTTTCGGGGCATAAGGGGACCCGTCTTCTCTCTGGTCCTCCTATACTTGTATTTAGTCGGGCGTCTCTATCTATCCAATTATTTTAGATCTAAACGTTTATGTCTGGCTATCTTCATTGATATATATTTGTTCTACCAATGTTTCGTTTTTGTACCCTTCTTATCCGGACGTCTATTTCAAAGTACACCCACCTATATCTCTCTCTCTATCTCCTTGCAAACAATATTATAGTTTGTCAAAAAAGCTCACGAAAGAAGGAGAAAGATAAACAGATACAAATGACCCCACGGTTTTAAATTAAGGCCTACTGACTGCAGTTTCTTTCCGGAAAGGTCCCTGTAGCGAAACAAGTGAAAGAATATTGTACGTTTGAATTCATTTGTGACAATGGTTTGACTGATCCGATATAATCTACATGTATCGATAATATCGACTGAAGATGAATCATACCGATATCGTCAGTCTGGCACGTGTTACACGTTGTCAAAGACGGAATTCGTTTCCGATCTCTTGTTTACTTATATTCTAGACGAAACTTATAAGTACTCCGACTAAAGTTTTGTCTATAGCATTTGTTGTATTCAAAATAACAGATTTTTTAAATAGTTTTCCACGAAAATTGTTACACAGAGTTGATTATGCGTCAAAATTATTCAAGCAATATAAGATTGAGCCAATGCTTTTTTTTTTTTTTAAAAAAGTTTGAAATCGGAGTACTTACAAGTTTCTTTCAGTGTATATGTATTTATTTCTGTGTATGTATGATTGAGCAGGTGAATGTCGCAAGAATGGATTGATTATCCCTCAGTTTAGTCAACTGTCATATAATTCATACATAGAGGTATACATATATGAAATACACTCTATATAGAAATATAAATAAACAAGCTGACATATAGAAAAGAAAGTTGAGAGGAGGCTAAGGGAGAGAGTGAGAAAAACCAGAGACAGACGGAGAAAGAAAGAGAGAGAGAAAGAGAGAGCAGCACAAGGCGAGAGCCTGCTATCTTACTTCCGGGATATGTACATTTGTTGGAGACTATTTCAATGTGACAGCCGTACCAAAACCCTCTAAGGAAAAGTAGATAAATGTTACAATCATATGCGACAAGCTGTTTCAGCCCGGTAACACAACACTCTCTGTATTGATGTATTTTCAGCGATATGGCCTCTCAAAACAAACATGATACAAAATGGCACATTTACAAAATGTGTAGACGTTAACAAAAAGAATAAAGAGAGACTGAAAGAAAAAAAGAAAACAACAATAACAAAAACAGCAACACAAAACATTTGCAATATCTTCCGGTACTGAGAATTCATATCTACCCCACGTGACTCGTCTACCCCGCGAGCAGCAGAAAGAAAGCTTAGAAGCCTTTAAAACGAGCGAAACACGCTAGGTTCCTACCTTTTAATCTGATGAATCATCTGTAGCGCCATTTTCTACGATCCGGCAATGATTACACAACTTATAACACGAAAAAGTGATGTTGTAAGCGAGTGATATTCTCCATTGAACCTGTCAGTTGCATATTGCTCTCGGACGGGAACCGGTTCGAGAAAATATCAATAGATCGGAGTGCGACAGGCGGTGTTACCGTAAAATATACAGCCTGAAATTATCGTCTGCAACCCCCATTGAGAGCGGATTAGAATAAACATATTGCATTATGGGATGATAATTGAATGTAATGAGGGTTTGATTGTCCGAACAAATGCAGAAAATCATGACTTATTTATATTTTCATTTCGATTTTTGAAGTTGATTAGATTTGTCGATTTTTTGTTGTTGTTAACTGCAACACAAATAAATGATTGATAGATTCGTCATATTCAAAAGAATATGAAATATGTAAAATTACATGATATTAAGTTATTGATCCAATGAGATGCAGGTATGAATATAAACACCAATGAGGGCGCCGTGGTTCAGAGGTAGAGTGCATGACTGTAAATCCGAAGGTTGGTGGTTCGAACCCCGGTGGAGGAAAGAATCTCTGATGACTCCTCCATGCTCTAAGTACGGTTCAACCCAGGTACCGTCGAGAGGTGTTAGTATAGAATGTGAAAACGTATTTCCGACTCGACGTATAAATATGTGATATAATTGATGAAGGAACACATGTGGCGGTGTGTAGAATCGTGCGAGAGTGTGAGTGAAAGAAGAAGAAAGGGGGCCGACAAAAAACATGCAGAGTGAGAGAAAAACAAAGGGGGTAAGGGAATGAAAGATACAATCATAGATAGATAGATAGATAGATAGATAGATAGATAGATAGATAGATAGATAGAAAAAGAGAATTTGAGAGAGAGAGATTTTAAAAATGGAGAAGGTTAGTATCTAAGTCAGCAGATCTAATCTAATCTCGAGTTGAAGTTCATTCTGAAAGTGTGTATCCCGTGCTTAAGGCAGAGCAACTTGAGGGGATGTCAATAAATTGATTAAACAATGTGCTTCTAACTTGTTTAATTTTGAATGACTTGCTTTGGAGAGATGGTAGCTGTCGTTGCTATGACAACGTGATCATCATAATTCTTTATTATCAACATGATATCGCAGTATCTTTATTTCAGGATTTTGCAAATATATTAAGACGTTGAACGGCGAATGAATAAGCGTGTAGGTGATTGTACGTATTTGTACACGTGTGCAAATATCTTTTTAGTCCTCTACCGATGTTTACTACAGGTTTGCCCTCCGTTTGTCTGTCCGTCCGTCTGTCCGTCTAGATGTCCGGAAATCTGGATCCCGCGATAACATTAAAACCGTTCAAGGTTATATTCTGAAACTTGGTATATGAATAGATGGCAGTATGGATATTCTGCACGTCACTTTGTTTTTTTCTTCTCGGACCAAAATTTAGGTTGCTATGGTAACGGAAAAATGCGTGCAACACCAATTACTTGTTAAAGTAGGCTTGCCGTTTTCAGTTATATACTGTATAACCATTAACTTACACGGGTTACTAATTCACTTCGATTTCATGAATGGTCCTTTCCACGACTATTTATCTTACTGAATACTTTTCATTGATTATACTTAACGTTTTCTGGAACATGAACCCTCGAATAAATGTATATATCGAATATATGTATCCACAAAACACTTTATGACTGATTCCACGAAATTTTATACCAACAAGATTTAAAGATTTTACAATAACGCCGCCAAGCTAATTACGGGTTAAGAAGACATTGATTAAACAGGCACTGACTGAAAGTGATCAGAAAGAGATAAACTATGTCACGGTTAGTTCATGGTCGCCTTTAACCTCACGATATAGCCAAGAGGGCGGAGCCCGAATGACTATGAGCCCGAGTGACTATATCGTGTAGTTAAAGGCAACTATGAAATAACCTATACGTACTATACGATACATTATACACCCAGTCCATGGACAGGGGCTTTTAAGTGACGACTAGTCAGCAAGACATAGGCAGATTTTGTAAAATCTGCAAACTGCCAATTGAAATTCCATTATATTTCATAATGATTAAATTTTCATGAAAAAGAAAATATAAAATATCATTGATACTTTGTAGACTAATACAAATGGTGCATAATTTGCAAATATCTGCTGTAAAATAACAGCTAAACACATTGAAAATGTTGATAAAATAACCCAATTTAGTATTTTGGATGGATATCAAAATACTCTCATTGTTTACATTTTGCATTGGTGAGTATTCCCGAAGATGGAAGATGGTCTGTAGTCGAGAATGATTTGAATATGAAAAAAAAAATCATCTATTTATGCACTCACGATTCGTTAACGGAGACATACGGAGGGTATATAGAAAACATCAGAGAAATGACGAAGATATACGGAATATGCAAATTATTTATTTTGTAAACAAATAATTGATCTGAAATGACAGAATGGAACACATTTAATGCTTAATTAATTTCTGTAATTAAACTGAGAAGCGTAAAAATTTCTTCAAGCAATTAATCGATGCAGAAAATGTATTCCACTAAACCGTATATCTCCCTTTAAAAAACAACATCTAAGTTGACAAGTTGAACTACAAAAAAGCGTTTCAGCGATGTAAGTAATGCTGCAGTAAAACTATCTTAAGGTCATCCACCCATCATTAATATGTCAGTCATTGTCCATCAAGTGATTGTGTGATTCTATAGCAATTGCAAGCCTTTACAGGCTTTGAGCAAAATAACCTATAACTCCAAGTCAATGAATGCTTGCATCTGCTCTGATGTCTTCATAAACATTGAAGGGCCGTGATTTTAAATGAATGATGAATAAATACCTTAATTAATGCATGTAAAGTAAGGTAATTTATATATTAACTATACGTGTTAAATATGTTCTAATAATAGAATATGTCCCTACATTAGATAAAAAAGGACCCCCACTCGTGAAATAATTGATTATTACAAGGTCTTCAAATATGGCGAATAGTAATCAGAAAACTAGTGCTAACCATTACAAAAGAAGAAAAAGAAGTTGAAAAGCAACATAAATACGCTATTCCATGTTTTCAATTGATTTAGACCTTACCCCAGCCGAGAAAGCCGATGACAATGACAGTGTTTAAGCGTTCGGGAGAGGCCTGAATCAATCTGCCGAGTGGGAGGACGAAATGACGCCATACTGAGAAGGAAATGGAAATACGACGTGTCACATTATCAGGGGATACGTTAATATGACAGATTAGAGTGTCAGGCGAACTTCATTTGACGTTGAAGTAAAATTGTTAAAGGGTGACAATTAGCTTTGGTTTTTCTTTTCCGCTTCTTAAATTTCAAGGAGACACACACGTGTTAGAACCAAGCTGTACATATAGTTCACAATTTGGTTTTCGTCTGAAAATGTGTTTAAATTCATATATTGATTATATAAATATGTTTGCATAGAAGGGTACTTGGATGACTGTCAATGATTGCTTTGGTGAGCTTATGAAAGGCTGAATAACTGCAGGAAGAAATAAAAGGCATGGAAGACAGACAGACAGACAGACTGAAAGACAGAAAATGAAATCCCGACGCCCTTCTTCATTCGGTAAACAGGGCTCCTGTATGAAAATATATTAATCTCATTTTCATTTTCAAAGAGAGAGAGAGAGAGAGAGAGAGAGAGAGAGAGGTGTAGTGCCACCTTTAATGCATAATAAGTACCAGTAAGGGTAAGCATGTCTATCAATCTCATTTCAATCACATCCCTAATCCGGGTAAGCCTATGTCATGTTGATAGGGGAATACTTCGGATCTGGCGGTATACCACTGACTTTCCCTGCCTATCAACCCGGTAATGTCGACTTTAAATCCAATAAACATTATATCTTAACAGAAGTATGTTGAAATTCTCACCCCTTAAGCTTCATGCAAACACTTGTCTTTAAGATGGTAATCTTTGATTTTCAGAAGATGTAGGGGTATGCAACTTATAACTTATCATAAAGCGAAAAAGTGGGAACGCATTATAAATCATAATGGTTGAATCTAAATTTAGCGACTAAAACTTCATGAAATATAGCAAAATGTTTGTAAATATGTCGATACGACACAAATCCCCCCAACCGCATGCAATACATTTTGTATTTATCTTATTTCGATCAACGAATATAAAGATATAAAGAGTACGATTGTTTTCAGTTCAAGGGCTGTAACTCCCTATAGTACATATTTTCACCATATATTCATATATCAGCTCAGTACTTCAAAGAATGTAGTTTCAAGGGTCACAACTCCGTCAAAAACCTCGTTATAGTACATCTACATACCAAAATGATCCGTCGGTATCCTCAGACAAGTGAAAATGTATTTCAGAATTACGAAATGACAGATTGACGAACAGGACTGACAAAATATATGAATATGCCACTTTAAAGCGGGATATACACAATCTACCTTGTCGGAACACTTTATGGTGTAATAGATGGCACTGCAGGAACACATTATGGCGTCAACACAACAACGTCACTCGCACTTTTGTAGTGCTAACACCCTTATATGATAAAATTTTGTCAACGTGTGTTTATCATATTCACAACTTACGCATTTAGGTGTTTCTTTTAACATAGTTTTGTCACTATCTAATATAAACTTGACGAGAATTCAATCAACACCACTTCGACTAGAAGTGAACTAATGCTTCTTAAAACAGTTATAGTGGAATGCTCTTCTTTTTAATCTAAGAATTTATGTAGTATATAGCGCTAAGTATGGTTGCTAAGATACAAACACGACTGATTGTGTTGGACATGGTTGCTAAGATACAAGCACGACTGATTGTGTTGGACATGCATATAAATATATATATATATATATATATATATATATATATATATATAGCCACTTGGAAAAAAGAAGAAAAGAAAAACAACACTACTTAACTAAAATGTCATTATTTGTCTGAAAGGTAAAGGAAACAACAACAACAACAATAATAATAAGTCTATCCACTAATCCCATCATATGAATATTAAAAACAAGGAAGTGCTTCCATGAAATGTAATGCAAAAAATGTTTCTTCCAACCGGAAGTGTAATACTTTCTTCATATTTATTCCATTTCTCAATATTTTACACCAATAAAATGAAGATCTGTTCTGATCTATTGAGGATTAAAATATCGGGATGTATAGTACTGTAACACCGTTACACTTGATTGCATACAGGTAACTTTGAAATGTTGGCAAATGGGGGCGGGGGAAGCAAAGTTGGAAAAGTAAATGGGGCAACAAAGTTGAAACAGTAAAAGGTGGAGGAAGTTAGCAAAGTGGAAATAGTAAAAGGGGGAGGAAGGTAGCAGAGTGGGAATAGTAACAGGGGGAAATTAGCAGAGTGGGAATAGTAAAAGGGGAAAGTTAGCAAAGTGGGAATAGAAAAAATGTGGGAAGTTAACAAAGTGGAAGCAAAGAATCCGAGTAGAAACGGTCCAAAAGTGGCTGAGATATCCTATGCGGGAGGTCTAAACCTCAACACACAGCCGCAACGTTCCTTTATGAGTCATAAATTCATTATGACACCAAGGAAACAAACATTTCCATCATAATCATGATCCCAGACTAAATGCAAGGATTGGTCATGCGTAATTAGTCTTTGATGAGATGAAAGTGAGAATGGATACAGACCCATATCAAAGGCATCTAATGACATAATTATTGGCAGCACTTGCTGATATACATTTGGACTGCTACTGTGAACCTAATAAAATATGGTTGTACGCGCGTTCTAGTATCAAGAGAATACATAAAAATTAATATACCAAAAAGAATTAAGAGCCTTAATTTGTCCCGGTAGCCGAGTGTTAGAGTGCATTTTATTTGTCGTTAAATGGTATGGTATGGTTATACAATCAAACCTGTATTGAGCGGTCAGCCAAGGGAACAAGAGATAGTGACCGCTTAACAGAAGTGGTCAATAAATAAAGGTTAAACATATAACGAAATTTTATAGTTTGGTAACATTATAAACTGACCGCTAAATGCAGATTGACCGCTCTCTTGACATGTGCTTAGTATGAAGGAAGGTTCGGGACTGAGTGGTTGAATTTAAGGATTATGTAAATGAGTGGTATCATGCCGCGTATCTACGGTGTAGTATCGGAGTGTGGTATCATGCCGCGTGTCTACGGTGTAGTATCGGAGTGTGGTATCATGCCGCGTGTCTACGGTGTAGTATCGGAGTGTGGTATCATGCCGCGTGTCCACGGTGTAGTATCGGAGTGTGGTATCATGCCGCGTGTCTACGGTGTAGTATCGGAGTGTGGTATCATGCCGCATGTCTACGGTGTAGTATCGGAGTGTGGTATCATGCTGCATGTCTACGGTGTAGTATCGGAGTGTGGTATCATGCCGCGTGTCTACGGTGTAGTATCGGAGTGGGTATCATGCCGCATGTCAACGGTGTAGTATAGGCGGTGGATATGTTTAAGAATGTGTTCTAATCTTCATTTAATTATATACCAAAAAAGTGTCCCATCATAAAATGAACACGTCTTTCATGTTTAGCTGTTCTACCCATACTATTTCAATACTGCATTTACTTACTTTACTATAATATCAATTTGGAACTTCTAATTTACTTTCTTATATTATTTAAAACAACACGAAATTATAGTATTCATGAAAAACCATTCCGTAAAAACGAATGTTCTAGACTTGTAATATAACGGAAAAAGGAAGACAATCCTACCTTTAGAATTTTCAGTTAAAAACGGTCTGACCGCTGTAAATAAATCTTCTTCCAGAAAAAAAATCTCAAAACTGAATTGCCACCTTTAAACATCAATACAGATTTGGAATGCCCAAGGTCAAGACTTGAAGGTGAAGATAAAACATAAATCTGAAAAATGATTGATGTGACAATAGTATTTTCTCCATGACGTCCACAGGAGATATCATCCCCGATTTAAAACAAATTATGATCCACTTCCAACCGTATCAGTCGGGACATCCCATGTATGTCTACAGGTATTTCAAACATGAAAAAATATACTGACAGGAAATAGAAACGCAGGATCAACATCTGTTTCCAATTGAGGGAATGTATTACACGTTACAGTTAAAACTGTATAAGCGGCCACCTGTATTAAGCGGTCAACCTGTATTTAGCGTCCAGTTTTTATATTACACAACAAGCATTTCTATAATATATATTTAACCTTCTTTTAACGACCATTTCTGTTAAGCGGCCTCTTTCCTCTGATCCCTTCATTGACCGCTTAAGAGAGGTTTGAATGTATTTAAAATTAAATGAAAAGACAGATGTATATGAAGACAAGGGGAATGCTGAAGTATCATTGAAGACTGAGGTGGTGCTAGTTATGAACAGATGGTAAGGTATTGAATATAGCCCTTGAGGCTGATACTACATTTTCGTTGCCCTATGTTTCTTTTTCCTGTCAGCATTCAAAGTAAAGTACAACGAACAGCAACACATATCACCAATGCACAAATAAGAAAACAATACATGCATATAAGATATTTGACTCCGAATGTGAAAATATGTTTTCTAAGTAAATACTGTCTTACATAATTTTCATATTATTCATTTCATGTTTTTTTTTGTTTTTTTGTTTTTTCTTTTTTGTTCATTTTTCTCTTTTTTTTGCGCCTGTCAATCTTGTGTATTTAGGTCACTCCGTCGTAATACTGAAGGTAACCCCTTTACATTGCATTTAAACCGTAATTTCCAGTTTTATCAAAGATAAGCAATTGTTAAACGTCAAATTTATTTGAAACATTATGGTACTCAATAGCCAACAGATGCGCTACAAGTTTATATAAACAGCAAAACAAGAATGTGGAATAAAATTTTATTAACCCTTTCCCTCATAGAGGAAACCATGAAAAGACATATGCGAACAGCATAAAACCAGATCAGCCTGCGAGTAACTCGCAGGCTGATCAGGTTTTATGCTGTTCGCTGCTCCTCAGTGGTCTGGTAATGAGGATTTTACAATTAAATTTGGTAAGGTTTGGTAAGGTAAGGTTAAATATTTTTATCATGTAAAACTAGGATTTTTTCTTTACCTGAAAGCGTTTGTGCTGCTATAAAGCAACTCTGTTATTTGCTGTATTTGAGGCAAGTACGGATGGAACGTTTGTAACATTACTGCAATTGCTTCATTTTATCAATACACATAATTGTATACACATAATTGCAACATCCATTTCATATTTCTAGGTCATTCGCTCTGTTTTCAAATCATGAGATATGTGAGTTCGTTTCTGGCTTAATCTAAACCAATAGCATGGTGCAAAACTATTATAAATACTTCTTTAATCAAATGCAACCACCATATTTTTGCACCGATTCCTCGAAAGCTTTAAGACCCAAATATTTTAAGTAATTTTACTGTGCCTATGGTGGACTTCATGGCATTTGTTCTGAGACACTATCTGCATCGCTTCTATTTCCCTGGAGGTTAACTGATGTGACAAATGAAAATTGCAAAATGGGGCTCAAGTTATCTCTTAAGCAGATATCATGTTATCCTTCTATTCATTTGTTTTGTACGATATATGTAAAGTAAAGTCAGTTTTATTTTCCATCCAAATATTCATTTTTTTTTTCAAATGAAAAATATTGTTCTAAGATATAAAAAAAATCTTTTAAATAGTTGACATATATATTTATTTAATATGCTGATACGAAAAAATCATTGTTGCATGTATTTTCATACCCGTTTTTATCAAATAAAGCAAATAAATGTAGAAAAAAAATGTTTCTTAGTTCAAAAAAACGAGTAATCCCTTTTACCTTTTAGGCCAATAAAATGGAAACCAGCACTTCCGTCCTAATTTATACACCATTTCCGTATTTGTATATCTAGAACTGGGTAATGTTATGCATATTATGCATATTTTGATATCAATTCATTCAAATAATCATTTACAATTTACATGAATGATACGATACACAGATTCAGCATTATATAATTTCATCTCTCCTGGAAGTAATCCCTTCACATATTACAGCAGACAAAGTCTAATAGTGTATAGCACTGGAAATGTCAACTATCATAGTAATGTTTTTGCAGAATTATATAATTATAATAAATGTAGTATAGTGTATAATGAAATAAACAATGATTAATGGCCGTTCCAATAGTGTTTTCACACATATAAATTGTGCATATGAGTGTGTTAAACATTATTCGATTCTCCAGCCAATATTTATGAAACTTATCCTGTTAAATAAAATATAATTGTGAAAATTGTGAAAATAACTACCTGATGTGTTATGTATTCCGAAAAAAAAACTTGATCCAAGCCGAATGTTTAGAAGATTAATCCCAAATCATTCCTCCAGCCATTACTTTTAATTAAACAAATTTACGCGGTCTGTCAGCAACAGACGCGACCCGAATGCCCAGTGGCGCTTAGGAGGACCAATTACTATCCTACAAACCTTTCTCATCACAAAAACTATCTCGTCCGCTTATTACCGTCTCCTCCGACGGGAAAAAAAAGCAGAAAGAGAAAACATTGGTTTATAACGAATGATCTCCGGTCGGCAAGTTATTGGCACGGCGGCTTCGTGAGAATTAAAGAACTAACGACCCGGCTATAAGTACTTCAGTGTCAAGTCTATATTTGCAGCACCGGACAACAGGCGGTCTAGGCTAATGACGGCTATAAAGGACGACGTGCACAATTTGTCTTCTCCTGCTTTAATACCATAAGCAAATTATATCCCTTGCATAATCCTGACTTGTACTTTGAGAAAATTGGTTACTGAAATGTATGTATTTATTACCCGACATTATGAGGTAGCGCTAGGAAGCAAAATGATGCGGGACCATTTCTCTTTCATTTGTTATATTTAATCATCCAAACGGGTTAAAAAAGGATCGCTCTATGGTGGTATGACGGTTAAGAAGTTATTTAATATTCGAAATAAGTACAGTCATATAATGAAACTTAAACAGGGCTCCAAAGCAGGGGTACTGAGAAACGTAGAGGATCCTGGGAATGTCGAACAAATAAGACTTGGCTAATTTTTGGTAGAATTTTATAAAAAATAATTTCTGAATCATTTATTCTAATCTAAAACTGAAGAACTAGTTTACCGGCTGAAATGGGACAATTATCTATCATTCCAGACATTTTTATCAAGAAAAATTATATCTTTTTTACATAAAGCATTTCGAGGTATTGTGTTGACATGATGTAGTTTAACCTGCATTAGACGCCCACTCGATAAAATAAGAAAACTCGGCTACTTAGCTCATACAAAAAGCCGCTTAACAGAGGTTTCCTTGTTATTTGTGAACTTTCATAGCTGTCTGCTTAAAACATGTAGGTTGTTCAGTACAGGTGGATATTTACTCAGGTTTACTTGAAAAGAGGTGTCCGTATTGCTTTCGAAATCTCATTGACTTCATTTAAGCCAAGTGACAACGACTTTGCTTTAGCGTAGTAATATCTGGACCGCATTACACAGAATGTATTTGCATCAAAGAGTTCATAAATACAAGATCAAATTACTTCGGGAATGAAAAAATGCAGGTGGCCTGACGGCGGAAAACAAAATACATTATCTTTGAACACCCCTAAAGAAATTTTCCGAACTGCCTGACTCTCCTCCCGTCAAAATTGATATTTATTTCATTTGTTAACTTGGCAAAATATCACATTTAACACAATTCTAACTATATAGAATGTATCTTCTATTCTGAGTTTCCTAACTGTAAAAGTCTAACTTGGTTAAACATTCCTTGACTGGAAAAAATACGTAGACTCTTTTATGAAATTTTGAATACCGCCATGTCCTTATTATACGTAATATTATGTGGGCAAGACTTTCTACACCAGTTTTGTAAATTTGTAATGGCATGCGCTTCAGGATTTTGAAAAGAGAGGACAAGGGAGGTAACTCCAATTTTTCCAGCTCTGCTCTTCCTTTCATCTCAATGATTGGGCATCATCAATATATTATCTCTATATGTGTTTGCTTTAAAGTCACACTGAGTAGGTTTAAACTTTGTTTATTTTACATCGATTACGAAAAAAGTTATTACAATTTATATTAATCACTCTCGATGGCTCTGGTGGCGGCGTATGTGGTTATTATTGTGGGAGATACCGGAGAACCCGGATAAAACCCACGTGTCTTGACGGGCGACCACTGTACCCTCTAAGGTACGTGACCAGGAATCGAACCCGGGACGCATTGGTGAGAAGCGAGGCGCGTTACCACAACGCTATCTAGGCACTCTCACAGATTACATGTCTCCAGTTCCAATTATTATTATTATTATTATTAACATGAATCAATTTGGCATATTTCACTGTATATGACATGGTATCACACCCAGTTATAATATCCCGGCACTTAACCAACCAATACAGGCCGCGTGTTATCAAAAATACTTAAGTAAAAGATACAGAAGTATTCCGGAACATAACCAACCAATCCATGTCACGTGTCAAAAATACTCAAGTGAAATAAACTTAAGTATCAACTTCAAGTCCCTATTTAAACTAATCTCAACTAATCATGCTATCCTGTCATTTGGCCAATCAGTTCCGGAACTACACCTTTGTGCTGAGCGCTATACAAAAGGGAGATAACCCGCAATTTCGTTTTGTTGCATTAGAGTTTTGCGTCGACAATTTTCGAATCATACAAACATGAATCTAAACACAATACAACCTCTTCACAATATTAAGAAATATAAACCATTATATTGCAGTTAAATAACGGCCATTTTAGAAATCCACGTAATGATCGCCATGAACGTGGTTATATTCTTTATATTCAAATACTGCTGTGATGCAAAAGCATGCATATGCTCTATCAAACAACAATACCTGAAGTTTTTCTCCCAAGCACTAGCATGCGTGAAAACCAAAGTGCCAATATAAATATTTACCAGCATGGAGCTTGCATTGCCTTCGGGTGAACTTCACGAAATACACGTAATGCCACATGTTATGTTTACATTCCGCAAGCTATAAGATAAAATATTCATAAGAGCTCAATTATTTCGCAATTAATAAAACAGACAGGACTCTTTTTTGTTTCGTGTTTTCTCATATAAATATGAAATATGTGCACAAACAATAACTTTGATATTATTAAGATACTGACCTTGACATTATTGTATGCAGTTTCCATAATATTCATATCCTGCACTTAAAGGCCCGTGCTTAAAAAGCTATCTACTAGTATATTGATATTTTAGTCTCTAAGCACTGGCGGCTGGATACTCATATGTTGTTCTTGGCTCTTTTGTCTCCTGGAGAATAAGTTACCAGCATGGTTCTGTTTTGATTATCAAGCTGGCTGTGGTTTTCTTGCTTCTATGTCAATGTTTCTTACTGCACTCCTCACAATACCCGCAATCATATGCCGTAATCAAAGTAAACATCCACAGAAAACAAACACACATGTAGTTCCATATATAAAAAATCTTGATGGAACATTTCGAAACTGTTATGGTTCATATATATAGTGAAAGCAATGCCGGAGGAACCAGCATTAAATAGGCGCCGCCATGTCGTTTATTATTAATTATATGTCCACGCCAAATATGATAAATGGTGTTCCCTCAGAACTGAAATCAATCAAATGAGATAGAAATCCAACTAAACGCATCCGAATTTATTATTACCGAAATGTTCTTCAATTACTAATGATGCAGTCTCTGATAACTATTAAGTTGCATATGGGAATTTCAGTTATAAATCCAGTTAAATCTGCATTACCGACCACCTATATTATGCGACCAACCTGCATTTAGCGGCCAGTTTTGATATATGCAAACAAGCATTTTTGCTATGTTTATCTTTTGTTTAGTTACCATCATTGTTAAGTGGTCACCTTCTCTTGTTCCCTTGACTGACCACTTGATAATGATGGTTTGACTGTATAACAAACGTCATAAAAATAATAAACGTTGAAATTTGCACGGGTTTTAACTACATGCAAAACTAATTTCGAAAATGCTCACTATAAACAGGTTTTCGGTATATTTTTATTTTGTAACACTGACATGATTTTGTTTTCTTTTACGCAGTTTATTTCGATTTTTAATTTATAAAATTGGTGTTTATGGCAAACACGTTTCCAGGCAATATGTTCGTTCATAATTCAAATGTTATTAAATTAGTGTTCTTTGAAGTTTACATATGGAAAAAACGTTAACCTAGTACCAACCTGTATTAAGCGGTCGATCTGCATTTAGCGACCAGTTTTGATATTACAAAACAATCATTTTTGTTATGAATTTAACCTTCCTTTAGCGATCACCTTTGTTAAGAGGTCATTTTATATGATTCCCCCATTGTCCGCTTAAGACAGGTTTGATTGTACAGATATTAATGCTCAAATAAAGTAAATCTCTATTAAGCATCTTGGCGAATGCTCAGTTTTTACATTAACGAGAATGTCAGCCATTTGATATCGCAACTAGACTCCAGAACGGATGGTATTCAACCTGAATAATGACTCGAGGAACTTTATATGTCAGTGAAATTATGTGCAATTTCCACACATTGCTTTGCATGTTAAGTGTGGATTTTTTCAGCATAAGATATTAACATTTTTTGTAACTGCTATAACGAGAATAGTCTCTCTCTCTCTCTCTCTCTCTCACACACACACACACACACACACACAAATGTAAAAAGAAGGTGGAAAGTTTCATCAAAGAACTATTTTGGTTTGAGATTACGACAAGATATAAATTGTTAAAACCTTTTCCTAAATCGACATAAATACTTTCATCGGTATTGCCGAGAATATTTTTTCTTTTCTTTTTTCATTTTATAACACTATTTTAAATTTGAAAAAAGGCATTTATTTACTGCATTTTAAGTTAACATTTTCTTTTACAGTTAGGTTTAGAAAAATATTTTTACTACGAACATTAGGTAATCAGTTTACTTCTAAGGTCATGAAATTGGTAACTTACTATCTTTAACGACGTATTAAAGAATTTGCTATTCCATGCCTTCAGATTATAGATTTCATCATATTCATTAATAATTAACAGCAAATAGTATCCTATTTTATACTAAAAAAGATAAGATGTTAACATTTTGATGATGATGATGATGATGAAAACATCCTTTATTACAGGAAAATTTAATCTTAAAACAGCACTGGCTTCGGTCAGTTATTTTTTATTGTAATAGTATTTTGCTGTTTTTCACGTCTGCCTATGAAAATTATCATGTGATTGTATTCTTTTCTGTGACAGCTAAGTATTATGAGAAAAAATGCAACTTGATGATAAAATAAGCAAAACGCAGTGATATTACTATAATTTATAATTAACAGTTCTCAATATTTTAACCAGGAACATAGAATAAATACCTCGCTACTCGACATATGATATATAGAAACCAAATCGTGTGTATTTATGACAAACTATATCAAATTGATTCGATTTGTCATTTGACCGATGTCCCTATTGGAAAAAACATTAAACTTATTAATTATCATAAAAAAGTAATGAAATGTATTTTATGGTCATCTTAGGACTAGACATGAAAATAATAAAAAAAAAACTGTTATCTATTGTGGCCCAACAGTGTACTTGCTGGAACTACGAATCGATTCTTGTCCATTAGTAATTGTATACAGAACGTACTGTGTATAACCTTGTCAATGTTAGGTAATAATTGGGAAAAACAATAAAAAAGAACCCTTCTTCGGAACCTTGCTAATTTGACAATGGCGCTTCCTTCTATTTAATCATGTTTGTTTGACTTGGAGATTGCATTAGCAGTGTTCTTAGGAGAATTGGTAGGCGTGCACGTGGGCATCGGGTTTCACGTGATAAAAACGTTCTGGTTGATTGTATTTATGATCTGTTAACGAAGGTCAGCAGATGGTAAGAACAATGATCCTAGGGACCACCCCCTTTCATTTCCATACAATAGCAAATAAGATATTCCCCCGAGAGCAGTCTTTGCACTCTTTATTATCCGTCATCTATTTTATTGGGGATATATATTACTGCAGAATCATTAATTTTCGCGGGAGACTATTTTTTGCCGATTTTGTGGACGGCTTTATCCACGAATATTAATCACCACGAAAAACTGTTCATTTAACAGACCATATCTGGAACATGAATCCACGAATAAATGTACCAAGGAAATTGACTTTATTACAGGCTCCACGAACTTTAATGTCAACGAAATTTAATGAATATCACAAATCCTATACTATAGCTGTCAAAGAGAAGAAAACTGAGAGAATATTATGTATTAAATAGGATTTTGACTAGCCACCTTTTTTCTTCATATTCTTAAATTGCATGTCGGTAAAAAAGTAATTTATGAAAGTTTTATCAAAGTTTTGAATAGTATTATTCAAACACTTGGCGCAAGTATTGGATGCATTGATATTTTTTTTCTGAAATATATCAAAGTTGACGCGACAAAGCAAATAAGTTTCAACTTCGGATGATTTTTATCGGGAATAAAATCAAATTTAAGATGCAAATAAAAATATAAAACCAGTCAGAGTAACTGGAATTTCAATTCCTGCAAGATGCAAATTGAATCGACAAACAATCTGATTGAATCAAGCTACCGTCTAAGAATCAACATCGTTCAAGTTTATTGGCGATTTGTCATGGGGCCGTGATGTATATGTATAAATTATGCATGGAAGAATCTCACCGATTTAACTAGAAAGCAACACTGAGAGACCAGAGATTGAATCACGTCGTCCCTGCTGTGAAACAAGACACTTCCTTGTAACCTCATTCCGTCTTGTTTCCCACCAACCATATTTAGTGCTATGCGGTACTTAATTACTTAGTATCGAATTTCCAGTCTTGTTTTTTTCTAATAATAAGAAAAAAAATGACGAAACCTTACATTTCTCAACAAATAGTGTAAGTTATATAGTAATAACTCATGTCAGCTTAGTCATGCTCTTGACGGGGCCTCCGTGGCCGAGAGGGTAAAGTCGCTGACTTTAACACTCACTCAGCCCCTCACCGCGTGGGTTCAAATCCCGGCAGGGTCAATCGGATTTCATGTGAGGAAGCCTTCCAGCTGGCTTGCGGTAGGTCGGTGGTTCTACCCGGATACCTCCGTGTATTTGGTGTCTTCCTCCACCTGTAATTAGCTGGACGTCGCTAGATGACTGAAATACTGTCGAAGCGACGGTAAACTCATATAAGTGAAGTCAAGTCTTGTTCTTGACAATTTCGTGAAACAGATATGGTGGAATGCGTTTATACATAGATTTTCATTAAGAATTTAAATATTACTTAGCTTTAAGTTCGTGCGAAGGTAGCTAACATATCATACAGTTCTATGGTAACTAACATCCTACGGATTTGCATACTTTAAAACTTACTAGACAATTCAAGGTCACAAATAGGTTCATGATTTTATCACGTGAGGGCAATACGCATGGCAATTAAATGTTCAGCTGAATCTGTATCAGCGGCCACCTGTATTAAGCTGTCACCCTGTTTTAAAGGGTCAGTTTTGATATTACCAAGTTAGCATTTTGGTTATATGCTTAACCTTCATTTAGCGACCTCCTCTGTTAAGCGGTCACTTTCTCTTGTTCCAATGATTTACCGCTTAAAACCGAGTTAACTGTACTTTGAGCCAGTTTTCTAAATCTATCGAAATGTTGTTTTTCTCTTCACAAAAAAAATGTCCGTTTTAATAAGTGATGCACAAATATATAGACATGACCTCGTTAATATCAAGTCAGTCAGTAGCATTTTTTTTTGAGAATCACTTTGCTTAAACGATAGTTGCCTTTATCAGAAAACTTAAATCAAATATACTATATGTAAAACATGACAGATTTGATATACTGCCCCTCTTTCATCAACTTTGATCAACTGATAAAGATAAAAAATACACTACTATATTGTAGCTCCGTTGTTACGCGTTCCATTACAGCGCTAAAACCAGTTTAACACGATTCAGTCTATGAGTCAAAATGTTTGATATATCAGCGAAACTGTTCAAAAATAAGTCAGCAATAAATCGTTATTATAAATTAACAAACAATATAAAACGGTCTATAGAATCAAACAAACTATAATGGAGCGCGAAGTAAAGGAAATACACTGTAATCGAATAGATACATCCCATTTCAACAAGAAGGTCATAGACACATAAAGCTACACCAGTGTAATTGAACAAGGCCACTTTGGAATGTATAAACAGTATGAATCTTAACATTTTCAATGTATGAAGAATTCGATTTAAAAGCCAATTTTAGCCAAAACGTTATTTTGAGCAGGTCATATGTTATGTTATCATTCAGAATAGTATATTTTAAGTATTAATGTATAAATATGACCCATTTTTAATATAGTATATTTTAAGTATTAATGTATAAATATGACCCATTTTTAATTAATATCTTAATATGATCGCATGTATTAATGTATAAATATGATCGCATGTATTAATGTATAAATATGATCGCATGTATAAAAGTATAAATATGATCGCATGTATTAATGTATAAATATGATCGCATGTATTAATGTATAAATATGATTGCATGTATTAATGTATAAATATGATCGCATGTATTAATGTATAAATATGATCCTATGTATTAATGTATAAATATGATTCATGTATTAATGTATAAATATGATCGCATGTATTAATGTATAAATATGATCGCATGTATTAATGTATTAATATGATCGCATGTATTAATGTATAAATATGATCCCATGTATTAATGTATAAATATGATCCCATGTGTTAATGTATAAATATGATCACATGTATTAATGTATAAATATGATCACATATATTAATTTATAAATATGACCCCATGTATTAATGTATAAATATGATCCCATGTATTAATGTATAAATATGATCACATGTATTAATGTATAAATATGATCCCATGTATTAATGTATAAAATATGATCCCATGTATTAATGTATAAATATGATCCCATATATCAATATATAAATATGATCCCATGAATATATGCCATTTCGCATGTTCACAGCGTCTATTGTAATCATTGTAGCATTGTTGTTATATTGTATTAATACAAATTAAGAGATCTGAAAAGATAGCGAGAGAAGAAATGAATGATCTCTCTGATACTTGTTTGGAGGAGACCGATGGAGATAATGAAGATGAAGTAGGCATCTTATCACCTCCGACGGATTTTTGGTAAACAAAATGCCTGCGTGGCACAATTTCAACATTTATCATGTTGAGAAGCGTATGTAAACAAACAATCTGCTGTGTTTGTAGAGACATCGATTAATCGATGCGATCAATTGAGAAAAGGAGGCGTATAATAAATCATGTATACGAGAAAAGTTGTAACGCTTCCAGGAAATCAGCTTAACTTCAAAGCTTTGACATGAAAATCTGCATGTCACCAGTTTTATATCAATAAAAAAATCTCGTCTAAGCTTTAAAAAATCTCATAAAAGCAACAGCAACGACAAAACCGTTTTTATGATGTAATTTGTAATTTCGCTTTCGTGTGTATGCTTGTTTGGGTCATTTTGTAGACTTTGTCCACATGAGGTATACGTACATATACTGTTACTTCGTTATGATATCCGCCATAGTCAAGTGGATTGAAATCACGCCACATTCACATCATCCAAGTGAGTTCGATCCCCGGCCGCTACATAACAAAGTACATGTAGTTTAAACGGTACTGACATTTACCTCACGAGCCGATCATTCAACGCATAAAGGTAGTCCCTGGGCGAACAGAATAATTTACTGGATATGATATCATGTCACCTGTGAAAGACATGATGTCGCAGTGGGACATCACTGTTATATCACATTTGCAATAAAACACATTTGTAACACCTGTTACAATTGTGGTCACGTACGTAACAGGTGTTACAAATGAAAACAGAAATTAAGAAGAAATTAAGCACATACATGTATGATTTTGTAAAGAATATCATGTTATATACAATCATATGTAAACAGATTCGTAAAAAAAACACTTTCAGAGATAGATAATTGAAAAAGTAGAGCGGTGACCCCCAATTTTTTCCCATAAAATAGTTTCTAATGTAATTCTCTATAATCATGCAAAGTTTTAGAAAATTATCATGGCTAGTTTTAATTTTCCTTCTTGTCTATATAGAAAATAACTGCATTGTGCGCGTATGCCTTTAAAGTAGAAAAAGTCTAAAAATAATTTAAACGTTAAACAAACACAAACCAAAAAACACATGCTACATGTATGATATTAAATGAATTAAGCAAAATCAAAGTATAATATTAGACGTCGCCATTAATGAATGTGCTGAGGAGCGCAAATGTTTTCGGAAATCTTCAAAATATGTCGATTGTGCCCACGTAAAACGTCCATACAATTCCGAGTACCTCATAATATTGTCATGAAAAAATCTGTAGTTAATGGACCAAACAAATCGTGAAGATTTGTTGTTTGGATAAGAGCAGTTGTACGAAGATAATCAATTACTATAAATTCTGTTACGAGCTTTTCGACACAGTCTCTTAACAATGAAGCAGTCGTAGAGTGTTTTAAGAGGGCGCAACAAGTGTGCGTTCCACTGGGAATTCAGACTGTGATAAAAAACATAATATACTGGCGAAGATTTAATTTAGGGTATCGCTTTTATGAAAATCAATTACAGTAGAACATTTATTACAGCAAAGATTACGTCAAAAACGATAAAAAATTGAAAAGTAATCATATAAAACTGAATGGTTGTATTTCGCGTTTTGCTACAGCAATTTATAAAATATTCACTAAAACAGCGTGGTTGCAGAATATAGATATTTTGTTTCAGGCATTTTTATTATACTGAATGTAATATACGATAAGGATACTTGCAAACATAGAGCTTGGAAATAAAATATTAATGGAACGATATTGATCATTTCGTGCCACAGTATAAATTATTGCACTTGATATTAAAAATATAAGAGAAAATCAGACACATGTTCCTAAATAGAAGTTAAACGACTATGTATTTATTATCAATAATTAATCAAATGCAGAGAATAACATTATCACCTGTTCAGCACTATTACAAAATGATATTCAATTTGATAAAACTTTTACTTGGCAATTTATCAGATAAACATAGACATGTAGCATATTTTAAAAATAACCTCTGGATTTCAACCAGCGAATTCCATATAGCTAAAATAGCTTTTTCATTTCTTTTTGTTCCATTTATTGTTTAATCAAAATGAATTGCGCCTGGTCTGCGCTGCACGAAACATTTCAAATTGATTTCACAATCTCCATTTCTGTATCACTGCATTTAAGTTTTCATTTTTTTTAAAGCCAGCGTTCTAGACGGACAAAACTAAAACCTGAAAACCATTCACGAGATCGATTAATGTGGGCTTTATAGACCTTCAAAAATTAAGTAAAGTCCCAATTGAGACTTTAGGCAACACTTGGACCAGACAATAGACGTGAAACTGTCAAGCATGTGAAGTCATAATCTCATTTAGAATATATTCCTATTTCAGAGATAATCTCCCTAGACTCAACTCTCTAAATAGAATTATCTTAACAACAAGAAGCTTCGGCTAAATTCCATAAACATTCGGACCAAAATTTTAACTGCAATTTCAAAGAATGAATCGTCCAACACGTACTATTAATTACATTCCACCGAAGTTGCTAAAAGACCATAAACCAGATCGCTAGACTTTGACTTGAACATTCAACAATATTTCTTGTCTATTTACATAACACAATTCCCCGAAAAATTCAATGGACAAAAAGGTCTCCCACTATAGCCGTCTTTGTATTCAGCCATCATATTGATCGTATTTGTACGAATTGTATTTGTACGAAATTCTTCCATCGATGTCAGCGCTTCTACACGAATGCTGTCTTTTTCCAAAAAGCATCTTCCCACTAAATTTATATTCTTGGAAATGCCTTAACACACTTTAGGACAGGATATTCACTAATATTTCTTCCCGTCAGTTCCACTCAACATTAAAACAGGAGTTCCTCTTCTTTGACTTAATTTTTTATGTAAATTAGTTATTAATAATAAAGGCTGGGATATTCCGCGCGAAAAGAAGTCAATCCATGCATAACATAATTGCATAAAAAACATGTTACTTTTACATGTTAACTGTCAAATTAAACACATAATGATTAGAAATGTCAAAAAAAGACTATGAAACGTTTGTATTTGTTGTATGTTTTTTGTTGTTGTTTTTTATCTTGAATTGTATTTGATTTCTTTCGGTTTTATATTGATTATCAACAGAACGTCGGGTAATTTGCAGCTCATGCTGTATTAGGTGACCAATAGATATCTATGTGTGAAAATGATATTCAAGTTTTAGTGGTGCTTTTATCACAAGCCATTCATTCGGCACAACGGGGATTTATATTTCATAAGACTTTTCCATCATTTTATACTGGCAGTACTATTTACTCCAAAATGGCTAACATGCTATTATTCGGACGCTCAAATAATTCAAAAGCAAATATAAAAAAAGAAAAGAATGAATAAAAACCTCATTTACAAACTGTCACTCTCATATGTTTCTAGTTTAAATTTTGAACTATCGTCTGTCTTTGTGTCGCTAGTTTAGTTTGGCATTACGGATTATACTACTTGCGCCAGAACAAGTGTTTACTAGTACTTTAAAGAGGTATATTTAGAAAAATATTCTCATTCTCTCGAAGAACAAACATAAATAGAAAATCATATAGATGACAACAACAACGACGACGACGGTGATGATAACGATAAGAATGATGATGATGATGATGATGATGATGTTGGTGATGATGATGATGGTGATGATGATGATGATGTTGGTGATGATGTTGGTGGTGGTGATGATGTTGGTGGTGATGATGATGATGATGGTGATGATGATGATGATGATGATGATGATGGTGTTGGTGATGATGTTGATGGTGATGATGATGTTGGTGGTGATGATGATGATAATAATGATGATGATGATGATGATGATGATGATGATGATGATGATGAATTAAGTTACCTTTTAATTATTATGCAATATCCCCTGCGGTATTAGAAAGCATCACAAATAAAGTCTCACAAAAGCCTACAAGACATGTTAATCATAATTATTATATCTCTAACAGGCTCTTGTTTTTAGAACAAGAACTGTAAATTAAGCCCAAGCTGAATTCGTCTTTCGTTTTTTTTTTTGTGTTTTTTTTTTTCAAGAAAGGAGAATGAGAAGTAATTACCCTATATTCAAATAGCTTAATCATTTCCCCTACTGTCATACGCTGGGTTAATTGATAAACATACTGCAGTAAACATGTCGGAAATAGACAGAACTGACAATGCGGAGCTGTAATATGACACCTCGACTTGGGCAGCCCTGATATCAGGCTGCAGACTTTATCTAGGATGAACAAAACTTTTACGAGCAAGAAATATTTTTCGTGGTAAAATAATGCAATGTACTCCGGAGTGTCAGGTTTAATTAGCTAGAACCTCATCATTTATTGTCCATACAAGAAGACAAAGTAAATGTTGGTATATTGTTTCCATAAGAAAGTTCTTAAACGACATTGTTTGGTATATGAATTATGTTCATTTCGCATCCTGAGCAGTATTACAGTAACTACAGAGAGACAAATGACGCGGTGGTCTAGTTCTAGTTTTATGTGAGTACGGATGCAAGTTTTGAATTTCGATTTTGCCAGAGTTATTTTCCCTAGACTATCCAAGGCGCAAATTAATGACTTACTTATTAACCGTCGATATGGAATAACATTCGCATTAAGTTTTAAAAAGGGGCGTTTGTCAATTCGTGTAAACGTAAGATCCTATTGTTTCATGAATAAAACTAATTCAATATTTTCTTTTTACTTACATGAGTTTTGGATAATTTTGTTTTAATAAATATCCCGTTACAACTATTATACATTTTCATTTCCCCTTAATACTGGTACTTCTACTTTTATTTCTGTTACACGTATTTCAAAACACTGTTTATGGATCTGAATATTGTTAACACTAGTGGAAGCTAGACGCTATTCCGTATTACATATCAATATAAATTTGCTTAGGCCGACATATGTATGAATTATACGGCAAGTTTTAAGTAATGTCCTAATCGATTCGTCAAGATTAATTTGCAGTCAAGTAATCCGTTTCGAGAAAACAACTTTCCCAGACACATAAACAACCTAAGGAATTATGATCTACGCTATATATATATATATATATATATATATATATACACACACACACAAACTTGATCTGTCAGAGAAATACTCCGTTAGAGTCTGGCGTACAATCCGCTTTATACTTACTTATATGGTTTAATTTACACATTATACATTTACAGCTTCAAATGTTGAAACATACAGAGGAAAAGCCATTGGGCTTCTGGTCTAAATAAATTGCGCGATGGCTTCATCAGTGGGAGATATTTTCCAAACATTTCCAAACCACTACAATTTCTTTTTTCTCTTTGTATTAAATTATGTTGAAGCAGATGCTTATATAATTTTGTCCACTGTGTCATTGTTATCGATATTTTGTTATTTTTCTCTTTCTCTAATTTAAAATACTCAATCATAAATATGTAGTTTAAATGGATCTTGCCATAGAAGGTAACATTGTTTCTAGGAAAAGAACTATATAAGCTTAAAGCTTTCGTTCTTATCCTATCTCTTGTTTGTGTAAATATTTTGAAATATTTAATGTATGTATTATATGGGAATAAATAGGTTTAAACTAGTGGGAGATGTGCATGAGTCAGAGTGTCACACACGTGTTGATATAATGCTCGGCCCATATCTGTGACCATAGCCTCATCCACTATATTATAAATTGTTGCTGTTCAGGAAGAAAAATAAAAATAAACACACACACACACACACACACACACACACAGGTAGACTATCTTAAAGCAGGAGAATTCATCTGTCTAAAACACTTCATCGTAGATTTGATATCCTTTTATCGCATGAAATTGAATAAAACACTACTGATTTTTTTTTTTTGAAACATTATCGATACTAACCCTCATAAAATATGTTTTTGTCATTTCCTTGCGCGTCTGATTATCAGTAATTCATCGCTTAATAAGCCGGATTTAAGGGCAAAAAATAACATCAATGAAAAGATTATGTTATATTAATCAAGATTAATAGGATGAACGAAATATTTTGGCACGCTTGATCATTACCATGGTTCTACGAAATCCATTTTCTTCTGTCCTGCAAGCTGAGAAAAAAACCTTCTGGCCCGTTGTTCCTCTTATGCTATAAGAAGTTTTCTAGTCCGTTTATTTTCATTTTGTTCTGGTAATCATTACCCAGCATTAAAATGGCTAACGATGGCACCTCGGTAAAATAAGGACTGACGTGAGCATATTCAAACTTGGACATACATTCGTTAAATCTGTTGATATTCTAGACAATTGCGGTAGCTTCATTGAATCTAAAGATCAGCTTCCTATTTTCGTCAAACACTGACATAGAAAAGCTTTCTCCTGGTAAGTACAGATCTTAAAAAGTCGACAAAAGCAATTTGTGGTATGACAATTTTGATTTCACCCACACGAACGCATGGGTGTTTTACTAACAAATTTAGAAGCTTACGGCTGTAAATAAAAGGAAGAGAGAATTTCGTCGCCGATAAATTACTTTTTTTAAGCAAAACCAGAGAGATATAGTGAGTTTACAAGCGAGATGAATTAAACACAGAATCCACAACAGGAGAGGACTCCGATTGTTCACGCCATTCTAACATCAATCTCCCCAAGTGTGACATTCAGGAACACCTTTGGGAATAGCTAATTCCAAGTTACTCTTCCCATTTAATTGTCGACTCAAGCAGCGATATATTTTCTCAAATAGTACGACATAACTCTATCATTAGCCGGTAAATTAGTAGAGTTTACTTGTAATTCAGCTAGTATTCTCATCTGCAATGTCCTTTGGGGATCAAGCGAAATTTAAAACTGGCGTGCCGGCGTATAAGCCCTAACGTGTTGTAGCTGGCATGAACTAGCATTACAATTAGAAATGCAATGTATCTCAAAAATGGTAGACACACACGCAAAAAGCAAAATTCAAACGTTTTGAGCAACAAAAGAAGAATTCCACGGAGTCTATTTTTTTAAATAAACAAACTCTAGAAGGTACCCCTTTCAAATTAAAGCTCCATTATACGTCGTTTATAAAATGCCTTTTTCTGTGTTACATTATCTGTTAACAACACACGAATCTGTCTTCTAAACTCCAATTTATTTGTCTGTGATTTAACTAAGCATGGTGTCCTTGTAATTCACTGAAAACGACAAAACTTAGACCTAATCTCTCTCTTCTTTGATTATCTCTGTTAAAATTGTATAACAAATCAAAATACATGTTTAGGAATTAAAAATTAATGACATCTGTTGAACACTTTTTACTTTACGGATCACTATTTAATTCACAAACTTACAGTATGGCGTCTTTTAATGAATTGAAGTAAAGAAGTCTGTAATATTGTTAATTTGATCCTAACTGGTGAAATACTGAAGTGAGATTAGTAAGAAAAAAATCAATATCCAACAGTGTGATGATGTAGGTCTGCTGGTAGCATTTGCTTTATAATAAAGGGTATGTATATAGGTATGTAGCAGAAAATACATGTAGAATAAAATAAAAAGAAAATTGGTTTGCTTTTAGGTCTTCCCATCCTAGTAGCCATATTCCATATCTTGTCACTGGGTGATTATATGTCTATGAAACTTTGTCATTTTGAAGACATTCAAAAATAAAAATATTTCACCAAGAGTTTTTTTCAGTTTTTATCCTATTTGGGGAAATAATCCGCATATAAAAAGTGAACATTGAAGCCCATGGAAAATATGTATTTTCAGTGAATATGAAAAACTAGCTTTGGTTTATGAGAAAAACTCATGGTAGAAAGATGCATTTTATGATTTTGTATCAATTTTCGTGAAAAAAAATCTAAACTTACCATAGGAAAATGGAGAAAATCATTATTTTTTAGTTTTCAGGGGAGATAACTCATGGCAATAAAATAATCAAGGGGAGGTAATAAAATAACTTTTGTCACTTGTCATAACATGTCAATTTACCCCTAAGATTACCATTGTTTGACACTTTTAAAGCTTATATACATGTGTATTGTTAAGTTATATGCATGGCTTTGATGGAATAGATCGCTATTAGGATGGGAAGACCTTAAGTGCATATGGAATATATTTTATCTCGAAGTGATATAATTTTCACATTTGCACACGCGCTTCGCACTTGCAAAAGTATTAAAATTGTATCAGTTATCGATGATATATATTCTATATCCACTCTAAAAATATCCTTTATATATATTTTTTTCTCGAAAAGCTCTTCGTCTGTCACCTAAACCCATGGAATTTGTAATTATGTGTGAGACATATCACGATACTTATGAAAACACTACAAGAAAAGCGGTGCTCGTGATTAACCACTGATTATTTTTGTGGATACATCATTAACGGTTTAAAACTGCACTGCGGACCTGAATCAATCACATGCACTATGATCTTGACTGGTTTTGCTATAAACGCATTCTTATACAAAACTATCGAAATATATAACGGCTTTTCCGTGAGAATTTTTGAGTAAGCGGCCGTTCTTAGTTGGTACAGCATCCTGTCAGGAGGGCCGGATTCAACCCTGTCTGGCTGCTTTTATTAATCCACTGTATACACAATTATACGCATATATAACGGCCTTTTCCGGTGAGAGATTTGAGTAAGCGGCCCGGTTGCTCAGTCGGTACAGCATCCTGTCAGGGAGGGGTCCCGGATTCGAACCCTGGTCTGGCTGCATATATTTCTCACCTGGTTACACATATACTTTTATATTTCTTACATTTCTTTATTCAGGTAAAAAAAGTGACTACTGATTGAGAAACACAGCAAAAACGTTGTTTATGGTATTTGAAGGAACGTGTTTTAACATGTTTGCGGGTTTAAAAGACGAACGCATTTTGGGCAGTATTGTAATTGTACTTGTTAAAGGATTGATAACTGATGATTTAGCTATAATATCATATTAATTCTTATATATACAAACATGAATAATAATGTATTGATAATAACTAAAACATTACACGTGTATTTGCTAAGTTATGTTATTTCTGCTTATCAAACAACAAATAATAATAGTCAACTTAAAACTTCAAAAGCGCAGATGTTTTAGTAAATTCTTTCTTTTCAAGACTGTTAAAAAAAAAAAAAAAAAAAAAAAAAAAAAAAAATGTTGACGTTAATCACAGGGGAACGTTTATTGATAATTTTACGTTGAATAAAAAAAAAAGTTACCATGGCAACATATTCCAGTTGGCGTTTTGGCATAATGAAATAATAAAACTTTATTTTACCAATAAATCTCTGTTCTACCTGATTGAAAAAAGGGTTTCTAATAAATCACAAGGCGCGCGCTGACGCTGAGCTGTCACCGCGAAATCGATCAAATAAATTAATAATGACAACTCCTAACGTTTAATGGTTTTGCCCCAATCCATATCCAAAAACGTGCTTTAGAAACATTTCTACTTTGAATTTCGTGCTGTAGTTTTGTTTTTATCTAGAATGAATAAGCAAGTCATTATTTCTGTACTTAAAAACACAGTATTTTATTGATTAACAAATTAGTACTTATTAATTAACAAATTATTACGAGTATCCACTAAATATCATTCAAGGACGTTCGAATCCAAACACGTACTTAAGGGAAATAAGTCAAGATTTAATTGAAGTTTCCGTCCAGTAGCTGATATGTCTTTGGTTCGGAAGTAACCAAAATTGCTGTAATAAAAATGGTACATTAGCCTGGTACATCACTCTTTATTGAGGCCCAGCAAAATTGAAAAATTTAAGTAAGCATGACCCATCGTCGGAAAACCCACGTTCGCCCAATACCAAGAGTGGCCAAGAGTGGTTTAGTGGTATCATACCACTCGATCACGGCGGGTGAATGCGATTGTGCAGTTCTATGATATCTCTAAAGGAGACTAAGTCTCAAAAAGTGATATCTGACGCAATATAATTATTGCATTTGTTTATAACATAGTAACCAAATACTCCTATACAGAGAACTTCAACTAATTAATTTCGATTGGATTAACGGAGATAAAGCACGGCTACATGTACAATGATATTACGTCTCTATCTAGGGAATTGCTTCTAAAGGAAATAATCGAATTAAACAGCTGTGTATAGCGTAATTCTAACCCGCCTGATGCCAAGGTTTTTACGAGTAGATTACAAGGTATAATCCATAATCAACTTGGCAACCAATGTTCGAGGAGAAGACGGATGCACAGCTAAGACGTTCAGAAAGAGGAAACAATATGACAATGGTGCTTCAATGAACAAAGAAATAGACTTTAATATTCGATTATGACGGAAACATGCGATGAGGTTAATGGATACAGTACACAGCACATTTTTGTTTACCCTCATTTCTTTAAAGTAATTGATAATACATTGTACTAATTCAACTTTGGCTTTTACTTTTTGGTGCAATTTGCACGTAATATACACATTTGGCGTACTTAGTGGTGTTCATGTGTTACATGGTCAATGGGCTTTTGGGACTAATTACATCTGGAAACATACTACGTATATGATATTAACTTTTTCCCTGATGCCATTACCAACCCTTTGATTAATATATATACAATTATAATGTTGGTTCCTTATATTCACAATTCAGTTTGGTGTTTGGCAAAGTTGGTTATTAACGGAGGTTTACGGGGTTCTGACATTGATAATAAAGACTGGAATCCAAGATAAAAGGAAGATATTGTGTTTTTCTTTCATCAAAATAGGTCAAAGGTCAAGGTCACACAAAGTCAACTGCATAATATAATGGTCCATTCAGTTAAGCAACTGTCCAAATATTGAAGCAACCGAATGAAGGACATAGAAGTTACAGCAAATTAAATAAAAGGTCAACCTGTGTGGACACCTAATGCCGACCGACACCCACATGTACATCATCAATTCAATGGACAGGCTTTTTCGATGAAAAGAAAAAAGTAAAAAAAAAAAAGAAAGCCAAACAGTTGGAGTCCTCCAGTATATAAAGATAGGGAGATATTGGATCAGGAAATCAGGAGTCTTTTTCAAGAAAAGTGGTGTCCTGGGACTCCACAATGGAATTAGTAAGAACCCTAGTTAATCTGTAGCTTCTATCATATATAACGAAAATGCCCATTTGTATAGGAGAACAGTTAGTCAATATACGGACCCTATATGTTAGTGTTACATAACGGTCTAGACATTTCCATCGGACATTTTCTCGCCTAAATGGACAGTCTTCTCATCAAATTCTTTACGAATATTATGATAAATGTGAGGTAGACATGCAAACACAATCAATTTCCATAACTTCCTTACAAATTAATATATATCCTTGGCCTTTGTATTGAACGCTATCATTCAATTCTTAATGAGACAAAGGGACCAAATCTGTTAGGTTTTGCCTGTAACATTTTAATGTACATGTGTATGTATATACACGGTCAAATAATATATTTTCCAAATCAAATATTAAGATAGTAAACAAGGACAATGCTTATTAAACAACAAGTTATGTCTTAATTTTAAAAAAAAACAAAAAACTATTTCATTGACATCCTATTTCAATGATTCTGTGTAAAAGGCAATTTCGAGGGGGGCATACAATCGTAGATTAACGTTATAGAAAACATAAGCTCTATTTTAGCAGATACACCCCCCACCCACACACAAAAGAACTCTCTTCTTTTCCTTCTTCCAGTATTGATGTAGGACCACTTATGCGTCATAGTCGCACCATTGTGATATAAACATAAGTGAGGAAAAGTCCCAAGTGAAAAGATACAAATCTGATGAAAATATACTCCTGAGAGTTAAGGTAAGAAAGCCGCGATCCCAGACTTTAAAGTGTCCAATGTGGGGGATATGACAAAACCCTCTGGCAGCTGGTTTCATAGGAAGATGGTGGAAAAGAAGTATGGCTACTTCAATATCAGTGTCCTGCTACAGGATATCATGTACCTTGTTAACAAACTCCACACAGTGATCTCCCTTGCAAGCAAAAAAATCACTGCCGTCACAAATGTCACGTGATGATGGTAAACTAACAAAATGGCGTCTCCGTCTGCTGTCGCAACAACAAAAATATTTTTTAAATGATTTATTTTTTTACCACGAGGCCGTATTTGATGTTTATTAAAGAAAACATACTTAGGGATGATGCTTAACTTACTGGTGGCAGTAGTTATGTACAACTGTAAGGGGAGGTGACTACTGCGTAGAGTTTGCCTTGTTGAGTGTTCTCCTGTTTACGTTCCCGGGAAGGATTTTATATGATGACTGCATTCATTGCCATCTTCAATTCTGCTCATCATTTAGAAGGTTACTGATTGAGTGCTCATTAAGAAAGGCCGAGTTCACAAGTTCAGTAAAGAATCTAGTAATACCGAAAAATGTATCTTTGCGTTACATGTTAGCCATAATGCTCGAGAGGATAAACAAAGTGATTCGTTGTTGCTTCCATCACACTTCAAACTCCTCACCTCATAAAACAAAGATATTAAGTGTAACAAAATAGCGGCTAAGCGATCTGAGTACTTTAACAACTGTTGAGAGCCTGATTAGTGCTATCTCCTAAGTAAGCGATAATAGAGTGTTCCTGCATTTTCTAGAATAGATCAAGTCTCACGAGAAAATTCTTCCATTTTACAAAGTGGCTTAATTTTCAGCATTTCCAATGACTGATCTGTTAGCTAACTTAGGAAAAAATAAGGTCAACATCTATATACATTCCTTCAGTACTGTTCCCCCATTAAAATACAGAGTATTATCAAGGGTCGAATAGGCATATGGCTTCCATTTCCTTTATTGAATATAGAAGAATGAACACCAAAGATATGCTGGAAATAGTAATACACATTGGACGTTCCTAGCTCAATACGATACCGTGTATATAGGACTAGCACCTGATGCTACATAACAAAGAAATTACGATGAGAATACGTGTATATAAAGAATTGTGACCTTTTGATTTGATAAGTCTTCGACAACTTTATGTGTATATTTTCATAGTTTCTTCATGTTTGCATTGTCACTGATATATGCATATGTATGACGAAAGAAGGATGCCTCAGCATAGGTTATGAATAAAAATTCTTCAATATAACGTTTCCTTTCTGGGACAAAACAACACATCCAGTCCTGAGTGGCCAAAGCATCTGTCATGTAATCAGGATGTCGAAGGCTCAAGCGTGACTTGTGGGGCCTCTGTGGCCGAGAGGGTAAAGTCGCTGACTTTAACACTCACTCAGCCCTTAACCACATGGGTTCGAATCCCGGCACGGTCATTCGGATATTCATGTGAGGAAGCCTTCCAGCTGGCTTGCGGTAGTCGGTGGTTCTACCCGGATGCCTCCATGCATTCGGGGTATTCCTCCACCTGTTATTTGCTGGATGTCGCTATATGATTGAAATACTGTCGAAGCGACGGTTAACTCAAATAGTCAAGTCAAGTCAAGCATGACTTGTCAAGTTTGTTAAGTTATGGTACGGTCCCACTATCCCGATTGTGGGCCCGATCGACCCCGATTCGAGGGATCGGGAAACATCATAAAGACATCGTGATGAAACGTAACTCCGTCGTGTACGATCGTTAGTCTTCCTTGGGCCATCGGTATTGGTCGGCATTAATCGGCATACGGCCCCGACTTTAACAAACATGCTTCTTCTTTTCGGGCTCGATCGTGTTGCATCGGGCCCATTTTTGAATCGGGCCAGAATCGTAAAGCCATCGTAAAGCTTCCGTAAATCCATCGTATGACATCGTTAGTCTTCCATGGTCCATCGTGTTGTAATCGGGAAACATCAAACCACGGAAGACCCCCGATCTCTTAAAGAAAGCGTTACGATAGACCATGATGTCAATACGGAGTCGACACGAGTCTTACCGATGATGTTACGATAAACTGGTTGTAGCCGATAGAAATACGATCTACACCGTTGAATGCCGATAGAGGCCCGATGGGAGCCCGATATCAGCACGGAATACTCTCGGTCTTGGCATTTTGGTATAAATAGGGACTGAAATATGGGATCAGCACCAGTTTATCTCAAGACTTGGTACAGGATGGACCTTTTGATAAACAAGAGAAGAAAAAGACTCCAGCTGCTCAAGTGGCAATTACAGCTAAGCAATCAGGAAAATAATAATAATCTAGTGATGCTGAGAACACTACCAGAAAAGCATCGAAGAAAAAATCGTAAAAGAGCTGTTTGGGTGAAACCCTGGGTTCAAAGAAGGCTAGAGTTAGGCCAGTACAGTCGTCTGATGGAAGAACAAAAACGGATAAAAAGGCAAGCAGTTTAATGGTCAAATAAGTATAATCAGGTAAGTTTAAAGAGCTGTTTCCAAGGCAGCGATTGAGAGTGAACTGACTCTGAATAGAAAACCAGGCCAATAAATACACAAACGCCCTCGCCACCTACCGGGG
>CM037794.1:16799975-16849975 GCA_021229015.1 Solen grandis
CTTTTCTAACTTGGATTTTTGGTTAAAGTTTTGCATGCACAGTGTTATTGTGCTTATGTCTCAGTAACTAGGCATGGGATTGATTTTAGACATCATAAAAATATAAGGGGTATCAGACTATCAAAGTATATCATTCTTGACTATTATTATGTACAGGGTATGTGAAGGGCAAGAATTGAAATAGATTTCATTGATTTACCAACAAGCATTTTGAATAGTCGAGCGTGCTGTCCTCTGACAGCTCTTGTTGTTATACTTGTTTATAAATATATAATTGCTTGATATATGAGAAGAGAGAACAAACCTTTGGAATTGATTAAAGAGTTGAAGGTATCTATGCATATTTAACTTGACAAATAGTATGAACATTTTGTCAATGTCATGCTTAATTCATATCATTTAAAAACATTTTTTTAAGAATTGTACACAATTTAATATTTTCGGATTTGAGATTTAGATAAAAACAATGAAGCTGTTTATTGGCAACCCATCTGTAGATCCAAAGGGTGTTGGTTCAAACCCTGTTGGGTGCAAGAAGTTCTCATGACCTCCCCAGGTGTAAGTACTGGTCCAACCCAGGAGCCATTGAAAGGGATAAATATAAGTTTTAAAAACGTGCCCAATTGACGTAAAATAGATACGATTAAACTAAGGTATGGTACTGTCCACTCCTTGATCACTTTCAGAAATACTCAATGTTGTCTCTTTTATGTAATCTAAAATCAACATGTCATTGTATAAAACCCAGTATTGTGATCTAAAACATATTAGAATCAGATTCAGATGTCTTATAGGAGATATTAATTTACAGCCAGATGTTTCACATGAATTGTAGGTTTTGAATGTGCTTTTGTATATATGTTTGTTATATGTCTTTAGTCTTTGTTGATATGCAAGTTTTATTTATCACGCGCGACTAACATAAGCTTTAATCATTTACCATTTTAGCGTGTGTTCAGAAGGCTTTACTTGTGTGACTGATATATTATAACTACTCTGTGGAGTGATATTTAATTGATAAATAAAATTATCTGTATAAACAAGTTTGTTATGTCGTTATTCACTCATAAAATATGGTAGGGCAGAAAGACTTAACTGGGATGCTGATCGCTTGTCACGTGCATGCGGATATTTCGTTGATGAATTGTTTTTTAGCTGATGAATTAATTTTTAGCTGACCACAAAGAAGGTGCGAGACTCAACTGAAATGTGTCAGTAATATCTGCGGAACTGGTTAATTTGACTGTCAGACCACATCAAAATGTTGCTGAATTGGAATTGTACGTCGCAGCGACAGTATTTCAGATGTATGGGGGGTTACTATCTAACTTGTAACATATCCTAATTATCAGGATGAACTACTTAAAACCTTGATGGCTGGAACAGAAACTGATGGAAAATCCAGTCTAGTGTAATGTGACAATATGACTTAAACATTCATCTTTTTGTCTCGTATATAATAACAACAGCAACTGCACATGATAGCAAATACATATATATATTACATATGTAATACAAACAGCAGTAACCCAAGTCATCGGGCGCATATGTTGGATGAAAATTACATCATTAATGAACCGGGCCACATCGTGTTACACTGTCAGACGACTATATCATAACACTGTAGATGTGGTCAACAAATTCTAGTAAATTAATAATCAGTGTAATTAATCGTGTATTTCTTCTTATACGCTTAAAAGATGCACGTGGATGCATTCCTAAAAAAAAAAACCCCACTAAATTTGCAACTTAAATACATATACAATACAGAAAAAAAAAACGGCGCTAAAAGTCCTAGCGTATGAACATACCGGTGTGCAGCCCAGGTTGAAATATTTTTGGTAATAAATATTTTGACTTGATTAACAGCAGATAGATAAATAGTGTGATAATTGTTTCCACAGAATCATATCATGTCTGTTAAAATAATAAAGGCATTATGATTTTTATTTATTTAATTATTTATTGTTAGGCGTAATAAAAAGAAAAGGTGAGTTGTTTCCATTAACCCGACTGACTCTATTTTTTGTACCGACACTTAACTTTTTTCTTAGCATTCGGGCTAACACGGTTGCAAAACGCTACTCACTTCCTCTTAAATAAAAAAGGTAAAAATGAAGAAAAAAAGCCGACTACCGACCCTATTTTTTTTCGGAGATCAACTTTTTTTTTTTTTCGCCTTAGGGAAACTGCACACCTCACCCATTATCACGGTCAATATGTGTTGCTGGCCTCTACTAATACATGGGAATTTTTTTTTTTTTCCTTGGAAACATAAAAGCCCTTAACCGAGTTTCGACTTTTGCGGCCAAAATCGGTGCCGTATTAAATCTATATGAACTTCATTTCTGTACTTTCCTCTAAATAGGTCACCCATTATCACGGTCAATATGTGTTGCTGGCCTCTACTAATACATGTACATGGAACTTTCGAAGTTTAACTGTTTACATGTGAATATTCTTATACAAACATCAAACAAATAATGTAAGTATCGTTTATAATACTTTTTAATATTAATTTTATTAAAATATTTTAAGTTTGCTTATAGCTTCTGAAAATAAGAAAACAACAATCGTAACGAAGATAGGTAGTAGTTATACTGACTTATGAAAATAATAATTTTCAGATTTATTTTTCAATATACATATATTCTCACACTTTGATCACGATTCTGTCAGCACATAAAGCAATGGTTACATACATGCTGTTTTCATGTGAGGATCCACGGAGGGATCCGGGCCCTTTTAAAATTTTGGAAAAACATATTTCCAGTGTTGGAGTCCATGTTGCTGCCAGGCTTTGATACAAACAAGAGGGTCATAAATGCCCCGGGTCGTTCACCTGATGACGGTTTGCTTGGAACAACTGAAACGTGTTATTTAAGCAGTCGTATATATAATCTGAATCTTGGGTTCGGACCCATCAAATTTGTGCCAAACTAATTTGAAATCTGCCATGTCGAGAAGAACATGGTTTTACAATATGCATATCGTTATAAGGAATCTAGCTACAGACGTCGGAGCGGCCATGTTTTAATTCGAATATTCTTGGTAGATTAACCAATGAACATCTGTGTGAAAATGTTATAAAATCTAGTCGGTGGGTTTTGGAGTGCAGGATATTTCTTTTAGTTTTAAACGGATATTTCTTTCCCTTTCTATAGCAACCAAAATAGCTGATCACAATAGCTCACTTTGAGAACTTATGGAGCTAAAAGCAATTCAATGGCTTATGAAAAAAAATCAACAAAAAAAACATCAAGCTGCCTTTTCAGGGTTTTGAGTCCCTCTGAAAATAATTGCTGCATCCGCACATGCTTTTAGCGGCACACCGTTCAACTGTGATGAGCACAGGAACTTACATTTTGCAGTTGGATAACAAACCCATAGCATGTATAGTCAAGACATCTCCATTTCCTGTCGAAAATGGTAAGAATAATGTCAACTTTAGGAACACGTATTTCATGGAAAATCATAAGATAAATGGTAACATATGTTCATATATATTGATGTGGTTACTTTCCTTGGTTATACCTTACGATTTTGTAGGCGCCTATATGATTGGCTTACAGAAAGGTCAATCTGAGACGACCTTCTACACGATGTGGTCAGATTCAGTTAGCGAAATATGAGCAAATATACTGGAAATGATTTTAATGAGATTAACAACGGGGGCCATACTATCTTTAAGACGGGTGTCGAGACTTAACATGAAAGTTTTGGATATGTCTATTTGTTTTTGTTTTTATGACGATATGACAGCCTAAATATGTTTTTAGGTTGTCTGTTTTTCAAAGAAAAAAAAGTTGAGTAATAAGTTCTATGAACTGCGAGTTGCTTACCACAAGTTGCTCACCACAAGTTGCTCACCACAAGTTGCTTGCCACAAGATGCTCACCTCAAGTTGTTCACCACAAGTTGCTTGCCACAAGATGCTCACCACAAGTTGTTCACCACAAGTTGCTCACCTCAAGTTGCTCACCAAAAGTTGCTTGCCACACGATGCTCACCACAAGTTGCTCACCACAATTGCTTGCCACAAGATGCTCACCACAAGCTGCTCGCCACATATTGTTTGCCACTTAGGAAAGTATGTAAGAATCAGTGAGGGTTGAAGATTCATCAAACGAGATGCTCACCACAAGTTGTTTATCACTGAGGAAAGTATGTAAGAATCAGTAAGGGTTGAAGATTCACAGACGAGATGCTCACCCAAGTTCAGTGAGGGTTGAAGATTCATCAGATGAGATGCTCACCAAAAGTTGTTTGCCACTGAGGAAAGTATGTAAGAATCAGTGAGGGTTGAAGATTCATCAGACGAAGAGTGGCTGTCGGTCAAGGAAGTCGAAAGGTCAACGCTCAGGTTCACCTGGTCAGATGGACATCAAGTCAGGTTTATAACCACAGAACTAGAAATATCTTAGCCCCAGTGTTTTCTTTGATGGGTAGTCTTTCAGAAGCGGGGAATGTCCAGATTCCCAGGAGCGGGTTGAGATGATGGATAATCACCAAACAAGCAGAAGGGAATGCCACATAGGAACAGAAGATTCACTAAACTTCGGGGAATCAAAGCCTAGAGAGGAAGACACACCAATCTTTCCAAGAGCAAAGACCCCGGTGGAAAATCCAATCGTTCTTGACAGCCAGGCCGGACATCTAAGGTTTCTACAAGCCTGGGAGAGTTATTCACCTCAAGATAAATGTGAAAGAGTGACAGCAAAGGATGGTAGAAGGGACACACAGGTAGAGGAGAGGAAAGGAAAGATAGCATGGCCATAGATGCAGGATAGGAGATAGGAGAAGACAAGGATGTGAACAACATTCTTCAATCAGCTCTGCAAGGAGGGATAGAAAAAAAAATACAGACCTTACCAACAACTGTGTACGCCATTGGCAGGGAAAGATTTGGCTTAGACACAATAGCTGGCAAACAGAAGAGTGAAGTATATACTCCCAATAGACGCCAGGATAAAATAAGGACTATCCGAGCTGAATTCGGGTCCTTGTTGACATGAATTCAATACAGAAAGGCAAATCAAACCATACAGGAAGGTCTGTCAGCGCTGAGACTATAGCTGCGAACCCGACTCAAAACCTTAGTAGCAGCAGAACAAATGAGGTCCAAGAAGCGAGCTGCATTCATCTCAAATCCCTTAAAGTTTACATAGACACTCCTTGAAGAAAGAAATCTGGTAAATTGGAGAGCAGCAATGAAGAGGTTGAGCAGTATCTACAAAGAGACACATTCTGATCCAGAAAGAGAGAACCAATTGGGGGAATGTGCCAGGATTCAACCAGCAGACCAACTAAACATCCCACTGGATTTGAAGGAACCAACTCTGAAAGAGGTGCAGGAGGTTGTCAGGGTTTATAAAGATGCCCCAGGCTCCCTAGAAGACTGTGGCTACCTCTACGACAAGTGTGGAAAGAAAGGACTGGCAGACAGCAGAAGGATGCCTCATACCAAAAGAAAAGGGTTCCAAGGCTATCAACCAGTTTAGAACTACATGTATATCCCTGCTGAATGTTGAAGGAATGTTCTTTTTCTCTATCCTAGCCAGGAGGTTGACAGGTTACATGCTAGCAAACGACTATATAGACACGTCTGTGCAAAAGGGAGGAATTCCTGGTTTTTCAACCAGCTGCTACATGAGGCCAGGATGAACCAAAAGGACCTAACTCTTGTATGGCTCGACCTAGCCAACACATATGGTTCACCCCACACAGTATAATCAAAGATGAGAATCTCATGTGGAAACCTTACAACCTTATGGATAAGGCTAGAGAAGGGCATTGTCATCCGCTTCACCATCCCCTTCATTATGGGAATTAACATGGTTATCAAGGCAGCTGAGAAGGAAACAAGAGGCCCAAAGACAACCTCAGGAACACGTTTCCCGTCTAACAGAGGGTTCATGGACGACATGACGGTCACCGCCGAAACACACATACAGGCAAGGTGGATCTTGAGGTCTTTAGGGGAGACTGTGACGTGGGCAAGGGTGGCATTTAAGGCGAAGAAATCACGGTGTCTAGTGATCAGAAAGGGGGAGACCACAGATAGATTTAAACTCACTATTCAGGATGATGAGATTCCCTCTTTGATCTCTAACCCAGTCGAATGCCTTGGCAAGTGGTTCGACTCAACACTGTCAGACAAGAACAGTAAGGACAGATTGTGTCAGCAAGTGCAAGAAGGGTTCAGAAAGATTGACAAGTCTCAACGCCCAGGAAAGTTTAAGGTATCCACATGAGATGCTCTTGTTTAATTACCGGTAATTGAAGTGGTTTCCGATTTTCAGTTTTGAATGTGCTAAAGGAAAGTCATGTACCATTACATAACAATGAACTTATATGACTAGAAACGCATTTTCTTTAGCTTTTTGGTACAAATGTCCTTTTATTTATATAAAATCATTTCAATTTTGTACTGCACAGGCTAAACGGGCTACGTGGATTTTTCACGGTCGTCTGCTGTTTTCCTTTCTTGGTTACGGCAGACTATGATTGTTACTGCAACTACCAGGTGGAAGCTGCCCTGCACAGTGCACCGGATGCGACGTCAGCCTTAGCTGGTTACCTGTACGAGTTCGACTGTAAGCCGTCGTCAAGAATCGGTATAACAAATGGCTGGGTACCAATCGTCAGTGAGCATCAGGTACGTTGACCATTCTGCGATTATCTCTGACGTACGTATTCAGGCGAAAATCAAATCTGACTTTATAGGCGATATGTATAGGAGGGGCGGGATAACCTTAATAATATTTTTTGCAACTTCTTTATATAATGATTACGCAAACAAAACAAAGAGTATACAGTTATGTTTGTTTGTTGGATTTAACGTCCCATCGACAGTATTTCAGTCATTTGGAGACAATGTCTACTTGAGACATATATAGTGCTGCCACACTGCAGTATCACGTCGTAGACATGTTTCATGGTACCACACCCAGTCACATTATCCTGACACCGGGCCAGCCAGTCCTATGCTGAGCGCCAAGCAAGGTAGCTATAACAATACCATTTTTACAACTTTGGTATGTCGCGGCCGGGGATCGAACCCACGACCTCCCGCTCCCGAGGCGGACGATCTTACCATGAGGCTACCGGGGACGGTGAGTATGCAAGTTTGCTACTCGGTTGGGCTTCAAGATATGACAACATTAACTAACACATTTATACTCATCTTCTTCCATACCATACCAATATATGTCAACTCTCACACTTCTGAAAACTTATTCCGGTTTCCGCAAAACGTATAAAATATCTCTTTCTCACAGATAGTGTATCTGAAACAAAACCCCGAGCTTCAGCTTCAGATCTGTCCTGGCGTTGTTCCCGATGAAGACAAACGTAAGACTATACCCACTTTCTTCACGAAATTAAATTTACAACCATGAACTTCCGATTTTACGAAACTCTCGATAGTTCGAGAATACCATATGCCCATTTCGTTATACGAAATATCGCAATCTTACTGCGATAGCATTGGGGTTAATAATGGCGTTGTATTTCGATACGAAAACATTCACGAAACCAACGAAAATTTTGTCACCAAACCAATAAATTTTAATGACATAACAGTATAAGAATCAAATCTGTGCAAAAAACGTAAAGAAACTGTCTTTTTATCATTATTTAAATTGACAATTTTCAGGACTTTGTAGACTGTTTATTGCCCCGGCGCATTATTGCTGTATAAATGCATTTTTACAATGCAGTAAATTATAAACATAACAATTTCTTTAATACTTAATTGAGGCGATTGTGAGACATGCTGTTTTAAAAGCCTAATGGCAATCAATGTTTCCTAAGTAGAACCATTTTTGTTTATTTGCTCCAGTTTAACGGCCTATCTAACTCACACTTTTGTGACGTTTTTTTTTTTTTTTGCTAATGTAGGGAAACGGCCATGTGCTAAATAACTTAGTTCATAGGCTCCGTCCTCGTGACTGTATCGTGTAGTTAAAGGCAACTATGAACTAACCTATACGTAGTTAAAGACAACTATGAACTAACCTATTTAGCACATGGCATTTTCCTTCAACTAGCGAGAAAACTTCAAAAAAGTGAAAATTCCAGCCAGTCATGAATGTTTTGCCATTTTTCCTTCTGCGTACCTTCTTTTTTGTTACAGTTTATTAAACACGGTATATCCAGCATCGATTTTCAAAACATTTTTATTCAGTTTCGACTTCCATAACGTAATCATACTAAACATGAAAATTGTCGACATTTAGTGATAAGAGAGAAAAACAAATTTTGGACTTTTTCTTCTGTGTAGCAAAAAAGAGGGAAATCTATAAATATAAATTTCTAAATATAGCCCCGACTTGTTGTCCGATTCAAAATGTGTGCTATTATAGAAGCAACCCTGTCCAATAATATGTTTTCGAGGGCGACATATACCAAAATGATTTTGAGTGCTTGCTGTGATAGAAATTTTCAGAGTCCAAGTGACCAGTTAGAAAAGATGTGAATTGTATGAAAATATACCATGTATATAAGCATGCATCTGATTTAAGTCATGACAACGCATGCGCCTTCTCCAATTACAACGATAACAACGGCAACGACGAAGATTCCCGACTCCACCACATCAGGTAAAGTCAATCGTTACTTCTTGGCTATCTCTGGCAATATCTGGGTCATTTGCCACAAATTCTCTACCGAGTTAGGCCTGATATTTCAATTTTATTACAAAATAACGGTATTCCAAATATATCCTTATATAGATATATTTCAAACTTTATAATCATGCATTAATTAGTTGTTTCCTTACCCCTTTACATTTCAAAAATGTCTTATACGCCGCATACATTTTGGTCTTTCCAATGAACGAGTTCTCATAACGCATGTTTTTGATAAGATTATGTTAGAGTCATTTATTTCAAAGTATATGGTAATAGATTATAATAGATTTTATCAGTTTATATCAGGTTTATACATATATGTCAACTACATTCACAGAAACCACTCCGACGACTTCTACTACGCCTTCCACTACGACTCCCACTACGACTCCCACGCCTTCCACTACGACTCCCACGCCTTCCACTACGACTCCCACACCTTCCACTACGACATCCACTACGACACCCCCCTTCACTCCACCTTCCCCTAAAGCTCCACCTACGACTTCAACTACAAGTACGACGACGGTACGCCGCCCTACGACCACAAGATTACACCCAATGCACCACACTGACTGGACGTTGGTGCCGTTTAAAACCCACCCGACTGATGTGTTGACCACCACCCAAGCCACACACCCCAGCACTACAACACAGAGTGGGTGATTCAATAATTTGCCCCATAAATTAGAGAAAATTAAAAAAAAAAAACTCCATTTCTCAGATCAAGATTTTTTGACAGCATCTTATTATCGGCATTTCTTGTAATCACAGCATTCCTATCTGACTATTCTTATTGTCTTCTCATCGTCCTCGTCATTCTGTTCTGTATCAGATAAGTATTCATCTTTTGTTCGATTATTTGATTACATTCTCTTATTTTATATATAAAGGACCCACCAAACCGACCACATCTGATTGGTTGATACACTGGGAAACCCACAAAACCCCGAAACCTACCACACATGCACCAAGAACAACGGCGGCACCTTCCGGTAATCCATCATCATCATCATCAACATCATTACGTGCACCATCATCATCATCATCATCATCACCACCACTATTATCATCATCATCATCATCGTCGTCGTTGTCGTCGTCGTCATCATCATCGTTTTTGCAGATGAATGTCACATTCTTGGAGGGGCCTCCGTGGCCGAGAGGGTAAAGTCGCTGACCTTAACACTCACTCAGCCCCTCACCGCGTGGGTTCGAATCCCGGCAGGGTCATTCGGATTTTCATGTGAGGAAGCCTTCCAGCTGGCTTGCGGTAAGTCGGTGGTTCTACCTGGATGCCTACGTGCATTCGGGGTCTTCCTCCACCTGTAATCTTGACGTCGCTAAATGACTGAAATACTGTCGAAGCGACAGTAAACTCAAATAGTCAAGTCAAGCCAATCATTCTTAATATAATGAATCCTATCATTATTATTAATTTAATTTCATATCGCTCAATATAATCATCTTAGGGCAATGCTAATTAATATTGAGAATTTTATGAGATTTTCTTTTTCCGTTTAAGCATATTAGAATCCGATAAAGGTCATATCTTTTGTAATTCTGTTAAAACTCAGGGAAAAGTTCGATAAGACAGTTGTGTGATGTTTGACAAAAAATGAATTAAATATATCGGGGTCGATAGTGAAGCTATCGGTGTGTAGTCAGCGAAAGATAAGGAACAGCCTGTTGTTCATACTTTATCTTTCTTTATTCACCCCCTTTCTCTTAATTAAATGCACGACATTTATGAGTGGTGAAAAAGTCGATTGTTTACATGTTATGTTTTACCGCCCATCGATATTATTTCAGCCATGTATGGACTTAGTCAGAAATAGTACTGCCTTACTGTGATATCACGCCGTAGACATGTGGCATGATACTTCACCCAGTCATATTATCCTGACACAGGGCCGCTATAACTTCTTTTGTATGCCGAGTGTTAAGAAAAATTAGGTTTCGACATTGGTTTGTCAAATCTACAATTTTCCGAGGAAATGGACGATGCTCTAACTTCTTGATTACCTCATTAAAATTCCACCAACATTATATAGCTCTAAGAAATACTTATTAAATTCTTAAAGTAGGTTGAGACGCATTCCGCCATTTATGTATTATATAGAGGATAACTGTTTGTGTTGGTGTAAGATGGATTAATAATTTCACTTAGTGAACATAAAAAGTGATATTTCACGTTTGGCGTAGCCACGAGTACAAATGTATCTTGTTAATTCTCACGAATGAAATTATACATCGATCTTTCACCAAAACAAACAATTTTCTTCTTATTTTTGCTTTAAAGGCCAGAAATTAGCAGTTTTATTCATAAAAGACGTCAAAATTAGTGGGATTACGTCGCGTACGTGAGGTAATCCATAGAAAAGCATTAAATAAAAAAAATATTCAAGTACATCACTATGTTGACATAACAATAAGTGTAAATGTTTGTAAAACGTTAAGATATCAATAAACAGTTTAAATTTTCCTTCTTTGTCTATATAGAAAATGTAGCAAACTGTCACATACGCCCTTATGATAAGTGAGTGTATACAGCAGAGGTTGATAAAATGGCTATAGACTGGCTATAGACTGGCTTTTGTGGCGATATTATAGAGTGTCCGACTTGTATACCGGCGTCTTTGAGTTCGGTTCAAGCTTAGAGCAATAAAATTGCATGGCAACATTTTCAGTGTACGGGAATCTGACCAAATGCCCGGTGGCCCTGTTGCAAATGGCTGACCACGGCTGGGTTGCTCAGCACGGGTCCCATTGCTATGAAATCGTCAGGCAACACAGGGTAAGTATAAAGAAGATTTTATTAATCTCAGTCATACACTTAGACATCAAGCGTCAAAAAAAATAAATTAATGATACATGCGGATTGAGTACACTGGGGGAATTTTTTTAGGAAAGTCATGAGTGACAACATTTTATGACGAGCGAAAGGAAACACGATTGGAATCATGAAACATTACAATTATTCCATGCTATTTTATGGTCTTTTTAGTTTAACTGAGCACGACCTGGTCCATACCAATCGTCGGCCACAATTGGTTCATTTAACTTCTAATCCCTTAATTTTTTACGCAATGTTATGATAAAGATAGAGGTAGAACAGAAAGAAAAAGTAGAACATATTGCAGGAGTAAATGGAATCTGAATGCGGATTGTCGGTTCAAATGACGTGAGCCCTGAGATTTTGTGTTCAACGTATGCTTGTCTAGAACTCCTCGGAAAGTTTGGAGCCCTATACATGTTGTGATTAACGTACACTCGTATAGTACTCCTCGGGAAGTTTGTAAGCTCTGAGTTTTTGTGCTAAACGTATGCTCGTATAGTATAGTGCTACTCAGGAAGTTTGTGAGCTCTGAGTTTTTTGTGCTCAGCGTACACTCGTATAGGGCTCCTCGGGAAGTTTGTAAGCTCTGGGTTTTTGTGCTCAACGTACACTCGTATAGGGCTCCTCGGGAAGCTTGTAAGCTCTGAGGTTTTTGTGCTCAACGTACACTCGTATAGGGATCCTCGGGAAGTTTGTAAGCTCTGAGGTTTTGTGCTCAACGTACACTCGTATAGGGCTCCTCGGGAAGCTTGTAAGCTCTGAGGTTTTGTGCTCAACGTACACTCGTATAGAGCTCCTCGGGAAAATTTGTGAGCTCTGAGGTTTTTGTGCTCAACGTACACTCGTATAGGGCTCCTCGGGAAATTTGTAAGCTCTGAGGTTTTGTGCTCAACATACGCTCGTATAGTGCTTCTCAGGAAGTTTGCAATCTCTGAGGTATTGTGCTAAACGTACACTAGTATAGGGTTCCTCGGGAAATATGTAAGCTCTGAGGTTTTGTGCTCAACATACACTCGTATAGGGCTTCTTAGAACGTTTGGAGCTCTATACGTTTTTGTGCTCAACGTACACTCGTTTGGAGCTCTTAGCGCTGATTTTATTCACCTTTTTTCGGCCAAGTTGTTCAATCTCATTTTTGACTGAGTTTTATTTGATGTCTTTTCGCCATTTCATTTTGCTTTATATTTACAGTTATGTGATAAGTAGTTAATGATATATAAATATCTATCAAAGAATTATAACAAGTATTGTCGAACCCTGGTGGAATTGTCTGTTGGTCTCACTGGACAAAGCATTGACTCTCACTGGGACTCGAACCATCGTCCTCAGGGGTGAACCTGCCCTTACGCAAATACTCGAGCGCTATAAAATAAAATGATGTTGAGAAAAAAATGAAATTCATTTTAACCCTTTCCCTCATAGAGGACACCATGAAAAGACCTATGCGAACAGCATAAAACCAGATCAGCCTGGAAGTAACTCGCAAGCTGATCAGGTTTTATGCTGTTCGCTGCTCCTCAGTGGTCTGGAAATTAGGATTTTGTAATTAAATTTGGTAAGGTTTAACTGTGGTTTTCTGCAGATCAGGCTTTATGTGGTACCTATTGAGGACGTCAAAATGAGTCTATATGAGGGAAAGGGTTAACGCGAAAAACAATCTCAAAAATGAAGTTAATTGGTATTTGTTACGGATAAAATCAGTCATCGTCCTTGTTTACCTGAATAAAGACACCAAATTGCATATTATAAGTATTTGAAGTTCCGTTTATTTTCAGAATGCAACAGGTATAAAAGTCTGCCACAGTTGTCTCCCTGTTATTCATACTGTTACACAATAGAATTATCCGAAAACATCCGAAGACTGTAAAACACAACTTACAAGCGGGATTTTCTGTTCTCAGAATGCAGTCTTATTGCTATGACGTCTGTCTCCGGAACCTGATATTTCAGATTTCAGTATAATTGCTCCCTATGAAATAGAATTAATGGTTTCTATATAATATTGTTAGTTAGTCGTATCTTTCTCGTATCAGCAGCTGTTTTAGAAAGTGTTGTATGTATCCACACGGTTATTATATATATCACAGAACTGGTTAGCTGCCTCAGATGATTGTATTGCCCAAGGACATGGCGGAAAGCTTTTGGAGATTTTGAACGCGGATGTGCAGCAGTTTATTATGCGGTTTCTTCAGTCCAAGCATTTTAACCAGGCCTTGTGGATAGGGCTCCACGACATGTTCAGGGAGGAGCATTTCATGTGGGACTCAGGTAATCTTAAAGTTTACTTATTTTATGCCAATAAGGAGACCAGGTTTTGGAATTTCTTTTATTGCAAGTCGTAGACGTTGACGGTTCCTGAGTTGCACCAAAATACTTTGCGCATGGAAGAGGCAGGAAAAAATCTAGTTCGAACCCAAAACTTTCGGATCCGGAGTCGATGAACTCTACTACAAGACCATAGAATAAAGGAACAATCAAACATAGCTCCAGTTTCTGTCACTTTGTCGATTTCCCCAATCTTCTAAATGATAGAGTGAATTTTGAAAAAGCATCGCTGATCAGATCAGAATCAGAACTAAGAATACTTCGTTAAACAAATCACCCACCGGAAATCATCTCTGAATTAAAAAATGACATATTGGAACTACTTTTACCTCGCAATTATTTCATTGCAGGTGCGCAAGTAAGTTACACCAACTGGTTACCGGGCCGGAAGAATAATCAAGAATTCCACGGACAAGAGGACTGTGTTGTACTTCTGCCCGATGGTCACTGGGACGACCGCGTATGTGAAGCGGGATTTCTCTTAAACCACGTTACCCACTCATGGATATGTCAATACAGTGAGTTTTTGTCTTATTTTCGGTTGTGGTTGTGATCTATTGATCGTGTCTTATCCATAAAGCGTTGACTTTTAGAACAGCCCTCAAAGCATCCGAGAAATGAAATCGTTTATATATAAATATCAGTTCACTTGCTTATTTTTCAGATATCCGCCACTCTAATCATCATGGACGCTAACTCTGTCCGGAATTAGATAGAAATATTATCGTGTATCACGTGTATGTGTCACTACAAAATAAATCAGATTTAAAATTTGTGTATTTGTTTTCTATGATTTCGGTAGTATACTTGATCTGGTATCGGGATGGAGTGCATGCGGGAACCACTTGCTCAATCGTAAGCTATTGTGACAGATGATTGTCCGGGGTCCGGAAACTCCGGCGCAGTGGATTGGCTCCGCATCAGTCACTGCCCACATTGAGAACCACGTGACCATGGTGTGCACAAAAAAAAACTCGCGCTATTGATAACCTGTGATTTAGTAGTAACTGGGCTATTTTTCAACTCACTGTGGCAGAGATCTGTAAGAGATCTCCTGCGTTGGAGATTTCGTCGTCCGGTGTTCGTCGTCAACTTTTAACTTTAAACGACATCTCCTTCTAAACTACTTGGACAATTATCATACAAGAGGGCCATAATGACCCTGTATCGCTCACCTGAGTACCACTGTTCTAAAAGTTATGGACCATAACCCCACATAAAGCATAATAATCCTTGGTTTATTAACATTATGTATACATCTGATCAAGATTGCTTTTTAAATTATAAACAAAGTTAAATATGACATTTTTTTATACTTCAAGGACCATAATTGGAGACAGCGGATAATAGTCATTAATATTACAATCAGGTTTGTGTAAGTTTACTTTCTAAATAATCCCTAGGAAGCTGATTTTCAAGGAATCAGCTTTGCTTGAGCAGTTTTAGTAGAGGGTAATGTTGTGACCATTTCTGTAAAATAAAATTAAATTCTTAACAACATATTTAGATAAGAAGATATATATATGGCCATATTCATTTCGTTTCCATGGCAACCCAAGGTCTATACGGATCAAGTTTATTTTAAGAACATTTGTAGAGAGTTGCCCAAGGAACAAATAAATTTTGTTATGAAGAAAAGCTCGTCACTAATAAATAATGTTTTGCCGAATGTTTGGAAATACTCGACAGCTAAAAAAACAACAACAATCAACATGCATGTATGAAGTCAAGAATGTTAAGCGTATCTCTGCTCTCTTGGTAAATAAATATTCCAAAACGTTTTAAAAATGTGAAAAAGAAAATGTATTCAACTGAGAGAAGAAGAGACAAAGATATCTGATGCAGAATTAATCCAGAAGATAGAGATAATAAAGTCGTTTCGTTGAAATGTAAGAATTCGTATTATCAGCTCCCTTGACGGCATTTATGTCGAGGATGTTTGCTTGCAATCTCCACGCAGTTATCTCCCCTTCATTCTTCTTTTTGCAAAGTGAGCGTGCAAGGGAGACACTGTGTAGAGTTTGGTTTGCTTGGTGCAATATTTGACTGGCGCTGAAAAATGTTTCATTAAGAATACTTTAGACCATCTTGTAAGAATACGTATTAAAATAAATAGTCAAATATTGATATTTGTTATTTAATGACTCTAAACGGGGTTTTTAATAACGTCTTAAAGCGGTTTTGGACGACATTGAGGGCCTCAAATCCGTATACATGTAAATCGATGTTTGTGGTAACATTTATTTCACTAATGGTTATGTCATAATTCTATCGATATACAAGTTAATTTAAAATATATGAAATATATATGAAATCAAATAAACGTGGTCATAGAAAATATATGTTCATTCTTTTCTACGCCACTTACGGATATTGATCCGAAAACAAAATTAGACAGCAGCAAATATCCTCCGTATATCATGGAGAGAGAGAGAGAGCTAATCGGTTTACACACTATGCTTTTAACCAAGAATAACAGTTTTGTGAAAATCTACTTGGCGTGATTTTCGCGTTCGGGTTGGCGGGGTACCAAAGAAAATAGCAAAAGAGGCGAAAAGACGAAACTTTGTGACAAAAAAACAACAACAAAACAATATTTTGCTTGGAGGGTTAGATTTCGTCTTTTCTCCTGAAGGTTTGCCCCTAAGTTTCGAATTTAGGCTCCATCTGCCGGCACTAAATAAGAACACTGTTTGTTGTTTGTGTTTTTTCCCCCGCCTACCTGCGACATGGCGCAGTTCTCCCCTTGTTTCCCCTTTTGACGGGCGAGTTTTTGGGGCATAAGGTTGAATGCGAAAACTAGCCAAAAAAAAAACAAAAACAAAAAAAAAACTAGAAGTCGTTTGTTTAAGATACAAACGAAGCGGCTTTCCGTTTGCTTATTTCAAAGGTGTTGAATATATAAGTTAAAACAAAGAAATGGAATAATGTTGGCTTATAATGTTTAATTCAATACGTAAATCATCATTATCATAAATATATACTTATGTTCAAAATTAAGCTTTATTTTTTATTATTTTTTTCATTTTCATCTTCTTAGGAAGGTATTGAGAAAGCATATATATGGACCTTATTTGATTACGCAACAGTTTACTATCATGCAGAAAAAAATACTAATACAATCCTCAAGTTTTTTTCTTACGTTAGTCAATCAATTTTAAAAGTTTTTTTTATTCTTTATTTAATATCTTTTTCTTTGTAAGCATATTACTTAACAAATATTCATTGCAATTTGACCCACAATTGAAATTTAAAAAAGAAAAAAAATACTTTGAAATCCATGACTTTCAACCTTTAAATTGATTGAGTTTTACATTTGCAAAATTAGATAGAAACAAAGGCAGAGGTGTTAGCAAAATTATGAAAATACTTTCTTATTTCTGTGTAATTAACGTTATAAGCGTCTTGAAACTTTCAACTATTCATTTGCTTTATATATTTGCTTATTTTTACAGATTTAGAAAAAGAAACCGTTAAACATTTAGAAAACATAAAAAATCAATAGGTAGATCTACATGTATTTGTCATTTTCTTAAGGTTTGCAGAAAGCCGTCAAAGCAAATGCAGTAAGTTATCCATATAGGTTTTCTGGCTCTAGTATAAGTTTACTAATTCATCGTAAATGCGACTCTTTTAGAAAAAAAATGTACCACGATTCACTATTCAACGCAGGCACTCTTTCCTGCAAAAGAACAATCGGATCTTGCTCAACCAACCCAATGACCGCTTTCATTTCTTTCTTCAAATTAATATATTTTCATGAATTAGCCCTATAAAGAAAAACATGAAAAGGTCATGTTTGATAACGTACTCACTTGAAATTTTCTGCGCATGTCAAGGCACGGCAATATTTCTTATTTAAAGTTAATATGTCCAATCTTATGGTTTCTTTTAAATGTATTTTTCTTACAAATCAATGTTGTCATAAACAAGTGACACAACATAAATTCTTTAAGGTATGCTTTAGATTGCCACAATACTCATGACGCTGAAGCGCGAATACGTATTTAAATGAATGATTTTAATATTTCAACCACGGCAAAATCAAGTGACTAAAGAAAAGTATCTGTTTTGGAAGGCCATGATTAGCTAACATTCTATTAATCCAGAAAAAAATATATTCGAGAATGTGAACAGGTTTGTTTTCACATTTTCAAGTAAGCGTTCCATCAAACATGAATATCTGCCATGTTTGATGACGTAATAACTTTAAATTTTCAAACCCTTATGAACGTACTAATTTTCGACATTTTTGACAAGTTTAAGTTCATTGATCTAATTGGCGATTTTATATGAATTTTTAAAATAATTCTTGCTTTAGTATTCATGACGTCATAACCACGTGACAAATCAAACATTTCTTGCAGTATGCATCACTTCAATTTTAACTCTATCAATTCTCAAGATTTCAATTAAGACTGATTCAAAATTCATGATACCAGAGCAAGAGAAATGTTAAAAAATGCCTTTTTGTCTTTTTAATGACGTCATAACCACGTGACGTAAAAGAAAATCATTCAGAAAAAAGAATGTAAACCTCTATGCCGATATGCTATCCAATGTTCATGCTTCTAACGCATCAGGGGGCTTTGTAACATTAAAATGTAATTTAATAACCAAAGTTCGAATCTCAGTTTTGCCATGAAATCTTTATATTTTCGAATTTGGAAATTTGAATGCCACGGTGTAAATCTACATCCTAAAATACATCTTCTGTGAAAATATCATAAAAATCGGACCAGAATTGAAGCCTTTAGAGCGCGAACAAACTTTTAAAGCTGACGTCAAATCTGACGTCATTTGACGTCATTAAAAATTAAAAATAAATAAATTTATAAATGTAAACTTTTTTATCGCTGCAATACAATTTTTAAAAAGATTGAGTGAAAAGTCATGATATAAGAGCGAAATAAATTTTTAAAAAAATTGCTTTTTGTCGTTTTTATGACGTCATAATCACGTGACTTAAGAAAAAATCCTTTAAGAAATAGAAAGAAGACCTCTATGCCGATATGCTGTCCAATTTTCATTCTTCTAACGCATTAGGTTCCCTTGTAACATTAAAATATAAATTTAGGACCTAAGTTCGAATCTTGGTTTTGCCATAAAATCTCAATTTTTTCAAATTTTGAAATTTGAATGCCAGAGTGCACATCTACCTTCTAAAATACATCTACTGTGAAAATATCAAGAAAATCAGACCAGAATTGAAGGCTCTAGAGCGCGAACAAACTTTTGAAGCTGACGTCAAATCTGACGTCATTTGACGTCATTGAAAATTGAAAACACTTGATTTTAAAAATTTATACTTTTTTTATCGAAGCATTTTAATTTTCATGTTGCTTGGCCATTGGCAACATATATAAATTAACTCTTGAATTAGGTTGGAAGAAGAAGAATAATAATAATAATAATAAGAAAAATAAACATAACAAACCCTATACGTTTTCCGCAGGTTTGCGGAAAGCCGTAAAAAAGCAGAGAAGCAAGAGGGCTCACATGTTTAATCCCTCTCAACGGTTGGCCCAGGAATTTGCGCTTGGGCAGGTCATGATAAATCTTTGCCCCTAACAGAATTTGAACCCAAAATCTTCGGATCCGCAGTCGGTACGTTACCACTGGAACCCGGTACCCTTTTGAAATGTGGTTAAGAAGAGACAATACTTGACATCAATCATGAAAAATATATTTATTTCAAAAGTTGTTTGTGGTTCTACACTGTTGAGATATCACCAACCTCCAACCTGGTCAGTCACCGAATATTTACAGTATAAATACACAATGATTTTACAACAATATAAATACGATTGTGACATCTTGCAATACCACACAGGATGAGCACCTACCTGAACGATAAATCTCATAGACGCAATCTGGCCGTACATACTCTACGAGCAATATAGTCTACTTAGCGCTAAGAAATACTTTAAATCTAATTAAGGTATGAACGCATTCAACTATGGACGTTATCAATGTTTTGAAATGTATTTAAATTGACTTAAATGCTATTCAATAGATACTCTGGGATACTAGGAAGTCACTGGTGGACCTGGTTTACACAAAAGAACACATTTTGTTTGCAATCCTGTTTGTCAGCAGTTGACCTAGCCATGAAGGAGAAAGGCAGGTTTTAAATGTTCACTGCTTAAAATGGGAAAAGTGCATTTCTGTAGTACAAAATGTTCTAATAACTGATTTAATTAACATAGACAATTATATTTCAGACTGACTAATTAAGTTAATTAAACAATGAGGTTAATTGGGAATATTCGTGAATCCCATATGAGCAGCTGAGACATATGGCGCTAGATGCAAGACACAAATAACCCTCCTATTTAGATACCTGGTTGGAGTGGAACAATTCAAGGCAAATTTATTACTCAAGGAAATTAGCGGCCACCCGACTAAGATTCTGATTTTTTTTATTATTATTATTATTTTTTTATATAGTTTGGGAGACAAGAAAGATGTACATTTACTATGTCCGGAAGTATTTAAAAATTACTTAGAGCTAAGTAAGGATGGGGAAATTGGCGCTAAATGATGTTGTTATAAACATAGAAGCTGTGTTTCCAGCATAAATATCATTGGCAGGACACCTTAGAGATGAAATATTGATGAACTTACTGCACATGGCACACGTAGCCATGTATTAATGAATTTATGGTCACCTGACCAAATGAAAAATAATTGTCAGAAATTTTAACTAAAATAATGAAATCAAATTAATTTCAGATATAGATAAAACCAGAGATTTCGCTGATAAAGATTGACTCCTTGACTCGGAAATGGACCTAACTTTGGAAAAACTTTGGAAAATGGATGGACTTCTTCTGCCAATAAAAATGTACAAATATTCATTGCTGTTCCTAAAAAAAACTTTTCAAGATAATGAATGTATGTAAAACAGAACGCTGCAGAACGCTTGATTCTGATATACTGTCCACTTGACTTTTTGAAGACAAAATATAACACAAAGAATAATGCCTTCATGTTTCTGTAACATACAGAAGCAACATTCAGTTTGGTATAGACCATTTTCTTATTATGAACATAAATAAATATAATATTGATTACATATTCAGATTTGATTAAAACACAACAGTAATATTTATTTAAGACCTCAAATGCAAAACCCAATATTCAAATACAGGAAATATTTTGAAAAATAAAAAACTAAAAAACCCATACATTTTTTCTTATTAATATATGATCAATACTTGATAGCCATGGAATAGGTGCATAACATAAAAAGTGCATATTTTACGCAGAGATCTATGAGTTGTGATACCAAAGGAAAACAGGATTTTCTATAAATTCATTTTGAGCAGGTACATGTATTTATATAATACAAAGCAAGAATAACAAGGTTTTAATAGTTAAATAACAGAATATCACTGACATTTGCATTGCACAGTTCAAGTTCAAAACTTTCATAAAGATGAGTTAGGCAATTAAGTATTGTAAAAACTCAACAAAGGATTTTCTCGTTTCAGAAAATGTTGCGAGGAATCTCTGTAAAAATAACAATGCAGTATCTAAACTGAAAATAGACCATTTTATCCCGAAATGAGACATTAGCCTACATAAATCAGCGCGCACTTCCCCAACACATTATCTTCATGCTGGTGTAAAATTCCACAATGTATTTAATTGGGAAATAAACTTCAAATTTTTCCCCAGTCACTGACTGGTCAATTTAAATCAACAAATTTTACCGCGTATCGCTGAACCTCTGGTGAAATGGTCTATACAGCATTATAAGGAGCTACACTATATTTGAGACTTGGGTGCTTCAGCTACGCGACACTAGACATTAACGTAAAAATTATGTATGATAAAAATTATTTATGATAAAAATAATTATTCGAAAAAACAAACAAAAAAAACAACAACATTTACTCTATTTCCCTAATACCATAGCTGGTTTGGCAAATTCCTTTATACCTCTTTGTTTCTCTGGAATCACCCACGAAAAAAGACAGAAAGTAAAATTGTATAACTTCCTTTTCACGATAATGATACCTATGTGTCACCTCTGCTTACAGCAGGTAACACAAAAAGCAAGTTATACAAATCGAAAGTATGAAAACACTTCGTATCCAGAACTGCTTATGTTTATCTCTTTCTCATTTTTTTTTAAATTCCTCTGGCCCCTATTCAAGTCTTCCTAAATCAATGGATCTTGCCAGGAGTGACTATGAGGCCCCACCATTACTGTTTGTGAGGAGATTATTTCAATTCATGAGTAGGGCCTTTAATGTAAACATACCAAAGTTTTATAGTACATCTAAAATTGAGATCTGCCTTATCTCACATCTAGTTTTTCCACAATTTTGACATTTTGAAGAAATTATAGACCATTATCTATAAAAGCATGCTAAATTGCATGCATAACATGCATGCAAAGTCTGTATTCTCTATATCAATAAGCAGGGAGTTTAAGACCTTAAAACTTATTCATTATTCCTCAAATGAGAAGTGAATACAGACACATGTTTCCATTGTTGTTGTAGTTGACGCAGATTCCCTCGATGGTTTTACGAGGCCCCTAGTTGTTGGTTAACATTCGGATGATATGGAGTCAGATCACTCCTTTGAAAGTTACCACAAAATATTTATGCATATGTACATATGCACTGTCAATGAGAATTCATAAATACCAATTTCCATCTATGTATAGCTCCTTTGTGTTTGTCTTAAGTTACAACCTAAGATTCTTAACCTACATGAGATTGCACTTTATTGATCTATAATAATAAATTTCAGCAAATATTTCATATCATATTTAATTTTAAAGACATAATCTAAACAATCTGGTGTTTAACTTGAGTGGAGATTTCAATAGTCAAGGGAAATCACCAGTGATTGCATGCAAACTGAGTAGCATGGTTACTTCCCTTCCCTAATAAAACTTTCTGCAAGTACTTTACTCACACGACTTTTTAAAATACTTTCAAGGGTAAATGAAGCAATAGATATTTATTGAATGCAGGCTTATCTGATCCAATAAGTCTGCTCTGTTTGTCAATATGATGTAAACGAAAGAGGACTTGATATTGTTAGGTTTGCCTGGGTGTTGTAATTTGATCAATTTTGAGAAAAATCACCTGTATCCAAATTTGATGGGATCAAGATGAAAATATCAAAATTGAGATTATTTTGTTTATAGAGAAATGTTTGGATTGTGATGGTGTTTTCATTCTAGGTGAGTTTCCAGAAAATTACAAACTAGTGAAAACTACTATTAGGTCGTATTGCACTGTCCATGATTTTTTCCTTGAATTGAAAATTTTGAGGGGTGAGAGTGAACACTAGGCTAAGTGATTATTTAAATATATGCACTTAGCCTAATTTCGCTCTTACCCCTAAAAATGCATTATGCAATACAAAACTAAGCTTAAATAAACCTATCTGAAAACCTTCGTACATTGATTTCATGCTCTCTCTTCAGATGGTAGCATGATAACTTCCCTTTGTTAGCACAGAAGAGAGCAGGATTGGGAAAAATATTCCTCGAGTACACTTGGTATTTCATTGGTTTATCCATAACTCAATACTGATCACTAAGGATACTTGAAAGTATTTGTCAACATTTGAAATGTTTATTAAATCTTACAGCAGTTTTGCCATAAACATATCAAAACAGAGATAAAATAGCTTTAATCAATTTAAGGAAGAAACCAGCTTAAAAATGTCACTAAAGGACTGAGCATATTTTTCAGGTTGATCATTTCTGTATGTCCCTTTATAAGTGGCATAAAATTTTATTAATTTTGACATAAATGTATATAAAATTTATGAAGAGAAGACAGATATACAGACAAAAAAAATAAATCTAAACTAAGAAAAAAAAATAACACGACCATCATAGGTTAATTTTGTCCTATACATTCATACTGGCAGAACTTCTTTTACTCAAGTACAAGATTATGTGTCTCCAACTGTAGTCCACATCTCTCTTATATGGATTGTTCAATGAATAAAATGGTTTCATCTTCAAAGCTACTTATGAGTATAAATAAAATACAGATGGATTTCTGAATAGCATCTAAATAAATAAAAGTAGTAGTAATAATAATAATGGTAATAATATCATTATGATTAGACTTATGATTAACCCTTTCCATCATATAGACTCATTTTGACGCACTCAACAGGTACCACATAAAGCCTGATCTGCAGAAAACCACAGTTAAACCTTACCAAATTTAATTACAAAATCCTCATTTCCAGACCACTGAGGAGCAGCGAACAGCATAAAACCTGATCAGCCTGCGAGTTACTCGCAGGCTGATCTGGTTTTATGTTGTTCACATAGGTCTTTTCATGGTTTCCTCTATGAGGGAAAGGGTTAAAATGTCAATGTAATGCCTCTATCATTTCAGCGAAATTTTATTTTCTGACACCAAGGAACGTAAATATTTTCTTTATGAAATTCAAGAAGGCATGGTCTTAGCTTTAGCTAAAACTGAGAATCAGGACATGCTGCCCTTCAAATTGTTTGAGTCAAAAACACTATCATTCTTCATGATCTGTTTTACCATAACAACCAAATTAGCTTAAACACTTCATAGAATCAAAATGATAAAACACAAAATGATAAATATATTATTAATATGTTAAATATATCTTTTTAAAATACTTCACATTTCCTGTTTGAAATAATTTTGTTATTTTTTTAAATCCTCTAAGTACAATAAAGCCTCATGTAAAAGACCACCTCAATAAAAGGTCAATTTCAACATAGGGATTACCTCAATATAAGAACCATCTCAATATAAATACCACCTCAATATAAGGACCATCTCAATATAAATACCACCTCAATATAAGGACCTCTCAATATAAATACCACCTCAATATAAGAACCATCTCAATATAAATACCACCTCAATATAAGGACCATCTCAATATAAATACCACCTCAATATAAGGACCATCTCAATATAAATACCACCTCAATATAAGGACCATCTCAATATAAATACCACCTCAATATAAGGACTATCTCAATATAAATACCACCTCAATATAAGGACCATCTCAATATAAGGACAATCTCAATATAAAGACCACCTCAATATAAATACCATCTCAATATAAGGACAATCTCAATATAAATACCATCTCAATATAAGGACAATCTCAATATAAATACCATCTCAATATAAGGACAATCTCAATCTAAGGACCACCTCAATATAAGGACCATCTCAATATAAGGCAATATAATTATAGGGACCATATCAATATAAAGAATCAAAACCAAGACCACCTCAATAAAAAGATCACCTCAATATAGGGGCCATCTCAATAAAAAAGACCACCTCAGTATAAGGGCCATCTCAACTTGCCATGGTAGCCTTACAACTTGCCATGGTGGCCTTACAACTTGCCATGGTAGCCTTACAACTTGCCATGGTAGCCTTACAACTTGCCATGGTAGCCTTACAACTTGCCATGGTAGCCTTACAACTTGCCATGGTAGTCTTACAACTTGCCATGGTAGCCTTACAACTTGCCATGGTAGTCTTACAACTTGCCATGGTAGCCTTACAACTTGCCATGGTAGCCTTACAACTTGCCATGGTAGTCTTACAACTTGCCATGGTAGCCTTACAACTTGCCATGGTAGTCTTACAACTTGCCATGGTAGCCTTACAACTTGCCATGGTAGCCTTACAACTTGCCATGTCTTTTCATGCGAACAGGAAAGCAAGTTCTTACCAGTTATCCTTCCTGGTGGTTGCCATATTAAACTAGTACTTTGCACAGGAGACAGTCATAAAATAACCTCCCACTCCCCATCTCTGGCTACTTCATTCCAACCTGAAACCTTTAGAGCTACAGTCATGTATGCTACCCCTGAACCATATGGCATCAATTGATAATGGTCTAAAATCTGGTCTTATCATTGAGGCTTTACTGTACTGGTATATCTAATTGTGCTGACAGAGTGAAAGAAACACGACAGTGTATGTTTTACTGTAATAGCATACATGTACCTTGTGCTGACAAGAGTAAAAGAAACATCACTTCAAAGTGTATGTTATACAAACATAATAGATCAGTCAATAGATGTACATGCTAATACTATGATGAAATTCCTAATGCAACCCCACAGTGATTTTGTATCATTCAACATAGACACCTGGGTGAAAAGAAGCACTTGTGCCATACAAAGTCACTCCCATATCTATAGTATCAGTCACACAAAATCCGTTGAAATGTTTTCAAAGTTTCATGAGTTTCTGCGGCTTTTGGGTTTGTACGACGTCTGTTTCCAACCGAACGTTTCTGATAGTCCCCGAATAATGGCAACGATGATGAAAAGTGGAAGCAAGAACGGTAGAATCAGCAACATCACTGGCTCACCTGAAGCAGAGAAACATCGAGGAGATTAATCTTCAATATCCATAAAAGGCTTTATCAAATGTCATAACCCGTAACCTATGGCAACATAAAATCAGTTGGAAAATGATTCTGACTCCAAGATAAAATCAGAATACTTTTCATTTGGGAATAGATTCTAGATTTGATAGACTACACTGAACACTGTAAAAATGATTTCAGCGCAATTTTTTTAATTAAAATCTCAGATAATATTCAGTTTCATAATTCACTGGTAGATTTAAGCATATATCTGCTATTCCCAAAGGTAAGTAATCCATTTTCCTGATATATTAACCTTCCATCTCATATTTGCACTTTTTTAGGCCCTGGCAAACATAGCAGACCCAGATCTGACACTTGTCTGTTCAAGGTCTTCTCTGTAGCTCATATTCTGCATGGCAAATTCAAATTTCAGTAAATTACGATTATGCAAGTCGTAAACTTTGGGAAGAGGAAAAGAGTTTGGCACCCCAACAACGAATGGTATACATAATTTAAGTCATTAATTTGCACATGAATATTCATAAGATAAAGGATTAACCAAAATGTAAGATTTTTCAAAATCATGCATGTCTATTTGAAATCATAATCAAATCCTGATGAACTTTATGTAAAAAAAAATAGACACAGAACACAAATATTTATTAATAGCATAAATGAAACAATGATACCACACTTACTGAACTGAAGAGATCCAAATGTTGTCAGTGGGAGGTAACTCTCGACCTCCTGTTCAGAATCCTGGGTATCCTCCACAATCTGAACTGGAATTATCTCCCCTGAATACTCAATGTTATTGTTTGTATTATCTAGCCCTGATGAACACTTCTCTGCATTATGCTGAAGCATATCACGTGCTTCCTGCAGTAACTGCTCAGTTCTTGTGTCCTCCTGTTTTGCACGAAACATGTGAGCAAATTTCTTTCTATCGTACGCTTGTTGAGCATTTGTCCGAATTCGTGACATCCTGGCCTCCATGTTTTCTAAGCGAGCATTTTGCTCATTTTGTAACTTTGTCAGGGCGGGATGATCGTCCAATGGTAGGCCTTTGTATGTACACAGCTCCTCCCATGGTGACAACGCGGAATATTTTAATGTCTGTCTTGCTTGTTTCTCGCAGTCTCCGAGTTCTGGTTCGAGACCCCAGCCGCCCTCATTCCCTGTAGACTGCGGGGAAGGCTCATTTGACGAGAAATACCCGCTACTGTTTGATAGCTGATCCAAGTTAGCTGAATCTCGATATATTCGATGGCCTTCCACTTTGTGTATGTTTTCAGAGTCTACATTCACTGCGGTCATGTTTTTCATGATCTCCGACAGATGAGTTATTTTCCGCCTTTTCTTCTCCTTCTTCCTCTTTGATTGCACATGCCCCATCCTGAGAGTTGATCCTGGAAAACCAACCAAAATTTTAAATAAATATGATCAACTACTATATATTTAAAGGTTGAAATATCTTAAAAGTTAACATGCCCCAGTCATTACCCGGTTTCTTCATCTTTGTGGACCATATGGTAGATTGGTTCTAACCACATGGGTTTGGCACAAAAGGGGGGGGGGGGGGGGGTTGATTTTATGCCCCCCCCCCCCCCCCCACCCCCTAAATAAAGACTACTTATTAATTATATACTTACATCTTTTCAACACTTTTGTGAGGAAAACAAATTAATGCAAGTGCCAAAAAAAAAAAAAAAAAAAAAAAAGAATCATGGGGTAACTAAAAGCATGTTGGAAGTTTATCAAAATATGCTGAATATCCATTTACATTTTTCTCTTAAAACAAGCGCAATTAAATTGCACAAATACCCATTTTATATACAGCCATAGGATAAACACCCATATTCCAAGAAAAAAAGGGTAAATACACATTCCATGAGAAAAAAAAAAAATTTGAATACCCATTCCATGAAAAAGCATAAATACCCATTCCATAAAAAAGGGTAGATATAATGTTTCCAAAATATTAATGTAAAATCATTACTGCAATTTCAAAATAAGAAAAAAAAATTGCAAAAGTAAATATGCACAGATAAATTCCTAATTGCATTCAATTACAACTTTCAGCAAGTAATTACTTTGTTGACATAAACAAAGGTTTCTTTTTAGAACACATGAGTCAACTACTGAAGCATGATGGAAAAAAGTGTGCCATACAGACTTACAGACAACAGAAAAGTGATCCCTAGGTATCATCTCTGCTTACAGAATTAAGGTTACAAAAAGACATTACACAATTGGGTCAATAATTGTAATTTCAATTAATTTTTAAAGTGAAAAAATTACATGGAAAGAAAATACATACTGGCGCGAATAAAAAAGCATGGCTAGTCCCTTTACATGTATAATTTGAAAACAAGAAACATGTCAAATGATGTGAAACCAGAGGTTTTCAAGTGTCATTCTAGGCAAGAAAATCTATTCTTAGTAATAGTGACCTTGACCCTATTGACCTGAAAATCAATCCCAATCTTTCTCTTCCCATAAGGTATTTATCTACTAAATATGATCATCATACCACACTCCTACATGCATAAGAAGATACTTGACAGAAACAAAATCTATTCTTAGTAACAGTGACCTTCCCTATCATCTTAAAAACCAATTCCAATTTCTCTTCCATAAGGCATCTACCTATCAAGTATGAAAACTGTATCTCTATTCTAACAGGAGATTTTGAAGAAACAAAATGTTTGACTCTTGCCCTACCCAATTCTAATAGTAATAACCAGGAATTTCGCTAAAAACCTGGTTAACCAATGTTTTATTGACATATCAAAAAGTGATTCTGAACAACATTATAACTTTAACAAGGGAACATATGTATCACCTGCTGAAGCGTGATGGAAAAAGTGTGACAGAGAGACAGACAGACAGACAGAAAAGTGATCCCTATGTGTCAACTCTACTTACAGACACAAAAAGGTCATGAATGCATCTGGAAAGGTCATGAAACCAACAACCATTAGATCTGCATTCCTGTATGTCACCAACAGACCATGGCACCCTTAATCTTCATCTACAAGAACAACTTACTTTGCTCAAATAAATATTCCATGTGTCTTCAGGTATGCATATATTCAATTGTATGACATATACAATAACATTGACTACACTTCTCCAAAAAATTATCTTCATTCCTGAACTCAAACTCAAAACTCAATTTAAGTTGATTGTGATTTTACTAAAACTCAACAAGATAATTAACATATCTTTGGTTTATCTAGAGCTTAAAAAAGCGTTAGGTTTTATTTTTTCACATAAATTACTGCAGCCAACATTTTTTGTAGACCCCACCCTAGTGATGATTCCCAACATACTCATATCGACAAACAGGTAAAAACTTGAGTGATCACTCTCTAGCTGTTCAGAGCAGTTCCATTAATCATAAATATTTAATTGTTTACTAATTACAAACATCTTCAGAATTTCACTGCTCCACCCTCCCTTAATAGGGTTCATCTTCACAGGGGTGGTGCAGTAACACCTACGCACTGTAACCTTGGTAACAACAGCGTCATCACTCGAAGAACTTTCTCTGAAATCTTCTACCTGGGTGTCTGAAACACACTGACTTTTCACCCTTGAACTCAGGTTCGATTCAAAGTCTGTCTAAAATTGTTTGTGAAGGAGTATTTGGTTGTGTGTTTTTTTTTTTAATCACTTCCTGTCCAGACAATGAAAAATGACTTGTTTTGGAGTACACCATTCACTGCACAGTACATATTTCTGCAATTTTCAAAGTACTGCATGTGCCTTAAACCTTAAGATATATATTTCAGGTTCAAACACAGACTACATTGATGGTAAAAATCAGTTTTCTGGCCCTCATGATGATAGTGCATTTCATTCCCAGAGTCCTACAACCCGACCTTGTCTGACCTTCGATCAACTGAAGGTACCTAAACCATGTTTAGAACTATTTCGTCAAAGTCTTTCTGATTCAGGTCCGAAACCTGGGAATTCTATACCTGCCAATATTCATACAGCTTCCTCTATTGATCAATTTAAAAATTCTTATATTCATTGGAAATTCCCAGAATGGAACCTTTAATTATATACGTATTATGTTTGTAATTAAGTTTTCTTAGCTACAGCTCTAATTCTTCAGTAAAAGGGCATTTTTAATGGCATATTATTTTGGGTGTTGTTAAATTATTGTTTATGCATGTTGTAATATATTAATTTTGTTGTAATTGTATGTTGTATATATTTTATTGTTTCTTAATGTGGACCATATGGAAGATTGGTTTTAACCAAATGTGTTATTGGATCGATGACTCATTTGGCCACTCTAAATAAAGACTTTAGTTTCTAAATAACAGACTAATCTTATTTAAACACATATGGCTGTGTCTAGGTAAACACAATAAATTCTTAACTAAGTCTGCTTCAATCATATTCTACTGCATACCAAATTTAAGAGGAAGCCATTATTAAGTCTTAATTAGCCTTAAAATCCTCAAAACACCTAATAATTATGTATGTTGAATAGACTATTTAAATTCATATGTCATATTAAATTATTAAATTTACTGAAATACACAATAAATTCTTGAAGAAAAAATTGGATTGACCTAAATCAATACCTACAAGAACATCTTTGAGGAACTTTTGAAATTCTGAAAGTACATAGGAAGCTAATCCAGATCGTGGTCTATGCCAGTTTTCTGCCGAGAGCCGCAAACTAATCCACGGAATGATAAAACCTCATGGTGTATCCATCTTATCATAAAAACTGGACCTTAGAGATTTTTAGACACAGACTTGGCACTTCTTTCAGAAAATACCATCAGGTAATATATATTGGCTATGAGCTGTATTGACTTCCTGGTTTTTCATTCCAACATGATGAGAGTTTACTCCTTTACGTCTCAGGTTAACTTTTTCTTTTCAGTACCACTCATCTGTACCTCTTAAGAGAGAGTCTTTAACTGAATTGGGAAATAAAATGGCATAAAATAATCCAGAAATTTGTGTCAAAGTCTAAAATGTAAATTATAAGTATTGATGAAGGATTAACAAGAAAGGGCTAGAGGCTGTATTCATGACCTTTTGTAAGATATTTCTTAACTTTGGTAAAATTCTATAACTCCTTTAATTTCAGACATACTGAACTCTTAAACCAAACATCTAAAGGTAACATACATCTATAATTTTTAATAAAAAAAAAAGAATGGTAAAGCAGAAATGCTCTCTAATAGAAATGTGTGAAGGTAAAAAATGTTGAATTTTTGACATAAGTAAAAGAAAATGTGCATTTATTTTGTATTGAATGTATGTCTATATGAACAAGTAATTGGTGTTGTACGCAACACAAGAGTCCCTTACCGGTGAGGTGCATAATACTACCATTACCATAGCAACCAGAATTTTGGTCCAAGAAAGAAAAACAAAGTTACGAGCAGAATCTCCATACTGCCATCTATTCACATACCAATTTTCATAATATTATCTTAAATAGTTTTTAAGTTATCGCGGGATCCAGATTTCTGGACATCTGGACAGACGGATGGACTGAGAGCAAACCTATAGTCCCCTCTGGTGTAAACACCGGGTAGGGGACTAACAAAAGTGTTCTATGGAACACATGTGTCACCTATGCATGATGGAAAAAGTGTGACAGACAGATCTAGACAGACAGACAGATGGACAGACAGACAGATGATGGAAAAGTGATCACTATGTATCACCTTGATCTGCTTACAGCAGGTGATACTAAAACCACACACACACACACAAAGTATTCAATTTCTTCAAAAATGTTGAAATTGTAACTTGATACTGAATATTATAAAATCATTAATTTTCGATGACATTAAATTTTGTTGATTATGTACCTAAGAGAATTTTGTGGGTACATTTATTTGTGGATCTATGTTCACAAACGCTGTCACCAGAGACATTGAGAGTGATTAAAATACGTTGTGATAACTTCTTCTCAGATCATGTAATCAATGTAAAATAAATAAAGTTTTAAGTAAATTAAATAGCATTATCCTTCGGAATTTTCTTCACTCATAATTTGTATAATTCATTGAAATGGCTCACCATTCTGAATGTTTTATTGTGCAAGTAAGAAATTACTAGACATATGAATGGACTCATCCTTATGAAAAAGACTAAACTTCAAGACTTTTTCTCTTCTTTTCCAGTGACCTTTCATAGGTACTTTTCCCTTTGAAAATTAATTTTAATTCATACAATTTTCCCCTAATTTGCTCTTTACTCCATGAACTTTCTTTCACCAATGAAAAGGAAATATTAACATTTTCCTAAAAATATTGAATATTGATATTGAAGGCCCTTTCCCCAATGCCCCGAACTTGTTTGTAATAAGTTTAGTAAAACCACCCCCCACCTCAGATCTGGTCAATGCCATGTATCGCCACATCCAGTCTAAAAGCTTTATATTAAATGTTTACCTCATGGAGACTCATTTTGATGCATTGGAAAACAGGGCTGACCCAGATCAGTTAACTCCTTCTGATCAGGGTCTCCTCTGTTTGCTCACACAGTATTGCAGCTCAGATTCTATACAGTCTGAGTTGGCAAGGAAAATTCCATTGTTTCAATAATACAAATGAAAGTTTTTTAAATTATAGTATCAAATGGGGCCTCTGTGGCCGAGAGGGTAAAGTCGCTGACTTTAATGCTCAATCAGCCCCTCACTGCGTGGGTTAGAATCCCAGCAGGGTCATTCGGATTTTCATGTAAGGAAGCCTTCCAGCTGGCTTGAGGTAGGTTGGTGGTTCTACCCAGATGACTCCGTGCATTCAGGGTCTTCCTCCACCTGTAATTAGCTGGACGTCACTATATGACTGAAATACTGTCGAAGCGATGGTAAACTCAAATAATCAAATATTCAAGAATAGTATCAATATTAAGTCATAAATTTATAAATGAAAATTCATGAGGTACGAGGTTGACTTCAAGTTTTCTACAACCGGATATTTTGTAAAGCTAAACCACAGGGATTTGCTCCTGTTTTTTTTTTTTTTTTAAAAATCCTGCTGTAAACATAAATATCAATATTAAAACATACAAGAGCAAGTCTCAGTGGTTGATCAAGGCAACTAAAACAGAACCTTATCAACCTGCAAGTTGCTTACAGGTAACTGACATGTAACTTGCAAGCTTAAATTTCTGAGAGGCCATTCTAGTGCAGGTACATTCAGATTCCTTTCCAACAAACAATTATATAAGAAACTGGGACTTCACGTACATGGCAGAAAATCTTGCAGCATCCAAGTATTCAAGTGTCACTTGTGTTTTTCTATGTCTGTTACAGAGGTGAAAGCTTTATCCTGTACAATTATAATACTTAGATCATCAATATGACTAATGACATGAAGTGTATTTATGACGCAGATGAAGAAATATCTTAATTTCAGAATCTGACACATGGCAATCAACATAAGTATGACATTGTTATTCTCATTTCATGGCCATATAAAATCCATATTTTATTACCAGATAATTACGTATTTCAACAAAAATTCCTATTTTATGACCACACAAAATTCTATATTTTAAGCCCATGTAAAATTATTTATTTCATGCCCATTTACATGTACTTCTTTTGGGGAATTGAATTTTTTTTTTTTTTGCTTTTCAAAATAGTGATAATAAAAAATAAATGAATTTTCAGTTTTTAATCACCTTTAGCAATATTTCAATGCTTTTTCACTTATATTATGTGTAATTTTAAATACAATGGTATATTTTATGGGATTGTAATGTTATCATTACTTGAAATATTTTCATATTCTAAGCATAACACCCCATTCTGAGACATTCTTGTTTCCTCAAAGATTTTCTTTAATAAATATTTATTTCTCACTTCTGTATATTATTAGGGCCTATTAAGTTTAGGTTTAGAACTCAGGCATGGCCATACAATATGGGATTAGTATATGAGCCTCAAAACTTTCACCTGAGTCTAGAGAACAAAGTATACATTATATTATCTCAAGCATGTTTAGATATCTTCCTTGTAGAGAGTCACTGCGGGTGAGAAAAATAGACAACCTGTCTGGCATGGCTTGAACCAGGGACTTTTAAATAACAGGACAATGCTCTATACTGACATTGACTGTCATATACCCATTAAGCCATTTACCAGGGTACACATTTTCTCATCTTTTTATACAATAAGTTGGGCCCATGGTTTTGTGAAAAAAGAGATGCCAAACATCTCATGTCGTAACTGAATAAATGCTTAATAAAACTAACAATGGATTAGATTTCCATTATTCCAAAAAACAAAGACCCATTGCTAAAATTCTATAAACAATGCACAATTTTTATCATACATTGTAGTCACTAAATTTCTTTTTCATCCTACCATTATAAGTAATAGATTCTGGGACAGTCCATAAAACAAAGAATTAAAATGAAGAAGGCCTAATATAAATCAATACCACAAAATCATCTCAACTTCCCCCTCCACCTCTCTGAATGTTTCCAACATTTTCATTTACCTATACTCTTTTGTTTTCTCTTTCTCCCTCCCCCCAACTATCACTGAGGTACCCAGTGCTAGCTTATAATATCAGCAGTACTGAAATTCCAAGCAATCCCACGCACTTTGTGTACTGTGCTTCAGTGTATGACTATGAAATTGGCAATACGCTATTTACCTGAGTGGAGTGAACACTAAGAAAGATGCGTCAGCTGGTGGCGGGTAACAACTGATGCTGTACAATTCAGGACTTACGTCACTCTCTCTAATTCATTATCATTCATTAACGTGCTAGCATTCTTAATTGGACTTGCGCTTTCTTCATTTAAGACTATACCAATGGTTGTTGTTTCTGGGGGACTGCACAGATGTGCAGGCTGATCTTGGTCTGCACTGGTCGCAAAGGCAGTCACAGTTGCCACAGCATTGTAAGGGTTAAACATGCGCTGTGGTGGTATTGGGGGTAGGGGGGTAAATAGATTGAAGAAATTAAAGCTGCTTAAAAAACTGATGAAATTACATACAATTTAGTCGAAACTTAAAACTGTATATAAAACAGATTTTATTTTTCTTTGCCATGCTGACTGTTTACAGTCTGAGCTACAATATCATCTGAGCTAAAGAGAACCTGATCAGATGGCCTAAATAGAGCTGCCTCAGATCAGGGTCACCTCTGTTTGCTCATACAATATTGAATCTCAGATTGTACAGTCTGCAAAGCAAAGAAAAATAAAATGTTTCATATACACATAAGCAAATAAATTACATATTTGTGAAGTCATAATTTTGTTCATGAATATTCATGAGGTAAAGGATTAATTGAAGCAATTTTACAACACCAGTATGGATGACTATGCTTTTTCAATGAATTATCAAACACCAGTTGGTATGTAAAATCACCAGCAGAAATTTGTGCATGTGGGGAAAGTAATTACCAATCTTTGGGTACGTCCAAAACCAATGATTTACGCACACTTTAAATCAGGGAAGTTTCCTAATTAAAACCAGGAGCTGATGGAATCAGGGGCCATTATGCAACCAACACTGGGCAGATTTATGATACAAAATGTCAGCTAAAGTTTTTAGGTTTTTCTGTTTATAATTACTTGTAATTAAATCTAGACAGAATTATGTCAACAATTCACAATTTGCCACCTTAGCCCATTACATCTTCAACAGTATGCAAATGGAATCCAGTTGGAAAAGTCCACATTATGTTTTTTTTTTATTTTAAGACAAACATGCCATCATTTACAGAGTGTGGCAGGTATGGTTTTTCTCTCTTGTTTGACTTCCCATCAACAGTACTTAATCCATCTGGGTATTATTTGTCATCATAAAACAGATATAGTACTACCTTCTTGTGAAATTACATCATAGACTGAAGTAGCAGGATACCACACCCAATCAAAATACCCTGACACTGGGCCAAACTGTCCTGGAACTACCCTTATGTGCCAAGCACATTAGAGATTGATATCCTTGTCTCATTTTTTAATAACACCATGGATCAAACCCACAACCTCCGGGTTACAGGATAGACCCTCTAACCACTTGACAACCTAGATAGGTGCACACAACTGTTATCCTGTTATTCCCCCCCTTGTTACAATGCTACACTACGTTAGCAAAACACAAGTATTACGAACCATCTGCCATAAAATAGACCACAAAACCAAACACCAGTAACAAAATATATCAATTCATTGTCACCGAGGTCCTCAAGGCTCCGAACACCCAGCCGTGTTGACTGCTCCCACTGGAATGCTGAGTATAATTCCAAAATTACCATAACTCTATTTTGGCATACTTTCAAAGTGTTTAATGGGCTAACTTACCTCTGTCAATCTAGTCAGAACATTTCACCATGTCGAGTATCCATACTAGAAGATGACCTTTAGGTCCGTTCAAAAGGAGGATTCATCCTTAATCTGGAAAAAAAATAATATAATCCTTTACCTTATGAATATTTATGTACAAATTTGACTTCATGAATATTAATTGACTGATCTTTAAATGGTTTATAAAAATGAAGTGTTTACTGAATAAAAACTTGAAATAACACAGAGTGTGATTAATACGTCTCTACACCCTCTTGAGGCAGTGAAGCCATTAATAAATTATCTTATTTATAAACAATGTATTATCTCTAAAACTGAAGACTTTGTTACTATGTGCCAAAGACTGTCTTTATATACCACTTGTATGTAGAGAAATTTCTAAAAATGGCCACATTCATAAAAGGGCTTCACAACCACACATAATTTTATGCAGTTTCATTAAAATATCTCCAAAACTGAAGGAAGTAGATAGCACCAAAAACTTTTGGTCCAACTGAGGCTGATCTCAAGTTTCTCCCCTTGTAAAGTTTAACCCTTTCCCTCATAGAGGACACCATGAAAAGACCTATGCGAACAACATAAAACCAGATCAGCCTGCGAGTAACTCAGCTGCAGACTATGAGTGGCATGATACCACGTCTGGTCACATTATACTGTCACCAATCTGGCAATTGTCAGACCTACTACTGAATCCCACGTGTATTTCACACTGGAATAACAAGTACCTTTCTTAATTGTTTTAAAAAGTTTTCTTTTAATTACATAACAACAGTCGTCATGATAATTATGTACAGTACAGTAAACAATTAAGGCAATTCTTATACTAATATCGCTTCAAAATTTGCATTAGGTAACTACTTAAAACTTTCCAGTTGAAATGTAACACGCAACCTGTTTTGAATCTTGACTTTTCAATCATCTACTGTTTTTATTCAAACGAACAGTTACACATGTATTTGCATTACCGTTGATAGTGTAAAATCTACTTGTGTGTGATAATAGAAACTGTCGCCAAAGTCTTTTATATCTCATTAACATTAATATATTCGCAAATGAAACAATGAAGTCCGCTCTACTGTGTAGAATCTGAGCTACAAACAGATGAAGCAGCACCTTTTGTAAATGCTTTATTTTTTCAATTTAAAGGCTCTTCTTTAACAAAATCATCTTCAGAAGGTTAAAAAAGAAAATTCACAATATTTTTTATTCATTTCTCCATATCTTAAAGCTGTCATGGAAAAAAAATGTCAAAAATATTCCACCAGGAATATGGAAAAAATGATACAGAATTTAGAAATTAATGGAAAGAAAAAATCATGTTTAAGGTTTTTATTTCATCCTTTATCTGACTTTTTAATGTCATCTGTTTGTAGCTAAGATTCTACACAGTAGAGCTGACTCCATTACTCTATTGTTTCATTTGATACTTTTGCGGAGCAGGGATATGTGATAATGTTGTTTTTTGTTGTTGTTGTTGTTGTTTTTTTGGGGGGGGGGGGTATCTAACATTTTCAAACATAAACCTTCCAGCTGATAGATGTGAAATGTGGTTTTAGTTTGAACTCATTTATTTTTACAATGATTCCGAAACAAGTTTGATGGTTCCTGGGTTGTACTAGTACTTTGCTCCTTGGAACTATATTATGAAAAATTCTTGCCCCCTGGGTTTGAACCCATGACCTCTGGATCTGAAGACAAGTATGTTAGCAATAGACCATAGCATCCTGTGCTACAGTATTTGATATCAATTTACACCCAAGTTTACTGTTGAGTACAATTTCAAGTATATCATACAAATGCTTTATTCCTACCATATATAATTTTATCTCTCACAAAATACTGCAAACACATCCATTAAAGCTCAGAAAACTGTGCATTCTGAGAAAGTCATCAAATATTTGGAAAGAAATCACACAAAATTCCAATTTTAGTTTTACCAGCGGAAATAAAAAGAGCCAAATCAGCATGCAATCTGATAATTTTGAGACATGAAACAGAAAATGAATTATTGATCTTGGAATGTAAACACGCAATTCTCTGATATATAATCTTCCGACTGACCCTGCCTCTTGAAATCTATTAATTTTCTTAATTTACTTAATGCAAAATGTATCATTTTATCTAAATCTCAAACCAAAGTGCAAACAATCTATTACAATCACGAACTGTTGATTGATTTTTATATCTTCTGGATATTTCAAGATAATTACATTGGCACTTTCATATTCCAATTTCTGTGAAATGTTATTTGCTAAAACTGATTGGAAATAATTTTTGCTTCACAAAATAAGAGAATATATTGTAGTTCTGCAGTTACATGTCTAATAAATTCTTGTTGTTCAAGGCAGATCCATTATAACATGTTCCACTATAATGCCAATACTATAAAATCATAAATTTTCTTTGACACAAAATTTCATTATGTTCCTAATTTTGGAGGTACATTTGTGGATCTATGTTCTATATAAGAGACAAGTTTTCATGGGGATTAATATTCCTGGATAAAACCCTCCACGAAATTGACGAAAATTAGTGTTCCACATAAATTAATGATTTCACAGAACCAATACAAAGAAGTTCAAAATATGGACTCAGTTCCAAGATTTATGGGATTTCAGTGATTTTTAGGGTAAAACTCTTTTTACAGGTAGTTTGAAACATATTCAAAAACGATATTTCTTCCAAAATATCTACCTTATTTTTCAATGAAACTGCTTTTTCTTTTTCTATGAGAAAATAATTCAGGGATATTTAATGGAATTTGTTCTTTGATATATACAACCTATAATTAGGTAATTCTTTTGATAAATAAAAACATTTTTATTATCTTATGATTTTTATAATGCGTTTTTTCCAAATACATTAATGGAGCTGCTCTGTAACTAGACATGGACCCCAGATATTGCACTATAATGGAGATGCTCTGTAACTAGACATGGACTCCAGATATTGCACTATAATGGAGATGCTCTGTAACTAGACTTGGACCCCAGATATTGCACTATAATGGAGATGCTCTGTAACTAGACATGGACTCCAGATATTGCACTATAATGGAGCTGCTCCGTAACTAGACATGGACTCCAGATATTGCACTATAATGGAGCTGCTCCGTAACTAGACATGGACTCCAGATATTGCACTATAATGGAGCTGCTCTGTAACTAGACATGGACCCCAGATATTGCACTATAATGGAGCTGCTCCGTAACTAGAACATTGGACTCCAGATATTGCACTATAATGGAGATGCTCTATAACTAGACTTAAACCCCAGATATTGCACTATAATGGAGCTGCTCCGTAACTAGAACATTGGACTCCAGATATTGCACTATAATGGAGATGCTCTATAACTAGACTTAAACCCCAGATATTGCACTATAATGGAGCTGCTCTGTAACTAGACTTGGACCCAGATATTGCACTATAATGGAGCTGCTCTGTAACTAGACTTGGACCCCAGATATTGCACTATAATGGAGCTGCTCTGTAACTAGACATGGACCCAGATATTGCACTATAATGGAGATGCTCTGTAACTAGACATGGACTCCAGATATTGCACTATAATGGAGATGCTCTGTAACTAGACATGGACTCCAGATATTGCACTATAATGGAGCTGCTCTGTAACTAGAGTTGGACTCCAGATATTGCACTATAATGGAGCTGCTCTGTAACTAGACATGGACTCCAGATATTGCACTATAATGGAGATGCTCTGTAACTAGACTTGGACCCCAGATATTGCACTATAATGGAGCTGCTCTGTAACTAGACATGTACCCCAGATATTGCACTATAAAGGAGATGCTCTGTAACTAGACATGGACTCCAGATATTGCACTATAATGGAGCTGCTCTGTAACTAGACATGGACCCAGATATTGCACTATAATGGAGCTGCTCTGTAACTAGACTTGGACCCCAGATATTGCACTATAATGGAGCTGCTCTGTAACTAGACATGGACTCCAGATATTGCACTATAATGGAGCTGCTCTGTAACTAGACTTAAACCCCAGATATTGCACTATAATGGAGCTGCTCCGTAACTAGACTTTGACCCCAGATATTGCACTATAATGGAGCTGCTCCGTAACTAGACTTTGACACCAGATATTGCACTATAATGGAGCTGCTCTGTAACTAGACTTGGACCCCAGATATTGCACTATAATGGAGCTGCTCTATAACTAGACATGTACTCCAGATATTGCACTATAATGGAGCTGCTCTGTAACTAGAGTTGGACTCCAGATATTGCACTATAATGGAGCTGCTCTGTAACTAGACATGGACTCCTAATATAGCATTATAATGGAGCTGTACTGTTACTAGACATGAACTCCAGATATTGCACTATAATGGAGATGCTCTGTAACTAGACTTGGACCCCAGATATTGCACTATAATGGAGCTGCTCTGTAACTAGACATGGACTCCAGATATTGCACTATAATGGAGCTGCTCTGTAACTAGACATGGACTCCTGATATTGCACTATAATGGAGCTGCTCTGTAACTAGACATGGACTCCAGATATTGCACTATAATGGAGATGCTCTGTAACTAGACTTAAACCCCAGATATTGCACTATAATGGAGCTGCTCCGTAACTAGACTTTGACCCCAGATATTGCACTATAATGGAGCTGCTCCGTAACTAGACTTGGACCCCAGATATTGCACTATAATGGAGCTGCTCTATAACTAGACATGTACCCCAGATATTGCACTATAAAGGAGCTGCTCTGTAACTAGACATGGACTCCAGATATTACACTATAATGGAGCTGCTCTGTAACTAGACATGGACTCCTGATATTGCACTATAAAGGAGCTGCTCTGTAACTAGAAATGGACCCCAGATATTGCACTATAATGGAGCTGCTCTGTAACTAGACATGGACTCCAGATATTGCACTATAATGGAGCTGCTCTGTAACTAGAGTTGGACTCCAGATATTGCACTATAATGGAGCTGCTCTGTAACTAGACATGGACTCCTAATATAGCATTATAATGGAGCTGTACTGTTACTAGACATGAACTCCAGATATTGCACTATAATGGAGATGCTCTGTAACTAGACTTGGACCCCAGATATTGCACTATAATGGAGCTGCTCTGTAACTAGACATGGACCCCAGATATTGCACTATAATGGAGCTGCTCTGTAACTAGACATGGACTCCAGATATTGCACTATAATGGAGCTGCTCTGTAACTAGACATGGACTCCTGATATTGCACTATAAAGGAGCTGCTCTGTAACTAGACTTGGACCCAGATACTGCACTATAATGGAGATGCTCTGTAACTAGACCTGGACCCCAGATATTGCACTATAATGGAGATGCTCTGTAACTAGACTTGGACTCCAGATATTGCACTATAATGGAGATGCTTTGAAGCTAGACATAGACCCCAGATGTACTATTATGGAGCTGTTCTGTATCTAGACTTATGCAACTGGAGATTTGTTCTCGTAGAAAACTGATGTCTCCCCCCCACCCCCTTCCCTCACACACACACATACGTATACACTAAGGCACACAGTGACATATGCAAATAGTTCAAGTTAAAGGGCTAAATATCTTGTTAATGCTCCGTACAAAGTTATGGACCTTGTGCATGACACTTTCTCCCATAAATAAAATTTAATTTTAATAGCATGAATCGAATTGGAGTTATCTTAAGGACAAGAAATTGTATAAAAGCCGAAAAACTCCAACAAGAAACATTGGAAATGGATTATGCTCTTGTGTACTGCAATTCTTGTCCATAACGTCTACCGACCTATGAAGCTTTAAGGTTATATGTCTCATAGTGCAGGAGTTATGCTCCGGACATAACTTAATTGAAAATGAAATTAATCAACAGGCAATAACTGCAAAAATATGATTTGCAGAATAAAGGTTCTTGTGCACTGCAATTCTCCTTTGTGAGGTCTATTCACCTATGAAGTTTCAAGGTTATATATCTCATAGTGCATGAGTAATGCTTTAAAACAACAAAAGCACATGCACACACACACACACACAAGTATGAAATTGAACAAAATGCAGTATAAATATAATATTATATACAAGTATTTACAGTATATACAGTATAAATATTGGGGGAGACATAATTCTAACCAATGGCCATGATAAGAAATTGGTTATTGATAAAAACCCATATGGTAACTTTTGCACCATGAATTCAAAATCAGAGATTTAAATAGTCCATTTTGACCTTCAAATTGTCATAATTGCCTCCAAAATATTAAAACAAGTGCTTTGTTCGAATGAAAGCCATGCCCCCGCATGGTCCTTAGACCTTGGGGTTAAAGGTTATTTGAAGGTCAAGATCACCTGGCGGGTAAAGCTCATCAAGGTGCATGCACCTGTGAAGTTTGGAGACTGTAGGTGGAAGAGTTTCCATGTTATGGTCAATGTTAAAGTTTTGTGACAGATAAGCAAAAGACAGACAGACAAAAAAACAAACAAACAGACAGACCAAAAACAATATGCCCCTCAATTATATCAAGAGGTCACTTGACTCCAATTTGACAACAAGAGTGCCAGTGATGCCACAATATACGCCGCCACAAAATATAAAGACCAAGAGGGGCCTTTTAATTATTGCTTATAACATTTCTGTAAGCATAAGCTCATAATGAAGTCTGTAAGACCAATTAATTTAGCTGAACAGAGATAGAACCCTAAAAATGCTTCCAATATGAAAGAAAGTCAAATAGCAGCATAAATATGAATCCTTTTTTCTTTCTCTGCATAACTCTTGCAAAAATCACTGTACCAGAAAATCCCTGCTTTATGCACTTTTACCTGTTTAGAAACTTGAGTTGTGTTTTAAAGAGACCATGTTTAGAAAGGCATAACTATTGCAAATATTGATGAACATCAAAATCCCTGCTTTGTGCATATCTACCCAGTATAGTAATGGCATTGCCCAAGTTTTGAGAAGATTAGGTCAGAAACATACAAGGAATTGCATTCACAAGGCTGAAATATCAATCAGCAGAGAATTTCAAGGGAAAAATTAAAACCCAAAATGCACATCTACCCATTGAAGTAATGCCACAAATCAAGTTTTGAAAAGATTCATTCAGAAACGTAGGAGGAGTTGCGTTCACAAGGCTGCAATATCAATCAGTTACAGAGACTTAAGTTTCAAGGGACACAAATCTTGTAAAAATTAATGAACCGAAAATGCCACTTCATGAACTCTACCCATTAAAGTAATGCATTGACCAAGTTTTGAAAAGATTCATTCAGAAAGTAGGAGGAGTTGCATTCACAAGGCTGCAATATCAATCAGGTACAGAGACAAAGTTTCAAGGGACTCAAATCTTGTAAAAATCAATGAACCAGAAAATTGCCACTTCATGCACTTCTACCCATTATAGTAATGGCATTGACCAAGTTTTGAAAAGATTCATTCAGAAACGTTGAAGGAGTTGCATTCACAAGGCTGCAATATCAATCAGCTAAAGAGACTAAGTTTCAAGGGACACAAGTCTTGTAAAAATCCATGAACCGGAAAATCGCCACTTCATGCACATCTACCCATTATAGTAATGACATTGACCAAGTTTTGAAAAGATTCATTCAGAAACGTAGGATGAGTTGCGTTCACAATATATTGACGTATGGACGTACAGACGGAGAAGATGACGCCAATATACGACCGCCTCCGGCAGCGTATAAAAACGAAGGTAAAAGCTGATTTACCTATTAATTTGTTACCCAGGCTACCTTATGCAGTCCAGTTAAAAGTAATATTAAGGATTGGACCCCAAATATAGCATTACATGTTGAATAGACCTGGGATGTATATCATTTCAGAAGAGACGTTGCAATTCATGAAATGTCTTGTTAAAAGAATAATTTGATTTATCTGTCCATGTGATGGACTGTCTGACAATTACAATTTCGGGGCTTTTTAGGCACATCAAAAAATAATTTTGGCTGATTAGTTTTAATTATGATGCACAAAAAAATGATCTAATTGTTTTCATCCTTCTAATTTTAATTTCGCAGAATGCCTGCAGCATCAATGTTAAACAAATTATTTGTCAGATGCTTCAAGTTATTACACATTCCTTGGAATTTCTCTCACATAAAATTGAAAACAAATTCTTTATAATTACTACTGTAAAATCATTAATTTTCGTTGATATTTAATTTGGTGGAATCTGTGAAAAAAAAGTCAATTTGGTTGTAACATATATTTGTGGATTCATGCTCTTGAAAACTTTAGGTTTATCAAATGTCCAGTTGTCATGGAGATTAATATTTTTGGAAAATCAATGAAAATTAGTCTCCTGAGAAAATCATTTCTTCTACAGCATCTTCAACATATCTGGATACAGCAAATAGTAGCCAAATGGAAGATCATGGTAGAATAGTGCTACCACTGGTCCATGACCACAAAACACAAGTAACTGGTCCCCAATAAGTCCCCTACTAGTGAGGTGCATTATTTTTCTGTTACCATAGAAACCAGAATTTTGGTCCAAGAAAAAAAAAAAGAGCGACCTGCAGAATCTCCATTAAGTGACATACAGAATCTCCATACTGCCATCTATTCCTATACTAAGATTCATAATTTTATTTAAAATATTTTTATGTTATCACAGGATCCAGATTTCCGGAGATCCAGACGAATGCACGGATGTCCGAAGGACGGACAGCAAACCTATAGCTCCCTCCAATGTAAACACCAGTAGGGGACTAAAATGGGTCTGTAGTGGCCATAGATCACTCACTCATCATGCTAGAGGCCATGAATTGATCATTTTTGCCAAATTAAATTCAATTCTGATCACTCATATTTCAGATGTTAAGTTTCTAAATATCATTGTTATGGTTACCATGGTAACCAATTTTTGTATAAATTAATTAAATCAAATCATGGTTTTATCCTTATTTAAAACTGAGGTAGAAACCTGACATTTTCCACAAATCAGACAGACATTGAATAAATAATAAGATCAGTACAGAAAGAAACAACAACAACAACAAAAACTCTTCTGATAAGAGAATGAATTCATGGACAAGATACAGGGCTACCCCTAATTGAGCTATTATAGAAGAGAGTTATACATACATGTATATTCAGAATCATTCTTAGCAATTAAACCACATGCTGACGACAACCTTTAACTCAGTTTCTACGAGGTGAAAAAAGGTCACCAAGAGCACTGCACGACAATGACTACACCCCTTTGTTTCAATATTCTAAAGGTCATATTTAAGGTCAAGGTTAATAAAAACAAGAGGGCCAAGATGGCCCTGTGTCGCTCACCTGATTAAGATGGCTGTGTTAGGCAAAATGACAAAAAATCTGGCATCTAAAGTGTTTTTCTAACATTTGACTAAGTGGCCTACATTTTGATCCTACCTGAATTTGCACTCAACTGGGAATTCATGCAGTCACATTCATATCAAGTTTAATGAAGACTGGGAAAAAAATGTAGGCCTCTAGTGTGTTCACAAGATTTTTCTAAAATTTGCCCTGCGGACCTACTTTTTGACCCTATGTTGCCCAGTTTTGAATTCATCAGAGATTTGATGTAAACAAACATTCTGACCAAGTTACAGTCTAAAACTGTAATCTCTAAAGTGTTCACAAGGTTTTTCTAAGATTTGACCTGGTGACCTAGTTGTTAACCCTAAGTGACACAATTTTAAACTCATCCAAGATATCATGTAGACGAACATCCTGACCAAATTTCATGAAGACTGGGCCAAAACTGTTGCCTCTAGAGTGTTAACAAGGTTTTTCTAAGATTTGACCTAGTGACTTAGTTTTTGACCCAACATGACCCAATTTCAAACTCATCCGACATAGCATAAAGACAAACATTCTAGCAAAGTTTCATGAAGATTGAGCCAAAAATGTGGTGTCAAGCATGTTCACAAGATTTTTCTAAGATTTGACCTGGTGACCTAGTTTTTGACCCAACGTGACTTATTATCGAACTCATCCAATATATCATTTATACAAACATCCTGACCAAATCTATTGAAGATTTGGCTAAAACTGTGGCCTCTAGAGTGTTCACAAGGTTTTTCTAAAATTTGACCTGGTGACCTAGTTTTTGACCCCACATGACCCAATTTCGAACTCATCCAATATATCATTTATACAAACATCCTAGCAAAGTTTCATGAAGATTGAGCCAAAAATGTGGTGTCAAGCATGTTCACAAGATTTTTCTAAGATTTGACCTGGTGACCTAGTTTTTGACCCAACGTGACTTATTATCGAACTCATCCAATATATCATTTATACAAACATCCTGACCAAATCTATTGAAGATTTGGCTAAAACTGTGGCCTCTAGAGTGTTCACAAGGTTTTTCTAAAATTTGACCTGGTGACCTAGTTTTTGACCCCACATGACCCAATTTCGAACTCATCCGAGATATCATGTAGACAAACATCCTGACCAAGTTTCATGAAGATTGGGCAAAAAACTGTGGCCTCTAGCGTGTTCTCAAGGTTTTTCTAAGATTTGACCTGGTGACCTAGATTTTGACCCCACATGACCCATTTTCAAAACCCATCCAAGATATCATGTAGACAAACATCCTGACCAAGTTTCATGAAGATTGGGCCAAATCTGTGGCCTCTAGAGTGTTCACAAGGTTTTTCTAAGACTTGACCGGGTGACCTAGTTTTTGACCCCACATGACCAAATTTCGAACTCATCGAGATATTATGTAGCAAACATCCTGACCAAGTTTCATGAAGATTGGGCCAAAACCCAATTTCGAACTCATCGGAGATATTATGTAGACAAACATCCTGACCAAGTTTCATGAAGATTGGGCCAAAACTGTGGCCTCTAGGGTGTTCACAAGGTTTTTCCAGAATTTGACCTGGTGACCTAGTTTTTGACCCCACATGACCCAATTTCGAACTCATCTGAGATATCATAAAGACAAACATCCTGACCTAGTTTCATGAAGATTGGGCAAAAACTGTGGCCTCTAGAGTGTTCACAAGGTTTTTCCAGAATTTGACTTGGTGACCTAGTTTTTGACCCCACATGACCCAATATAAAAATCATCCGAGATATCATGTAGACAAACATCCTGACCAAGTTTCATGAAGATTGGGCCAAAACTGTGGCCTCTAGAGTGTTCACAAGCAATTGTTGACACCTGACGACGGATGCCTGACGACGCACGACGGACAAAAGGCGATCACAAAAGCTCACCCGAGCACAAGTGCTCAGGTGAGCTACAAATACATACACATATATAAGGAGTTCTTGTCATTAGGAACTACAGTAACTGTTCATTGTGCTTGAAAGTATGACATAACTCAAAGACTAGAAGAATGGATAGTACTGTATTTTAAAATTTTGACCATGAAAGACCAAGATCAAAGGCCTATTAGTGAAATTGATCCACTTGTGACAATGAATCTTGTACATGAAAATTATAAATCCATGCAAGAAATAGTAATGCCAAATATCAAAGGTTTTGCACATAAACACATGCAGAGTCTTGGCAAATGCTAAGGTTTTTTTTCTGGTTAAAAAAAAATGTTAAAAATATCTATAAATATGTTGATTTTCCAGAAGAAATAATACATTAAATAATTAAATCAACTCAATATTTCGGCAAAAGTATGCCTTTCTCAAGAAAAAAATCATGAATTTTCATGTTTTTTTTCTTGAGAAAGGCATACTTTTGCTGAAATATTAAAAATATCTAGTTAATCATTAATCAAACCAGTCTGTCTTTCTGAATTTTCTTATAATCAAACCAGTCTGTCTTTCTGAATTTTCTTATCTTGTCCACAAAGACAAAATTTCAGATCACATCATGGATGCCCCTTCCGTCAGCATCTACCTGTATATTGCTGGCTTAATATCATGCAGGTCTCATATTAAAAGAGGTATAATAATTAATCACTTCAATGTGTAGTGCTCTGTTTGAATAACACAAGAAAAAAAAACTCAAGGTTAGAGGAACACTACCAGTGTTTAATTAGAATAGCACTCTTCCAGAGATGTTGTTGATATCTTAAGATTATACTATCCCTATAGGAATAATTTTGAACTGATATAGATGATTAATTTGGTGCAGTCCTTGTACACTGAACATGAAAGTTACTTTTATAAGCACGAAATGACCCTTACTACACAAGTGCAAAGTTAAATACCCCATTTCAGTCGCTGGGACAGTGAAAAACTTTGAAAAAAAAAAAAAAAAAAAAAAAAATCATGTCAAAGTATATTGATTGTAGCTCCTGTGAATAGAACTGTCAAAGTTCATGAATTATTCATGAAATATTCATGGATAGCTATATAGTTCATGACCATAATTCAGGAATAAATCATGAAATTCATTAAAGTCTCAATAAAATGTTCATGATATTAGTTAATAAACTGGATACAGTTGAAAAAAGAAAATGTTAAATTATAAATTATCAGGCAAGTCAATGGCATCAAAGCAGATATCATATGAATTCTAAAACAGTCTCCTACTAAGGGCGCTATGGTTCAGTACATATGGTACGCTATGGTTCACAACAGTGGAAAGTTGGGGTTCGTACCCAATTTGGCAAGGATTTTTCAAGACCTAATCCCAGACACAAAGTACAGGCCCATCCAAATGACCGCTGAGAGGAAGTAGTAGAAATTGTAATAATTGTTCCCCATTCAATGTTAATAAATAGATTTAAACTTAACCCTTTCACTCATAGAGGATACCATGAAAAGACCTATGCAAACAACATAAAACCAGATCAACCTGCGAGTAACTCGCAGGCTGATCAGGTTTTATGCTGTTCGCTGCTCCTCAGTGGTCTGGTAATGAGGATTTTACAATTAAATTTGGAAAGGTTTAACTGTGGTTTTCTGCAGATCAGGTTTTATGTGGTATCTATTGAGGGCGTCAAAATGAGTCTATATGAGGGAAAGGGTTAAAGTCACTTTCCTTTAGGCAATTGTATGAAAAAGCTTTGGGGATTCCTTTTGGATTATATAATTGCTAGGCAATTTTTATCCTTAGGTTTTCAAATGAAGGTTGTAAGTTATACCTTGATATACATTTATTAAAAAGAGATATAAAGAAAAACTTTGAAATATTGGATGTCATTTAGACTATTTGAGAATCAAAGGAGTGGACAATTTTTGAGTCAAGAAAAACCTGCTTGGGCCACACAAGTGGGCCATTTTGACCCTAGGCCTTCCCATAATAAACTTAGGTAAAAAGACACTTCAAATGTATAATCTGAGGAAACTAAGTTAGACTATTCTCAAGGGCTTGATGCAAAACCACGGTAACTAAATATAAATAAAGAAGGAGTTACCACGGTTTTATGTCAAGCCCTTGAAATATGGGAGGCCTGAAAACTATTATCTGGGGTCTTTGTTCATGTATGGGTGGTTTAACAGTATAAGTTTAACCCTTTCCCTCATATAGACTCATTTTGACGCGCTCAATAGGTATCACATAGAAACTGATCTGCAGA
>CM037794.1:16850075-16861041 GCA_021229015.1 Solen grandis
TTACACTGTCAGCCATGAGATACTTTGCTAGCACTTTATCGAAGGATATTCATAAGAGGTACGTCGACCAATTATCGAAGGATATTCATAAGAGGTTCATAAGAGGTACGTTGACCAATTATCGAAGGATATTCATAAGAGGTACGTCGACCAATAAAAATGCTACTAACACAAATGAGTACTTTTCAGTTGGAGGTCTAAAATCTGTAAGTTAGTAACACACTCGTCACAGTGATTACGTCACTCTGCCCTACCGTAAGTACGAGAGTTTCTATTGGTAAAAAAATCCCCACTACCTAGTGGGGCTGCGAATAGTGGCGCGGTTTTTTCAAATAACCGATAACGAGCAAATGCTAACTAATAATTAAATAACGAAATAAGCGCTCATGGATTTCCAACGCTGAGATCTATCAGGATCCTGTGTATTTATTTATATGTCTAAGGGCGCCTCCGCCAGGTGGTAGCATAAGATTGCGGACCTGAAAGTTGATGGTTTGGAACCCTCGTCGGGAGCAATAATCTTTGATGACCTTGGCGAATTCTACTTTTACCGTGAATATATATTGAAACTGCCACAATATTGAAAATACGAATATATAACATAAACCCTTTACCCAACAAAGATGCGTTTTGATGCCATGTCAAATAGAGCCGACCCAGATCTGAAGATTCTATCTGATCAGGGTCTTCTCCTTTTGCTCATGCAATATTTGAACATATCCTACACAATATAATTTGCGAAGGAAAATTAATTGTTTCATATACACGTTTAAGGTTTAGTAAATTAATATTCATTAACAGAAAATATGTATACAGATATTTATGGGGTAAATGTCAAAGTTTACCATCGCAATGTCTCGGACATGTTAAGTGTAACATATTTCGGATATTCCAAATGTTTGGTTAAAAGCTGTCACATTGTCAGCACAACTACGCTTTAAGGGTTGTTTTGCCACTATAGGACATCTGTTTGTATTTATACCATTATCTTTTCAAAAAATTTATTAATGTGAAACGAATCAAGTATGATAAATATATTTTAAACTATGTTTTCTTGTTAAGCATTAGATAGTTACTATAGAAATAGGTCAGTAGCTCGAAAATGAACTCGGTGACCTACACCTTTATTCAATTCATTGTTTTGATCAAGCAATCATTAAAAATATTTACATGAAAAATGTTTAAAAATGAAGCTATTTTTTTTCTTCCCTTTCCAAAAATTAATATGTTTTTCTCCATTTCTTTAAAAATGAAGTAACTGAGGGTACTTAAACCACTCATCAGAAATATTGAACTATCTCGAACTAACTGTTAGCATCTGTGTCTTTTATTTGTATAATTTTTACTCCCCTCTCAATTTTACAAAATATGTATATTTCAGATATTTTTTCGAAACAGTTACCATGGATATATAAACGCAGCATAAAAAATGAACACGATGACATATTTTACATTTTCAATTTCATCGCATTTTTTACAAAACATTTTACATGTGAAAATAAAATAAAACAAAAATACTGCAGAAAAATATTCTGTGACATACGCCCGCAAAAAATATTGAGAAGAAATGTGAGCATGTATAGTATTTAATCTAAACTATGATATACCTGTTTTCACCGATCGCTAGATAGCAGCATAAACGGCCGGAAGTAAAGCAAGTTCTCAGGGTTTCGGGAATTCATATAGGCAAAGGTGTTGTTACTGAGTAAAAAAAAAATCTATGACCTTATTTTATGTATTTCTGAAACAGTAAAACTTCTGATTGAACTTCGGTTTTCCTTTCTCGTGAGGCAATTGACACCGCATTGAACTGGACCGGTTGTCGGGATCGGTCAGATCGGTCGAATTAGAGGTGTGAGTTCATGGCATTTTAGTTTAAGCCTGAGTATGTTCGAGAACTTGTGGCCATAGATGTCCTATTCATGGCCTTACTCAGGACAAACTTGAGGATAGCAATTTTGTAAATACATTGTGTAAATATGATATCATACGAGGGCGAGTCAATAAATAACCAGCCTAACCTATTTCGGGTTGAGATCTACCTCTTCATTTTCAATATAATTTCCCTCCAGGGCTATGCACTTGGACCAACGGTGTTCAAGTGCCATCAGCCCAGAAGTGAAGAAGTCAGAGTCCTTTCCATGGAACCACTCCTCAACTGCCGCCGCGACTTCTTCGTCAGACCGGAAATAACGTCTACGTTTATCCTTTTTCAAATTTGGAAAAAGGAAGAAGTCGCTAGGAGCCAGGTCTGGTGAGTAGGCAGGGTGCGGTATTAATTCATACCCATTTCGCTCCACAGCATCCATTGCAACTTTACAAGTGTTGTTGTTGTTGTTTTGGGGTTTACCGTCGCTGCGATAGTATTTCAATCATATAGCGACGTCCAGCTAATTACAGGTGGAGGAAGACCCCGAGTACACAGAGATACACGGGTAGAACCACCGACCTACCGCAAGCCAGTTGGAAGGCTTCCTCACATAAACAAGAGGGCCAAGATGGCCCTTGTCGCTCACCTGAGAAAGATGATTGCTTAAGAAATAAAGATGCATGAGTGTAAAAGTGAAATCTGGCTTTTTTTATGGTGAAATGGGCATAACTCCTGAATTTACAAGTCAATATCAGTTATAATTGAACCCGATTGTGAAATTATGGGCATAAACATTGTCTTAAAGTTTAAAAAGGACTGTTAAAAAAATGATGCTAAAGTGTAAACAACGTGAAATAAGGAATTATTTTATTAGAAGGGGCATAACTCCTGACCTAATTGACGGATCTCAGCCATAATCGAACTCAATCGAGACCTTATGGTCATAAGCATTGTCATAAAGTTTGAAGATGATTGCTCAAAAGATGAAGATGCTAGAGTGTAAACAACGTAAAATATGGCATTTTTTATATTAAAAGGGGCTTAACTCCTGACCTCATCAACTGATCTGAGCCAAAATCAAACTCAATCGAGACATTATGGTCATAAACATTGCCATAAAGTTTGAAGATGATTGCTCAAAAGATGAAGATGCTAGAGTGTAAACAAAGTGAAATATGGTATTTTTGATATTAAAAGGGGCTTAACTCCTGACCTAATTGATGAATCTCAGCCATAAACGAACTCAATTGAGACCTTATGGTTATAAACATTGCCATAAAGTTTGAATAGGATTGCTCAAAAGATGAAGATGCTAGAGTGTAAACAAAGTGAAATATGGCATATTTTGAATATTAAAAGGGGCATAACTTCTGACCTAATTGACCAATCTCAGCCATAATCGAACTCAATCGAGATCTTATGGCCATAAACATTGACATAAAGTTTGAAGATGATTGCTCAAAAGATGAAGATGCTAGAGTGTAAACAAGTAAATATGGATTTTTATATTAAAAGGGGCTTAACTCCTGACCTATCAACTGATCTGAGCCAAAATCAAACTCAATCGAGACATTATGGTCATAAACATTGCCATAAAGTTTGAAGATGATTGCTCAAAAGATGAAGATGCTAGAGTGTAAACAAAGTGAAATATGGTATTTTTGATATTAAAAGGGGCTTAACTCCTGACCTAATTGATGAATCTCAGCCATAAACGAACTCAATTGAGACCTTATGGTTATAAACATTGCCATAAAGTTTGAATAGGATTGCTCAAAAGATGAAGATGCTAGAGTGTAAACAAAGTGAAATATGGCATATTTTGAATATTAAAAGGGGCATAACTTCTGACCTAATTGACCGATCTTAGCCATAATCGAACTCAATCGAGACCTTATGGTCATAAACATTGCCATAAAGTTTGAAGATGATTGCTCAAAAGATGAAGATGCTAGAGTGCAAACAACGTGAAATATGGCATTTTTTGAATATTAAAAGGGGCATAACTTCTGACCTAATTGACCAATCTCAGCCATAATCGAACTCAATCGAGATCTTATGGCCATAAACATTGCCATAAAGTTTGAAGATGATTGCTCAAAAGATGAAGATGCTAGAGTGTAAACAAAGTGAAATATGGTATTTTTTATATTAAAAGGGGCTTAACTCCTGACCTAATTGATGAATCTCAGCCATAAACAAACTCAATTGAGACCTTATGGTCATAAACATTGCCATAAAGTTTGAAGAGGATTGCTCAAAAGATGAAGATGCTAGAGTGTAAACAAAGTGAAATATGGCATTTTTTGAATATTAAAAGGGGCATAACTACTCCGGACCTAATTGACGGATCTCAGCCATAATCGAACTCAATCGAGACATTATGGTCATAAGCATTGCCATAAAGTTTGAAGATGATTGCTCAAAAGATGAAGATGCTAGAGTGCAAACAACGTGAAATATGGCATTTTTTGAATATTAAAAGGGGCATAACTACTCCGGACCTAATGGACGGATCTCAGCCATAATCGAACTCAATCGAGACATTATGATCATAAACATTGTCTTAAAGTTTGAAGATGATTGCCTCAGACATAAAGGTGATAGAGTGTAAACACTAAAAATTGTTGACGCCGCACGACGGACGCTCACGGGATCACAATAGCTCACCCTGAGCTTTGCTAAAAATCCGAAGTCCCTGCAGGGATTCGAACCCACAGCGGTGAGGGGCTGAGAGATTTGTAGTCCACGACTGTAACCGCTCGGCCACGGCGGCCCCCACTTTACAAGTGTGAACTCTTGCATTGTCCTGTTGCAGCAAAACCCCTTTGGAGAGTTTACCACGGCGTTTCTCGCGGATGGCGTTCCTCAGCTGGTCTAGCAAGTTTGCATAGTATGCTCCGGTTATTGTACTTCTCTTGGGTAAAATGTCCAACAAAATAACGCCCTTTGTGTCCCAAAATACTGTGGCCATCACTTTGCCAGCAAATGGTTGAGTCTTGAACTTCTTTGGCCTTGGGGATCCCGGCCCTACGCACTGACGACTCTGGGCTTTATTTTCTGGTTCATAATAATGCACCCAAGTCTCATCCACAGTAACTAGACGCAAAAGGAATTCATGTTTTGACCTCAAACGCTTCAACAACGCACTGCATACTGATGCTCTCGTTGACATTTGCTCATTGCTAAGGGATTTTGGGACCCAATGGGCTGTAAGCTTGCGCATCCCTAAACGATCATTCAGGATTGTTGAAACGGTTCCATGTGAAATGCCTAATGCCTGTGCTATTTCTTCAACCTGACTTCGCCTATCTGAGTATACCAGATCTCTGACTTTATTACACATTTCTTCGTCGGTGGCATCAACTGGGCGTCCAGACCTGGCTTCATCTTCTAAAGACGTTCTACCGCGTTTGAACTCCCCAACCCAGAATTTGAGAATAAGATGGTGCAGGGAACCCATACACATCAACTAACTCAGCATGTATGTCCTTACCAGTTTTACCTTTTAAATGCAAGTACCGAATTACAGCACGGTACTCCACTTTTGATGAAAAGCTTGCTTTTATATCACTAGCCATGTCTGACATTCAATATCTGACAAACAAATGACCATATACATGTGTAGTTTTGTACAAAGGTATAGTACATGTATTGAAACAATGCGTGAAAATCGTGGATGTCTCGGTTGATCGGAGATGTCATAGGCTGGTTATATATTGACTCGCCCTCGTATTTCTCTATGAATCGCGGAGTAATAGTAAGTCACAGTTAGATATATTAACTTGTACAGAAAATTTCAAAATAGGCGATTAATATTAAATAATAATAGATTTAGACTTTCAGCACATAATTTGCGTATAGTAACTGGTAGATATACCCAAAACCGGGAAGAACGACACATGCGTTTATGTAATCTTTGTCACGGTACAGATATAAAGATGAATTTCACTTTTTGCTTGTCTGTCTTATTTATGAAAATATTCGAAAAAATTATATTAATAATCTTGTTACTATAGACGTCCAAGTGTATTCAAGTTTGTTGATTTATTACAGCGTTCTAATACATCAGTAATCAAACGATTGTCTAAATATGTTTATGAGGCTTTCATAATTCGCAATACAATTATCCAAAATAATATATAGTAAATATGTGTTAGTTCAACTCCTTTATATCTAATTTGACTTTGATTGTCGCCGGGAAAGAAAGCGTCAGGTTTTGATTCTTTTGGGTATGAATATTTTATATTTGTAGCTAATTGTTCGTTGTTGGTTCGCGTGAAAATTGTTTGTATATGTTTTGTATTATTTACGACTAGAAACTGTATAGTTTATGTCGAAAATAAAAAAATCTGTTCTGCTGTTCTGTTCTGTTCCTATTTGCCACCATATGATTAAAATGGGGCGTACCCCCCCCCCCCCCCCCCCCCCCCCCCCACACACACACAAAGGACGAGCAAACAATAGAACACTTAAAGACGAGCTTTTTTAAACAATTTAATTTCCACCTGAGTTTAATACTTAAGAATAGCAATATAGATACCACAGTGAGTGTCAAAGCAACAAAACAGTCTTTGTACATTTGATTGTAATGCAATTCTATGTTCATCAGATTCAGAGAACCCGCACAATTACACATTCGGATTCTACAAAACTATTCTTCATATTTAGTTAAAGGCACGTATCAAATATACATGAAAGAAAAATGAATGTATATGTCAAAGACAAAAAAAAAATGCAATTATATTTTGACATGAAAATGATGATATCTTATAATTTACGGTGTATGATATAATTAATCATTTACGAATACAACACGGTCATTTACCCAAAAACATAGATGAAAAATTTGGTGACGCAGTTCGTTATTAAAGATTTTACAGAGATTCTAGAAAGTTTTAGGAGAAAACAATAACTCGCATAAAAACTCTATTTATCTGTTTTATCAGAAATGTCTAATTATTCATTAATCTACTGATCCCTTGCTGTTTTGGGTGTCTTGTAACTTTATCTATATAAAAGCAGAGAGCAGACCATTCAGATGTGATAATACAGAGGAGGCGGGTGTAAAAACCTCATCCCGACACGGATCTGGTAAACCAAGGTTCTCTCTATTTATCTTATATCCAAATGTGTGTTCCGTTTCAACAACAAGACAACAAAAACAAAAAACATTGTTTGTAATTGATATTGCAATACACGGGCTTAGACCATTTCCGAGATCAATTTGTTTATCTTCACAGTCGTTTTCTGGCGCGATCAAATGACACTCGAACACCATAACCAGGTCTTAGAATGATTGCCTCATCAACAGGAACGCATCGGCTGGCAAAAACGATCTTGAAAGACAAAACATTATGTGATATAAATCAAAAGTTTTTCAAGTACAAGACCATGCTTCATTTTAAAGGTATTGATTATTCTTAGTACATGATGTTACTCTTAAAATAGAAAATGTCACTAGTTTTAAGTTCTTGAAATAAATGATTTTTAATAACACGGTGCATCGGTCTTCTAAGTGTATGATGTTTAAATGAAAAATAGATATGAAAAAATTTTTTAAGTGGGTTTTTTTTTTTACGCAAAAATATTATCAAAGGAGAAAGACATGTTGTCAGAAATTGTTTGGCAATCGACGTAAATTTATACGATCATTTTCAAGGAAATGAGGATAACAGATTTTCAAATTTACAAGATTTGTTACCCTTACTTAAATGAGATTCAACAATTTAAGTTAAAACTTACCCGCCCAAATCCGGTCCTTACTGTGATGATCCAATGTCTACGAGCCCTGTTGCCAAGCCCAACTGCCCTATTAACGACGTAGCATTCTTTCGCCTCGTCCCAAATTAGCGACAAGTTAAATGGATTGTCATTCGGGTCTTTGTTGTCATGGCTTCCGGGATAATGTTGAACAGCTGCGAGCAGGGCTTGGAGGACCGTCATATCCGGCTGAAGGGGGACGCGGATGTTATGCGTCTTTGCGTCCCTGACCCTTGGAAGTATGGTCACACCCACTTGTGGCTGCAATAAGAGAACGTTTGTCTTACAAAATGTACAGAACTTTTAACTATAGTGAAAAACTGTGAATTTTGACAGAAGTTTATGATGTTTTGTTATTTTGAATTTTAATTAGAAATGTCCATAACTGATCAGTCCTTGAGCTCTTAAAATATATTTTGCTTTTAAGAAAATAACAGATTTCTTCAAATATATAAAAGTTAAGAAACTTTTTTTTTTTGTTGTTGTTGTTTTTTAAATTTTATAAATACGGGCAGTGAAGTATGTATATGAAATAAATTGAAGTTAACCGATCAAGTCGATCGTATACATTCCTTTTTAATTTCTTTCTTGTTGATTGGGAAACAAAATTACACTGAAAAAAGGATTGAGACATGTTTTTATTTCTATTAAAACGCATTTTCATTAAAGCCATATACTAGTTTATATAAGCCAACGAGTCGAGAAACACAGTCGATTGACCAAATCGTACATGTTTATGTGCGTGGCATCATTCGACTAGTCAACGAGGTGACACCACAGTGAGGCAGCATGTATTTTGTCATAAAGTGTATGAAATGCTGAAACCATTGCCAATATTTAGACAAACAAAGCCATTAAATGATGGAAATTTTGTTGCCTGGATGAATTTTAATCATCTGAGCAGACGGATAGATATTCGTATGTAATACTTACAGTTACAAAGCCATGCGCTAGAAAACCAAACAACGCTGACACATCTTTGACCATCCTTTTTTCACTTGTAATGTTCATGTTGTTATCGGAATTATCAGCTATACCCTTGCTTCCTTCTGAATCGTTCCCACTCGAAAGCACTACTTCTTTACTTCCTGTGGTATCCGGATACGGCGAAGAAGATGCACTGGTAGTTGTGTCATACTCAACTGGTTCCGCGAAACCGGAAATCTGCAAACATATCAGCATTTTGCATCACTCAAATACATAATGCATGTGTAGTATCTATAGTACGTGAGGTGAGAGCGAAACAATAAGTGTTTATTAATATATATGCACTGACTTAGCCTTTTTTCGTTCTCGCCCCTCGAGTAGATCATTTTGTTTACCCTTTCACTCTCTGTGATTTACTTAATTTCTTTTACGTTCATTGAGAAACAGGTTTTATAACTGCACTGAGCCCTACTCGATGCTGGCCGTATTGGACAAGTATTTTACGCATGTAAATACCAAGAAAGATCTTGGCCATATTCGGGGTTCGAACATATAAAATTCGGATCCGGAGTCATGTACGCCACCACTGGAACAAGATTCCCATATGTTCTTAATTAAGATTTTCTTACATCTCAAAGGTGACTGTGAAATGACATCCAAAAACTGCTATTTATTTGAGTGTAATGGACACATAAATTTTAATGTAAAAAGTATTCATTTTTTTTTTATACATTATGACATGTTAGAAAGTCAATAATTAAATGTCTTCGTAAACTTGTAAATATATACAATATAATCCCCAGTGTTAATGAAGTGAAATACATGACTTGACTAACTTGACTATTTGAGATTACCGTCGCTTCGACAGTATTTCTGTCATATAGCGACGTCCAGCTAATTACAGGTGGAGGAAGACCCCGAATGCACAGAGGCGTGAAATACATGAAGATAATTGTATATGTCTATAATTTTCATTGATGCACAACATATTTAAGCTGCGAAATTTATCTTATTTGAAAATATACATGATATTGATGGTTTGGTTAACACGAGGTTGCCTGTTGGCTGAGGCGAGTTACAAAGCTAGGCGTTAATTGGTTAATTTTCCATCCGTTTTAGCGTACATGTATTTTCATTCCGCTTCATTCATTATGATTTAACAATGTGTTTTCTCAAAGCAGAGACACTCGGAATTGATGAGGAATAATGTGAAATTGAGAGAAATTTCAGTCGAAATATTTTGAATTTATTTACCTAATAAAATTACCCTATATGTATAATCATTACAAAAGGGTATATCATTCTGTGTTTAAATATACTTCCTCGTAGTGAAATTGTGATTAATTACCCATACACAATTTCAATTGATTGGAAAAAACAAAACAAACAAAAAACAACAACTTGAACTCACTGTTTCGTCATCGAGTTTAAAGACATCCAAATCCTCATCTAACGGTGCAGTGTTTAGATCTCGAATGAAAACAAAACACAGTCCGAGATATGCGATAAATGTACTGGTTTTCATCTTTCTGATTCAGGTACAGGAGCAGCAAGCACTGTCTTACTCTGGCTGAAACACAATACTAATCGATGCAGTATGTATACGTAATACACGCCAATGGTATTTGTTAACCAATCGTATCTAAGAATCCATAGACGTACGAGTGTTTTTACAGGAAAAAATATCAGTATTGTGTTTGGCGCTAGTAATTTTCACTTTGTCTCTGAAGACAGTCTTTCCATCGGCTTTATTTAGCCCATAGTGTATTAATTCAATTCTTAACCATTTATGTCATGAATATTCAGTTATGAATTTATTAATTAATGTCTTTTAATTTAACGAACTTCATGGCATACGAAAAAAATTGGACATTTTTGCTGTGTAGACTGCTACGATATGTTTAGATCCTGATCAGAGTTCTCCTGTCAGAAATCCGGGAAATATCAATTAATATTTAATATTTTTAGTCACAATTGTTTATATGCATTAACTATCATGGTATATGTAAACTGTTAAAAAATACTTGTAGATTCTTTACACTAAAATTATCACAGTAACATCGGTAGATTAGATTCTCTTTCAAGTAAGAAATAATCTAAATATGAAATGCATGTAGTTACTGCATAGTTACGACTCCATGAACCAGTCTCAGAAATTAATAGTCCCAAATATTAGATATTATTTATTCCCAGTTTATACAGTTATACAAAAATTCAAAATTAAAAGTTTCAAAGTTTGTTTCAAGCAAACCAGAAGTGTCGTAACACAGCATGGCGGCAGTACACAATTCATACAATAAGCAATTGTATTTATGATTAAAATAAACTTATAATTGTCGTTTTTTATTTTCTCTTTTCTTTTTAATAGTTGCTGACTTAAAACAAGTTATCAATATTAAAAGCAGG
>CM037794.1:16861141-16871929 GCA_021229015.1 Solen grandis
AAGAAGGTCTATTTGCAAAATGAGTTAGGGTATCGCACCTGGACTCCCTTGTATCCAACTACAGTCTCTTCCGACGCTGTCTCTTCAGCAAAAAACAAGACCCACATGTGGGAAATCTTTTACCGTTAAGTCTAAAATATGCCCAAAGATAATCAGAAAATGATTCTAATCCTACAATAGAAGAAATAGGAAGGAAAAGCAGCCACTTTAGGGAAAAAGAAACAGTGATTACTGAGCACACGTGGTTGCTTAATGGAGACTATAAAACTGGCTGTTCAATACAGGCGGGTTACTCAATACAGGTGGCTCTTTACTAAGGTCAAACGCCGTGTTATACAAAAGAAAGGTCAGATCCGACTTAAATTTAAAACCTTTTAAGTTTATCTCAGGAATATTCATGTGCAATTTATGACTTAATGAATATTAATATACTGAATTTGGATTGTTGATACCGATATATGAAATGATAATTGTCTGATAAGGCCTCATTTTCTTTTTAAGAAAAAACATGTAACCAGATTTTTTTGTTGAAAATTATCTTAATTAAAATGAAGAGATTTAAAGGTTATGAAATGTGACATTGTAATCCTATACAAACCATATAAAACAAGAAATAAATTCTGATTAAAGGGAGGGAAGTGGTTACAGTGCTGGTTCATTTACAGGTCAAACCTACAAACTCTGCTCTTAGAATATACAGGCAAAAATGATATTGCATTATATTGCGATATTTAAAAGTAATATTGCAATATACTGCAATACAGTCAATCCTGTAACAACGGTCACCGTGGAACAACAGCCACCCAACAACAACAGTCACATCAGATTCCCCCCATGCATATTTGTTCTTTAACCCTTTCCCTCATAGAGGAAACCATGAAAAGACCCATGCGAACAACATAAAACCAGATCAGCCTGCGAGTAACTCGCAGGCTGATCAGGTTTTATGCTGTTTGCTGCTCCTCAGTGGTCTGGAGATGAGGATTTTGTAATTAAATTTGGTAAGGTTTAACTGTGGTTTTCTGCATATTAGGCTTTATGTGGTACCTATTGAGTGCGTCAAAATGAGTCTATATGAGGGAAAGGGTTAAATTTACTGTAAACAACGGTCACCTGCCTATATTGGGTCAACGGTCAGTAATATCATACTTCTGCTGTGATATAGCCATTCAAACAACGGTCACTAGGCAACCTGACGGTCTCAATGCCTCGCGTTTGGGCACGTATCACCAGTTTCTGGAAACACCTGGGGATACGAAAGTGCCAGCAGACATCTCAATACACAGGGGTTGGAGTGGGGTAATATAATGAGGGGTAAATTCTCATTGGTTAACTGATACGAGATGCTTAGCAACTTTGGGATTGTGGTACTGAGCATAGAGCAAAACTGCTAAATTAATTGTTGTTTTAACACCTCTTACAATGGCTACAATTATCCCCCATTTGTTACCCAATAAGAAAAATAAGACAAGCATGAGAGATTTAATAAGCAAAGAAATCTACTAGGTCAATTTTTTTTTTAATTTTTTTTATTTATTTTTTTTGTTGTTGTTCTTGTTGTTAAGAGAGAGAATTATAAGAACTTGATTTAATGGCAAAACGAACATGAATAAGGGGAAATCACTATTATTATAACAATACAAATGACAGTGGATTTTAAATAAATTGCAACATGGAAGGTTTACATTTATAAACCAACAATTAACAAGGTAACTAAGGTAAATTTCACTAAAAGTCACGAAAATGGGTTTGTGTAATTGATTTAATTCTTTAATACAATTAAAAGAAAATAATAATTATGTTGCTTGTGCACGTTATAAACTTCATACGAATAACAATTTTCGTAAGCGAAAGTTTTTTTCTTCTTCTGTCTATCTATGATATCTAAATGTACATGACTTGTATGTAAAGTATATCAAACTTCAAATCTTAACTGACCCTCCAAACAAAGGTCACCTGTGAACAACGGCCACTTTTCCATTTTCCCCTACTCGACCATTGTTCACAGGTTTGACTGTATATTGTCTAAAATCAAAACATACATAAAAGACGTCGACGCTGCGTAAGTTATTTTAAGGTATTTTCAGGTACCGACTCAAAATTCTTTGCCTTAACTTTTCAACTGATGTTTTGACCTCAAGTTTCTGTTCATTCTTATAGCATCCACTACAACTTAATCATATTAGCTGTCTATACTGCATAACCATTGTGCATTTGTTCTCCAAAAATTGTGAAATTTATTTTAGAATAAAAGTATACATAAATTTAATATTGTATAAACATATTTGGTATTTGTTTCTATTTATTAGATCTATCCCCGAGTCACGGGTTTTCATGCACTTATGTATTTAGCTTGTTGCGGATTATATTAATTGAAATTAACTGTTAAACTACCTTAGCTGCAACTAGATGTATTTGCTCTCTTTCAACGAAACATCATAAGTGTAGCCCGTATTTTCACGAAGCAGCAGACATTTTTAGGGGATACCCCAAACGTAGGTAACTTGTGTATTACGTCACATATTTTCGCGCACTACATGCCATGTTATAAATAAGGGTTTTTTCTGGCGTTTAGCATTGTTAAATATTGTTTCCATTACTTAAATTATCTATGTTGTATGTGAGTGTAAAATCACACAAATATTAAGTTTATTCACACTGTCTAAGGTCATTTTAAGTATCCTTTCAAAATTAAAAAAATGAATTTCCTCTACTCTAAATATGGCATATGTCAAGTGGGCTATATACCACAAGAATTTGTAAAAAAAATTGTTTTGATAAAGTGACATTACAGAGTAAATTAGTATTAAAAAAATTTTCACGTAGGATTGGAAACATTTTTTCCAGCTAATAATGATGCTACTACCTAGAGTATGTCATAAGCATAAAAATATGTAAGAAATTATCCTAATTTTAAAGCTTGTTACTTTCCAAAAACGCAACAATATACCATATGACAATCACATGACCGGTTTGACAGATTACGGTAACCAGACGATAAAAAGTATGGAGGGAAATGCATTTATTAAAAATTTTAGGGGGTAAATAATAAACTGCTTTAAAAGTAATACGTTTTTTTTTTAAACAGACTATGCCTCTAATCTTTTTACTTTTTACTCTTGACAACTATATTTTCCACACATCTAATGAACTGTCTATAGTTGCAAGAAAATACCGACGCTAATGACGTAATCAAAGCTTGTGTAAATAGGAATTCCGGAAATTACGATACTGCGCGAAAAAGTATGTGCTTGAAAACATTTGACTCGACGATACTTAATACTTGGAAATTATTCAGCGTCTAAAACACAATACAATGTGATATTTGAAATCATATTGCGATATATCGGCAGACACATGTTATTGTGATATACTGCGATACATTGCCCACCCCTATAGAATATAGTAAAAGTAACAAATTAAACATTTGGAGACAACGGATTGAATCCTGTTCTTCTCGTGTTAATATTTTAAAGGAGCACAGAGAAATGTACCTTTATCTCCACATGGTGGGTAAGGGGCCTTAGCACCATTTTTTGCAGGGGTAAAAAACCCTTTTTTTACATTTGGGAAAGAGAAATTCTGTGGCAAGTAGAAAATATGGGTAAACTACATGAACTTTAAGAAATTTTCAGAGGGGAAGACACCTACAAAGGGCCTCTGATAAAGAAGGAAAAGAAGTACTGATATGACATATCACATAATCAATAAAGATATACCAAACAATCAGACCAAAGAAAGAGATACAATACCTTTAAAGGCAGGTTGGTTGGGACCCTGCAATTGTGTGCTGGCATGGACCCGTTCTGCTTGTAGAGCTGAGAGGCAGCGGGAAAATACAGCCTCTCCTGGAAACAGCAGACGACAATGTGTGGTCTCAACAATCAAAATATTTTTTTTTTCATTTGAATTGGCAGATTTATACAGAGTGTTATGCATGTTTTACTAAAAAATATTGCATAAATGCAACTAAAAGAATACCGTCTGCTTGAAGTATATAGTAGAGTTCTACCTACAAACAAGTAACTAGTGTTGCATGAGTCCACTACTGGCAAAGTGCATAATTTTTCTGTTACCATAGCATATTTTTGTGCAAGATAAAAAACAAAGTGACATGCCATCTATTCATATACCAAGTTTCATAATATCATTCTTAAACGTTTTTAAGTTATCGCAGGATCGAGATTTCCAGACATCCGGACAGAGGGACACTGGTAGGAGACTAAACAGGAAAGTGCCTTGAAAATTTGAAAATTCTTTCCTACTACAGCTTAGAAATTTTATGGGATTGAACTAAAGTATCATTACCTTATAATCAAAGAAATAAAAAGACAATATCTTATATCTTTTCATTTTCTCCACAAATCTGTATTTGGTAGAAACATACCTACAACAGTGAATTGTTTTTCACGAAACAATCCCCCAGTAATGTTCATTAAGTATACTTATACCTATAAAAATCTGTAAATACTTAAGGCTAAACACAAGTGATCCATATTCACATCCTCTCATTTGGTAGTCATATACCTATCAAAGTGACTGGTACCCCATATCCTCTCATTTGGTAGTCACATACCTATCAAAGTGACTGGTACCCCATATCCTCTCATTTGGTAGTCACATACCTATCAAAGTGACTGGTACCCCATATCCTCTCATTTGGTAGTCACATACCTATCAAAGTGACTGGTACCCCATATCCTCTCATTTGGTAGTCACATACCTATCAAAGTGACTGGTACCCCATATCCTCTCATTTGGTTGTCACATACCTATCAAAGTGACTGGTACCCCATATTCCAGAGAAGCAATGGCTGTCCATTTGCCAGTTCCCTTCTGTCCAGCTGTATCCCGAATCTTTTCCAGAAGATATTTTCCGTCGCTGTCCTTAAACTTTAGGATGTCGCGGGTTATCTCAATCAGGAATGAGTCAAGTTCCGATTTGTTCCACTCGTCAAACACCTGAATTGAAAATCAAACATGCTTCCATCGTAGTTACAACTTTCTTTGTCCCACTAACAATATTTGGGTCATTCAGGATTTTTTGTCTAAACAATCTATGACAGATAAAGTGCATCCCAAAATACAATGTTACCTATACCGATATGCTGAGCACGAAACAACAGAGATGTAAATTCCATTAATCATTTTAAAAATTATGGTATGTTGCTGGCAGGGATCGAACCCACAAACTCCTGGTTATAGAGTGGATGCTTTAACCACTCAACCTCTGAGACTTGGTGGTAACAAAGGTCAAACAATGAAAAACTCAATTTTATGTGCCGAATATTGATTTTTAAATAAATAGTCTAGATATGAGACTGAATAGTAGTTTGTTTGTTTGTTGGGTTTAACGTCCCACCGACAGTATTTCAGTCATTTGGAGACAATGTCTACTTAGACAGATATAGTGCTGCCACACTGCAGTATCACGCTGTAGACATGTGGCATGATACCACACCCAGTCACATTATCCTGACACCAAGCCAACCAGTCCTGCAACTACCCATATATGCTGAGCGCCAAGCAAGGGAGCTATAACAGTACCATTTTTTACAACTTTGGTATGTCACAGCGGGGGATCAACCCACGACATCCCGTGCCCGAGGCAGACACTCTAACCACTCAGCCACCGGGGACGGTACTGAAGAGTAGTAGTAGCGAGGTAATAATAAGTGCAAGATTTGTAGTGGTATTTTATACCCCACTTGACACGTGTCAAAATAGGCTTTAATTTACTCCAGTTAAGAAGTTTCGTCTGATTATTAAGGATATATAATGCAATTTAAAGTGTGTTAATTGCAGTATAGCTTAGTTTGTGTGATGATGTCACAAAAACTTTAACTATAATTTGAAGCAACATACATCTGAGACGTTACATTTTCCAAATTACAAAAAGATCTTCATATCATATACAGTTTAAACCCAAAATCCGAGTAATAAGTGAGTGCATATTTGGTTTAACACCCCAATGACAGTATTTCAGTCATTTGTAGACGATGTCTACTTGAGACAGATACAGTGCAGCCACACTGCAGTATCACGCGGTAGACAGATGGCAAGATACCACACCCAGTCACATTATCCTGACAGCGATCCTGCAACTACCTTTATATGCTTAGCGCTAAGCAAGGGAGCAATACAATTACCACTTTTTATGACTATTGTATGTCGTGGCCAGGAATCGAATCCTCAACCTCCCGCTCCAGATGCAGACCCTCTAACCACTCAACCACCGAGGACAGTCCAATCTGAGTAATCACTGTTTTGTTGGAGTTTACCGTCACTGTGACAGTATTTCAATCATATAGCTATGTCCAGCTTAACACAAACAGAGGAAGACCCTAAGTCCTCTGAGGCACCCTGGCAGAAACACTGACCTACAGCAAGCCAGCTGGAAGGCCCAACTAATTGTGATCACAGCTACTGCAAGTAGAATGATTATCTAGGTCGCTTCATATCAAATCTAGGTCAAAGTCATACCTTTGCCATCTCCTCCTGGTTCATGCCGAGGACGTCCTTCATCACCTGATACGACTCACAGATCAGCTGCATGTCTCCGTACTCTATTCCATTGTGTACCATCTTAACAAAGTGCCCTGCCCCTTCTGGTCCAACCTGTAGTGAAAAAGTGAGACATGGGATCAACTGTTCAAAGGGCAGAGGTCAAAGCTAGCACAAGCTCACAAGCCAGAGATGGTTAAAATGTTCTTTGGGCTTGTTCAAATTTTTTAATTATATATTCTCTAAAGTCATTTATTTTCAATGACATAAGATTTTGTGGTATTCATCATTAACCCTTTCCCTCATAGAGGAAACCATGAAAAGACCTATGCGAACAGCATAAAACCAGATCAGCCTGCGAGTAACTCGCAGGCTGATCAGGTTTTATGCTGTTCGCTGCTCCTCAGTGGTCTGGAAATGAGGATTTTGTAATTAAATTTGGTAAGGTTTAACTGTGGTTTTCTGCAGATCAGGCTTTATGTGGTACCTATTGAGTGCGTCAAAATGAGTCTATATGAGGGAAAAGGTTAAGACAATTTTGCTGGTTCATATATTCATCAAGTCATGTTCTAGAAAATGTTAGATCTATTAGACAATAGATGGGGATTAATATTTGTGCATAATGCCATCCACAAAATTGATGAAAAATAGTTCCCCACCAAATATTAGTCCCCCACACCAAAAATTAGTCCCTACAAAAATTAGTCCCCCTCAAAAATTAGTTCCCCCACACCCCTAAAAAACATAGAAAATATTCTTGATCAGAATGAAAAATTGACTTCAGTTGCTTTGTGAATATGGCCCAAGACATATATTTCCATAGGTTATGGGTTCAAAACCCATTTGGGGCAAGGATCTTTCATGTTCTTCCCAGATGCCAAGTACTGGTCAAAAGGAACTGTCAAGAGGATTAGTATAACTTGTAAGTACTTGTTTCCAACATAAAATAATAAGTTTAAACTTAATCTCAATGACTGAAAGGGTGCTATACATCTCAGCATTGGGATCTAATAAAATAGTCTTTAGTGGAAATGGGCCTTTTCAATATTTACAGATATATTCAAATTAAATTGTTGGATTACCCAATAGCAAAGCTGGAATATCACATGATTAGTTTGACCTGGTTTAGAAAACAGCGCACATGGCTTTGTTTTTGAAATTGTTTGTTAGCAGCCAACCTGGATATAATAGGAAACAACAGGTTAAGTAGGGGCTACATTTGAACGAACGCCAAGCCCCTGGGTGGGAGGAGGGCTTAGACCTTGAGGGTCAATGTCATTTGAAGGTCAAGGTCACCTGGCGTGTTAAGCTCATCCAAGTGCATGCGCCTGTGAAATTTAAAGGCTGTAGGTGGAAGGACTTCCATGTTAAAGTCAAGGTTAAAGTTTTGTGACAGACAGACCGACCAAAAAGATCTATTGGTGCGGGGGCATAAAAAGTGGAAATGTTCATTCAAGATTTTTCTGTTTTAAAATACCCCACCCACTCACCCAATCACAGCATGGCTCCCCCTCAGACTTAGCAGCAATGGGCTGGAATATCTTCTTGATGTGAGGCCTGGAACCAGTGAAGAAAAAATAAACTCTTTTACCTGTAGTAAATGTAACAGAATGCTGGGTGGGAAAAATATTAATATGCATCATGGTACTGGTCCATAGATATGAGTAATTAAAATAAACATGAATAAACATTATGGGATGGCGCCATAGGTTCAAGTATTTAGCATAAACATGAATATGCATCATGGTACTTGGCCATAGATGCAAGAAATTATCATAAATATAAATTGAAAGGCTGAATTTTGTAAAACTTTTAATATATTTAAAATCAATGCATAGCAAATTTCTTACATATTACTTACATTTATATTCAGTTCTTAGTTTTGTACACATATTTAAATCTGAGCCACATTATTTCTTTGTTGTTTTATATAAAAATATTTTTTAAAATCTAATATAACACCATATCTTGGACTAAACCCCAAACACAGCATTATAACGCATCTATTGACTGAATGTCTAAGGGTTACTATAGCAACCACTCACCAGGCCTTCTGTGAACCGCCAGGCATCAGGGAGGGGCCGTACCTGGCCCCATCCTCCCCGCCACTCACTCCACTTCCCACAAACTCCAAACCCTTGGCTGCAAGCTCCTGACATCTCCTCTGAAAAAACAAATCAACAGTCCAATGACATCCATAATATTGGAAGTGTCACTGAAGAAATTTGTCTAACATTGTATCTGTCCTGTGTTCAGTTAAGGGTAACACTTGGAACTGTTAGCAACTGTTAGAGAGATGGTTCCCGGCTTTGCTTTCTAAATGCCTATGATACAACAGGAATGCAAATGCTAACCTTAGGGGCTTTTAAACAGTAACTGAATGCAGGGCTGAACTGTCTGATTGTATTGAATTGAGGGATGACCACAAAACTGCTGTAAGAATTTATGTCTTGTCTTTCCCATTCATAGCTAGTTCAACTGCTCACACACAAATTCATGTGTTTTTTGTGTAAACAGGTCAATCACTGACTACCTGTTATCCCAGTGTAGCTATTGTATAGCCTGTAAGACAATTTGAACACATATGTTAACACTGGGAAAGTCTGTCAAGACTAAACATTAATCAATTCACTTTAAATAAAAGAAACTTTACTCTCTATAATACGCACCACGGAATCGCGATATTCCGAGTTTCCGCCATCAATGATGATGTCTCCTTTCTCAAGATGTGGGATCTACAAGTTTAAAATGTAAAACACATGAATCACAAGTACTCATTTTATTAGATATAAGATAATCTCATTACCTCATGAATATTCATGTACAAATTTATGACTTCTAAATATTACATACTTAATTATATTTGATATATGAAATAATGGATTTTCCTTTGCTGTGCACATTGTGTAGAGAATATTGTATGATTTAACAGAGGATACCCTGATCAGACTGTGTAGAATCTGAGCTTACAATATTGTATGATAAAACAGAGGTGACCCTGATCAGACTGTGTAGAATCTGAGCTAACAATATTGTATGATAAAACAGAGGAGACCCTGATCAGACTGTGTAGAATCTGAGCTAACAATATTGTATGATAAAACAGAGGTGACCCTGATCAGACTGTGTAGAATCTGAGCTAACAATATTGTATGATAAAACAGAGGTGACCCTGATCAGACTGTGTAGAATCTGAGCTAACAATATTGTATGATAAAACAGAGGAGACCCTGATCAGACTGTGTAGAATCTGAGCTAACAATATTGTATGATAAAACAGAGGTGACCCTGATCAGACTGTGTAGAATCTGAGCTAACAATATTGTATGATAAAACAGAGGAGACCCTGATCAGACTGTGTAGGATCTGAGCTAACAATATTGTATGATAAAACAGAGGAGACCCTGATCAGACTGTGTAGAATCTGAGCTAACAATATTGTATGATAAAACAGAGGAGACCCTGATCAGACTGTGTAGAATCTGAGCTTACAATATTGTATGATAAAACATAGGAGACCCTGATCAGACAGCTCCTGGAAGGATTGACTGATCTGAGTCTGCAGTGTTTTCCAAGGCATCAAAACATACGATTATGAAGTAAGGGGTTATAAAATGCTATTTTGCAGAGCATCTTTATCCATTATAAAGGATGAAAATAAATGGACTTTAAAATGCAGAAGAAATGGATAACTTAAAAATGATGACAATTTCCAATATCTAGCATACAGACTCAAGTCAGATTTAAGTAGCAAAATCGAAATACCAACATTGAGGTACATTGTCAATGTCTAAGACAATAAGCATAAGTATCGCATAGGCTGATGATTGAACCCACAACCTACTCTAGATGAACATACAAGATTTTCCTTAACTCAGAATTTTAAAGATTTTAAACCACTAGACCGTCACTGCATGAGAATACTACATGTCTCACACTGACCAGTTTCTGTATGAAGTCATCCACTGCTTGTCCAGCCTTGACAAGGAGCATCACACGACGCGGCTTTTTTAGATTTGAAACCATGTCCTCGAGCGATTTAGCTCCAATCACATTAGTACCCTTCGCTTCATTCTTCAGGAACTGTTCCACCTTCTCAACTGTACGGTTGAAAGCAACAACCTGGAAAATTAATCAATGTTACAGAGGATTAGTATTTAAAGGTAAGTACCTTGATTTATCAATGGTAGAGAAATATTACATGTTTATATCCAAACCTGGATTAATCAATGGTTAGGATTTATCAATGGTAAAATTTTAAACACGTTTCCAAATCCTGGATTT
>CM037794.1:16872029-16911425 GCA_021229015.1 Solen grandis
TTTACCCTTAATCCCTATTTTTTTTAAGTAGAGAATTGCACCCGTGTTCCACATTTTGTCGAATGCAGATGATAGATCTAGAAATACCGCTATTACATTTTGGCTTTTTGATTGTGCTTTTCTTATGTCATTTTTTAATTTAACTAAATTGTCTTCATAAGAGTGATTTGTTCGGCATCTGGAATGAAAGTCTGAGATGAGGTTATTTTCTTCTAAAAATTGACATAGTCTGGGCTTTATCATTTTTTGTAAAAGTTTTGTGAAGGTAGATGTTAGGGATAATGGGCGATAAGAGCTAGGTGATTCTTTGGGCTTTTTAGCTCACCTGAGCACAACGTGCTCATGGTGAGCTTTTGTGATGGTCCGCCGTCCAGCGTCCGTCGTGCGTCGTCAACTTTTTAATTCAAACGACTTCTCAATAAAACTTTACACAAATGACCCTTGGGTGACCCTCTTTCAAGTTTGTTCAAACGGTTCCAGTCTGTTGAATAACTAGGTCACAGGAGCTAAAAATAGACAAAAAAATTGCAATCTTTAAAAATCTTCTTCTCTGAAACCAAAAGGCACAGAGATTTGATATTTGGTATGTAGCATCATCTTATAGTCCTCTACCAAGTTTGTTCAAATTATGGCCCTGGGGTCAAAATTGGCCCCGCCCTGGGGGTCACTTTATTTACATAGGCTTATATAGGGAAAACTTAGAAAAATCTTCTTCTCCGAAACCGTATGGCCTAGAGCTAAGATATTTGGCATGAAGCATTGTCTAGTGGATCTCTACTAAGATTGTTCAAATCATGGCCCTGGGGTCAAAATTGGCCCCTCCCTGGGGGTCACTTTCTTTAACATAGGCTAATATTCAAACAAATCAAGAAAAATCTTCTTCTCTGAAACCATATGGCCTAGAGCTTAGATATTTGGCATGTAGCATTGTCTAGTGGATCTCTACCAAGTTTGTTCAAATTATGGCCCTGGGGTCAAAATTGGACTCGCCCTGGGGGTCACTTTCTTTAACATAGGCTAATATAGAAATATATCTAGAAAAAATTTCTTCTCTGGAACCTTATGGCCGGGAGCTTTGATATTTGGCATGTAGCATTGTCTAATGATCTCTACCAAGTATGTTCAAATAATGGCCCTGGGGTCAAAATTGGCCCCGCCCAGGGGGTTACTTTCTTCAACATAGGCTAATATTAGCAACTGTTTATCAGATCTGAATGATACTGTGCACAATTACTCATCTTAACATGTACATCACATATCAACAAAAAGGAATTGCTTTGTACATTTAGATAATTTTTCAACCATTAAAAAAAACACCTTGTTACCTTGATCTTTAACCTATCTTTTGTAACTTTATGGTGGGACATTTTATCTTTACTCAGGTGAGCGGATTAGAGCCCTCGGGCTCTTGTTTGGTTTTAACAGGGGGTTAATAACTGCTTCACTCCATGAATCAGGGTTTTTTCCTGTGTTCCATGAATTGTTTAGTAGTTTAAGGAGAGTTTCCTTGGCTGTAGGAGGTAGGTTCTTAAGGGCAGCATAGTGTATTTTTTACAAAGTTTCAGTGCTCGTTTAAGTTCTAGTAAACTAAATTCAGCATTGTATGGAATATTAGTGTGTTTTTCATTTTCAGTCAGTTTCATGTAGTTATCAATAATTCTTTTACTATTTTGTTTTTGTTCAATGAATTCTCTAGTGAATCCTTCATCACTACTAACGGTTCTGAAATGTTGAACTAGGGCCTCAGCTTTTTCCTTAGGGTCTGTTATTAGTTTGCCATTTACCATGAAGGGAGGGTTACTTGGTGGGGGTCTACCTTTGATTTTGCTAATAAATTGCCATAGTTCCTTAGACTTAGTTTTGCTGTTGATGCCAGAGCAGAATTCTTCCCATTTGGCTCTTTTAGCTCTATTTATTATTCTTTTTGCTTCGGTTCTAGCAGTCCTAAAAGTTTCATAATCTAAAGGTCTTTTCCTTAGTCTTTCTCTTTTTTTAACCGCGGCTTCACACTCTGCAGTCCACCATGGGACAGGATTGTTTTTGTGTGTTTTGGGTGTCTTGTTTTTGGGTGTCGTTTTATCTAATATGTTTTGAAGGATGCCATAGAAGTGTGTGAAGTTTTTATCTATGTCATTTTCTGTTATGTCATATTGAAGTTTCATTGCAGCCAGTTCTTTAAATTGTTTCCAATTTTCTACCGTAGCCTTGTTAAAGTTCCATTTTTTTTATTTTTTTTTATTTGAGTTTTAAATTGGATTTTTAGTTCAATTGGTAGCTGATCGCTACCCACAGTGTTATCAATGACATAGAATTCTGAGTGGGGTTGGAATTTAGCCGGGATAATGGCTAAGTCTACTGCACTATCTTTGTGTCCATGGGAAGTCGCATTACGGGTAATTTGTCCATCATTTATTACATTTAAGTTCTGAGTGTGTAGTAGATCTAAAAAGGGGGTCAGCCTCGCCATCGCACCTAAAATCTCCTATGGGGTTCCAGATTATGTGTTTTAGGTTAAAGTCACCCATAATGATGCTATTTTTGCCTATGTTTTTAAATACTCTATCATAGTTTTCACAGTTCGATTCCATTTTTATTTCTGTGAATTGAAGACCTGTTCTGACATATATACAGACTCCACCCACACTTGTGCAGTTTGGTCTGGGTTTATTGATGGGGGCCTGATAACCTTTGAGTCTGGGAGCATTTAGGTTGGGGTGAAGTCTTGTTTCTTGTATGCATATTACATCTATTTTACGGTCTATATTATTAAGTAGATGCTGAAGCTCAAAAGCTTTTTTGCTTTTATTATCTGTTTTAAAAGAGTTTGCATTCCATGATATGATGGCGAGGCTGGATTCATTATTTTGTTGTTCAGGCTTGTCGCCGCCATAATTAATAGTATTTATTTATGTGGTATATTTGTCAGGATTTTTAACCTATCGTTGTGTCAGCGGTTAGTAACGAAATGGGTGGGCCGGGGCCTTGCAGAAGCTGAAAATGTCCTGGGAATGGGAGAGGGTGGGGTCCATTCCAGAATGGGGGTGGGGTCTCTGTAGTAGGGGGGGGGGGGGGGGGCCCTGGTGTAATGAGGGTCTGTGTGTAGTGCCTTGGGATTTTTTGTTTGGTTGGTATCTAGGTTTGTTGTGTGGTGGTGGTCTGATGGTCTGTTTTGTTGTTGTTGTTGTTGTTGGATGTTCCTGAATTGGTGCTGTGTTGGATTTTGAGTTCAATTCATTGGTCAGAATGTCTATGATTTCGGTTTCTGTTTTCCCTTTTTGGTCCTTTTTTTTTTTCATTATATTTTTTTGGATTTCTGTGTTTTTTCTGTTGATACTATTTATGTAGCTTAAATATATGCTTTGCATCCTTTGTATGCGGCGCTGTGATTACCCTTGCAATCTGCACATTGTTTTTTGTTTCGTTGGGTGCACTGGGCATGTGAGTGGGGTCCTGCACAATGAGGACATGTGGTTTTGCCGCCACATATGGAAAAGTGATGACCAAATTTTTGAGTTGTTACATCTTAATGTTTGCATGTATGCTGGTTGGACATCTATGTTATTGATTTTTAAGGGGGGGGGGGGGGGGGGGGGGGGCCACCTCACTATTAAATGTTACTGCAGTTTTACCATTTTTTGGTTTACCTATGTGTGATATCTGGTTTGAGTTTAGCAGATCCTTAGTGAGACTGTCAATGTTTGCATTTTGTGGTTTTTAATTTTTGGTTTTTGACCTTTGGTCATTGATATTCTAAATGATTAGGTGGGGGCCAGGGATCCTAAAATTTTGGAATCTCAACCGGTCGACGGCAAAATCCCCCCCCCCTTTTACAACAATTCCGTTCTGTACCCCCCCCCCCCCCGAAAAAAAACATAACCGAAAAAAAAATAACATTGATATTTTCAATCAACATACCCTGAATCATTTGCAGTGTGAAAATAGATCTTTTATTATATTTCAGCATCCTGTTGGCATAATAAGGTATTTTTCTGCAATATTTACCTCTACGAAATCGAAAGTTTGTTTACCGGAAGTGCATGTATATGACGGTCTGTATATGACTCTAACGAATCAATAAATTGATTAGCTTTTGATATTGTCATTAATTACCGCATTTAAAAGGTGACCGGTTACAGTTTGCAAACAAGCAATGGTCCATTATTACGGCATAGATAATTACACGGCACCGTCCAAATAACCGCTAAGTACAAACCGTCAATCCATTCATCTTAACTGCCCAATAATGACCTAGACGGGTGTCCCTGCCTGACCCCCACTGACACCTGCCCCGAGGGCACACCGGAAATTCAAGAAGTAGGTCAATTGGTGTGTAAGAGAGACTATTATGAACCGTTTGGACCGATTTTGAAAGTTTTAGACGAGGATTATGGATTTTTTTTCGACCGATTTTTTTGGTACTTTTTGAAATCTGAACCGGTCGATTGAGATCAAAATCGGTCAAAACCGGTAAAAAATCGGTTTTTAGGATCCTTGGTGGGGGCCATTTGTTTTAGTGAGCTTGTCCGCAATGTTTTGTCTTAGGCTTTGGGTGACTGTGATGGTGGATATGATTGCCACCATTATAATGACCCACAGTAGTTGTAGTGTGTGCTTTTGTTTTGTTGCAGGAGTGGAGTGGTCTGTGTTGGTGTTTTCTACGTGGGGTATTGGCGAGGTTGGGTTCGAGGTGATGTCACCTCCTTCAGATTCACTACTTGGGAATAGGAATGGTTGGGGTTGAGAGGATTGAGAGTTTTCTCATTTTCTACTTCAGTGACCAGTAACTTAACAGGGGTGGCAAAGAGCATTGAGTGCTCCTCCTTCTCCTCCAACTGGTAGCTCTCATCTATTACTAGGTGTTTGCTACGGGGTGACCCAGCGCTGCTTAGACTACTGTCAGTAAGTGCAGACCTGTTTCTTTTAGCAACCATTTTGTCTGGGGAGAGTGAATTTGAGTTAAATTTAGGTCAGAAATGAACAGTTTAAGGGTATTCTTGGTGTTTTACACTGAGAACTGGGTTCAACTCCCAGGAGACTGTTTTGACCTAATTTGAGCTCAGATACTGGGATGTACTTTGATTGTAGCACTTGACCTACTTTCTGATTTTGATATAGAGGTTTTGATTGGGCGTTGATAAATTGCAACTGTCCAATCTGGGGATATGTTAATGTACAATTTTATGGAGATGTTAGAGATTTGAGCAGATTATTTAAGTTGTAATTGTTAATTTAGAACTTTGAGAGCTATCAGTAGGATTGAGGAATATGGATAAGAAGATATAAATAAACAATGGAATGAGGTGAAGAAAAGGGGTTGGGAGGGGTAATTAATTTAAAAATGAAGAATATGTATTAAAGAAAGACAAAGAAATAAGAAAAAAAAGAATAAAAAGAATGAACAAGTGACAGTAATTGTCACAAAACCAGGTTTTCCAAAGAAAAAAAAAGTGCACAGGCACTTACTGATGGTGCCTCTGCAAAAGTTTTCGACAAAAATTTTCCTCCAAAAATTGTCAAATCACGAAATACCAAAATGAGCACTAAATGATGGTGACCCTGCAAATGTTTGGACAAAATTTATTGAGAAATGTAGGGGGAGTTGCACACAGAAGAATATTTCTCAATAACTTACACATGTGTTATTGAAAAAATAACTAAGGGCCATAGCTCCATCAAAAATGGTCAAACTGCAAAACCAATCATTACTATATATTTTAAAATTAAGGAGTTATGCTCAAAATCAGGAATTTTTACAAAGGGGCAAACATGTAACTCCAAAATTATCAACCACAGAGTGAGGTTCCTATGCAGTGCATTCTGCCTCAATGAGATGAGTATGCACCTATAAAGTTTCAAGTCAATACCTCTTATAATGTAGGAGTTATGCTCCGGACAAGGAATTTTGTCAAAGGGGCATAACACCATCAAAAATGGTCAAACTGCAAAACACAGGTAATATTCTCCAGGGTGACTTAGTGAAGGTACTTCTGTTAAAGTATGAACAAAATTTATTAAGAAATGTAGTAGTTGTGCATGAAAGAATATTTCCCTTTATATTCCTTCGTTATGGGGCAAAGGGCCATAACTGCATCAAAAATAGTTGAACCACAAAACCCTGACAATATGCGCCAGGTCACTATGTAATAATGCTTCTGTAAAAGTTTGGGCCAAATCCGTTGAAAAATGTAGGAGGAGTTGCGCACAGAAGAATATTTCCCTATATATTACATATGTGAAAAAATAACAAAGGGCCATAACTGCATCAAAAATAGTCGAACCACAAAACCCTGACAATATGCACCAGGTCACTATGTAATAATGCTTCTGTAAAAGTTTGAGCCAAATCCGTTGAAAAATGTAGGAGGAGTTGCGCACAGAAGAATAGTTCCCTATATATTACATATGTGAAAAAATAACAAAGGGCCATAACTGCATCAAAAGTAGTCGAACCACAAAACCCTGACAATATGCACCAGGCCACTATGTAATAATGCTTCTGTAAAAGTTTGGGCCAAATCCGTTGAAAAACGTAGGAGGAGTTGCGCACAGAAGAAATTGTTTACACCCGCCCGCCCGCCGACAACTCTGGTTAAAACCTTGTTTTGTTTCTTGTTTCTTGATCCCCTCAGTGGGATAACACAGGGTACACAAGGTGCACAGAGAAAGAGTCCAGAAATTTAGGATATACCGTATACACCGGCAGATTAGGCACACTTTTTTTCCAGATAATTCAAGTTTATAGAGGGGGTGCGTCTTATATGATGATATACAGCTTTTCAGGTTTCTTTTTTCAATCGCCGAGAAGTGAAATTTACCGGTATACGATCTCAGAAAATGGATATACTGAAAGCCAATGAATACGATAATATGCCACAAAGTCTATATGAAACCATGATAAACGATACCAGATTATTGCTTTTGTTCTTATTAGTTGTCCTACTGGTATATTTCATGATAAAATGATCAGGAGAAACTGAAACAACTTGATGGAAGCCATTTTCAATATAAACAAACAAGTTTATTTTATGGGACCTCATGATGTATAGGAGAAACTTGACAGGTGGCAATTGTAACGTAATGTTTGTTAGTTGGGAGAATTTTGACAGGTGACAATGGTCCCCAGTGTTAGAATGCGGGGACACGGTTGAGTAATGTCATGTTATGAAAATGTGTCACCTTTATCCTACCCGTCGTTAATGTAACGGTCTAGTGGTAATCTTATGCCATGTGTAAATAAAACGATTCACCGTATGATTAGCCCGGTGACATATAGATAGCTTTCAGTCTGTCAAAATGTACGACGGCGCAAATTTCAAAACAAGGTTTCGCCACATACGATACGATAAGTGATTTATTTATTTTTTTCAAATAAGTTGCCCTGAAAGTTAGGATGCGCCTTATATGTAGCTGCGCCTAATCTGACCGTGTGTACGGTAAAGTCCAGATAGAAAACACAAAAGCACAGGAACACAGTAAGACGCAATAAGACACAGCTAACTCAGCAAACTAACTCCACGGCTCCTAAGAAATCCAAACAACTTTCCTGATCAACCAATTCAATAGAGAGATAAAAGCATGTCTGCCCTGATCAAATGATCAAACAAACTTGGTAGCGATCCACTAGATAATGCTACACACCAAATATCTAAGATCTAGGACCTGCAGTTTTACTGAAGAAGATTTTAAACAATCTAATTTTCGAAACCTATTTTTAGCTCCTGTGACCTATTTTTATAAAACCAATCAGAACAATTTGAACGCTTTTGATAAGAGAGCCCATAAGGATCAATCCTTTGAAATGTTGTCAAAGTCCATTCAGCTGTTTAGGAGATAATGTTTAAAGGAGATTGTTGACGACAGATGCACAGACACACACTCGGATGATCAACGCCAGACAAAGGCCCACCCTAATAGCTTGCCATGAGCATGTTGTGCTCAGTTGAGCTAAAAAGAGGCCATAATTTGTTATATTATCCACCAAGAGTTATCTATCTTGACAGTTTGATACCCCTGAACATGTTAAAGATGTTTCAAATCAATCCCAAGCCTGGTTACTGAGATATAAGCATGAAAGTACCTTGCATGCAAAACTTAAACTAAAATTTCGATGTTAAAACAGGGTCATAATTTGTATCAAATTCAGTCAAGAATTAACTTGGTTGTCTGATGCCTCTGAACATATTCATCAAATTTTAAGTCAATATCATGAATGGTTATTGAGATACAAGCTGGATAGAAGCTTGCATGAAAACTTTAATCAAATTTTCTAATGCATGTAAAACTCTAACCAAATTTTCTAAGTTAGAAAGGGGACATAATTTGTATTAGATTCAGTCAAGAGTTATCTATCTTGATGTCTGATGCCTCTGAACATATTCCTTAAATTTCAAGTCAATACCATGAATGGTCTTGACAGTAAATTACATGCAAAACTTTAACCAGAAGCTGCAACTCTTAACGCCGACAATGACACATGGGTGACTAAAATAGCCCTGGGGCCCTATTCATAAAGCTCCTTAGTTTTTAAGGAAAATAATTCCTTAACTAGAATAAATCTCCTAAGGTGTTTTATAAATAAGACTTAAGGAAATCCTTAATAACTAAGGAAAACTAAGGGATTTTTTTTCCTAAGAAGCTCTATGAATACGGCCCTTGATATTCTTCGAATAGTCAAAAAAAAAATCATGTTTTTCATGTTTTAATTTGCTTCTAACAAGTATGCATAAATAGAAATACTTACTATACAGACCCTATATAATCATGATAATAAAATGTCTGAATGTGTGAACCCATTCCCTTAATACATACTGGCATTGGTAGCTCTACATGAGTAATTGTTATTACAAAGATATTAGTTTCATTAACTGATTACTCTCTAGATAAGGACTCAGCCGTTACACAGATGCTCATATGAGACATCAGTCTGTACAGCTTGTTATTTGGAGTATACAATTTTTTAAGCCTATTCATTTAATTTTATTTTATTTATCAGGTATGAAAGAAAGGAACTGGCAGATATATCCCTTCCCATATTCCCAAATATTGGAATTCAGGTCAAACTTGAGAAAAAGAAGCATCATAAATGATACAAATCATCAAGTTAAACTGAAGTCTTGACATCATCTGTTAAGACACTCCTACATGCATGTACTCCACTTGTACGTATAGGGCCAGTCAGGCATGACAGTGTCAACACCTACATTAAGTTAGCAGTTGGTAATAAAGAACTACTGAGTGTAAAGCAACATTCCCAGCTTACCTCAAATTTTGATGTGAGTGTATACACTGTATAGGAACGACACCTGATATTGGTACTAATTAGCGAAGCGAGAAAAAGTCGAGTGAAGCTAGACCTAAGGGTAAATTTTATTGAAATTTTCACGTTCTAAGAATCTGACATGCATGATCATATATGTATTCATCCATAACAAGTTTCGTCATCTATCAAACCTAATATTATTCCAAAACACTGTCATATACTTTAGATCGCTCTTATAACATGTCATCTAGTAATGAATATTTCTATGAATTTAGACATTGAATTTATTCACACATCACTAAATCAACGTTACAGTAAATCACACGCTGAAAGTGGTTTTCCACCATAACAATGATTGACAAATATTCAATACAACTCCATTCAGGGTTTATTATGTCATTCTATCGATATTAAGCATTTCATCTTGTACAAAATTATACATCTTTGTACAAAACAACCTTAATATTTTTTATGGAATGAAACTTCAAAAATTAAATTTTGAAAAGTGTTATGTTCCTATTAGATATGGGAACAAATCAAATATTATTTTTTTATATCCGACTTTTATCCAGGACTAAGTAATCCAATTAAAGAAACTGGTTCCAACAAAATAAATCTTAATCATACCAGTTACAAAACTGAGATAAAAAAAATTCTATCGTTATAGAAATACTTTTTGAAATACATTTTTTTGAATGATTGGTTAACTTATACATATGTATTTAGTTTCGCTTTTAGCTATTGAATTTATTTGTAATTGAATGGAAGTAATAAAAGCAAAACAGAGAGAATACGACTATCGAGCAGAAAAGTGTCACCGCGATTCCATGATGTATGTATAGGATATCAACCGATTACTGCACAGAAAAGACCTTGGCACAAGCTCCATGTAACACCGAGAGCGTAAAGCGCTTGATGTATTCATGAAACTCGTGTCCAGGTGTTCCCTATTCAGAAAAACCGATGTGCGAGGTCAATATTCGACTTACACTTTGGTATGTCGCCGCGGGGGATCGCACATACGAGCTCACGCTCCCATGGCGGACACTCTAACCACTCTGCCACCTGAGACAGTCTCTATGTAGTTTACTTTTAATCATCTTACAGACCCTCGGCATTACTTTGAAGGAAATCAAAATAAGCTGATTTACATTGCCTAAAAATCACATAAAAACATTTAAGTATTTATTCTTTTTACCGTGGTGACTTATGTTTACATTTTTTACACGATAAAGTCGTAATTTTAATTTTATATTGTAGAAGAAAACATTAAAATATTAAGAAAACATTAAGCTGTACACCTTCTTTTTGTGGAATATCAATTAGCCAAACACACAACATATGAGCTGCAGTACAGTAAAAGAAAATGATATTAATAGGATTTAGGAAAAACTAACATCTACATAGATATAAGATTATGACAGATAAAACCTGACCAGACATGCTATTATTGAGCTGAAATCGACTTTTAAAAGGGAATGAAGTTGACAGATCAACTTTTTGCCAGTACTAGATGATATGTTTTAAGAGCCATATAAAATATATGACGGTGTTTCAGAATAATTTTAGGTTTGATAGACGACAAAACTTGTTATGGATGAATACATGTATGATTGTGCATGTCAGATTCTTAGAAACGTGAGAATTTTGATAAAATTTACCCTTAGATCAAGATTCCCTCGACTTTTTTTTCGCTTCGTTTGTAACAATATCCGGTGTCACTCCCATACCGTGGTATATACCATGACCATGTATGACTGAAAGGATTGGCCTTCTTGAAGGAAAATGTCCCATCAACATTATCTAAGTCATTAATTACGGACAGTTTGTCTACATGCGACATTTATACAAGAGTTTTTTAAAACTAGATCTGCCATTGTCATGGCGCAATTACCCCCCGCATGAGGCTTTGTCACATGGATTTTAAAATGAAGCCAATGAGGATAACAATTATTCAGTTATCTATCCACATATGAAGTTTCATCTTGATACCTTTTATACTTTTTGGGTTACGGCCCAGACAAAAATTAAGTATGAAAATTTACAAGGGCAATAACTCCAAAATTACGCAACAGAGAGTGATGGTTCTTGGTCACTGCACTCCCCCATGAGATCTATTAACATATGAAATTTCATCTTGATACCTTTCATACTTTTTGAGTTACAGCCTGGACAAAAATTAAGAATGAAAATTTACGAAGGAAAATAACTCCAAAATTACACATCAAAGAGTTATGGTTCTTGGTCTGCACTCCCCCACAATGAGATCTTTTGTTTGATACCACTGAACATACGAAAGATGTTTCAAATCAATTTCATGCATGGATAATGAGATAAAAGTATGAATGTACCTTGCATGCAAAACTTTGATCAATGAAAAGTGAATTTAACAAGTAACTGGTGTTGCAGGCAACACATGAGTCCCCTACCAATGAGGTACATAATTTTCCCATTACCAAAGCAACCAAAATTTTGGTCAGAAGAAAGAGAAAAAAACAAGCTAAAAATGATGTGCATAATCTCCATACTGCCATCTATTCATATTTCAAGTTTCATAAAAATATTTTCAGTACTTTTTGAGTTATCACAATAAATTGTTTTATTTGCCATATTTTAAATCTATTTGTTGTCATAGCAACCAGATTTTTCAACCTAGGAAGAAAATAAAAAGACGTGCATAATCACCATACAGCCATCTATCCATATTTCAAGTTTCATAGAAATATCTTCAGTACTTTTTGAATTAACATGGGATCCAGTTTTTGCGGACGGACTGACTGACGGACAGAGGGCAAACCTATAGTCCCCTCCGGTTACACCGGTAGGGGACTAATAAAGAAATGAATGAGACTTAATGAATGAAACAAAAGAGGTATGCACCATTTCTATGAAAACAAACACCTGTTTTCATCTTTTGCATAAACTCTTCAGTCAATACCATGAATGGTTATTGAGATATATGTTTGACAGTAACTTGCATGCAAAACTTTAACCAAAAAGCTGCAATGCCAATGCCAACACTGACACCGATGCAAGGGTGACTGCAATAGCTCTCATATTTGTTGAATAGTCAAGCTTAAGGTATGATCTATTTTCAGGATATCCCTGACCTTAGCCATTTGGTAGTTTAACGAAGAGTATACTGAAAGACAGGTATTTGGCATTAACTTCAACAAAACTCAGTTTGGGCTATAATATATAAGACAAGTCTTTTTATTAAGTATATCAGGGCCTATAGAGACAAATTGTGTCAAATATATGAGCATTTCATGAATGATTATTTACATAATTTTATGGTCACATGATTGTTCCAGCTACATGAAAAATGTCAAGATAACAAGTCTCAGCTGTACTTACCAAATCATATCTATCATGAATTATAATGTCATGTAACACTGCCTGCAATGGTTTAAGTATAAATAGCTTAAACTTTTGATATTACATCGTTCATCATAAAATAAAAAGTTTAATTCCCACAAGATCTAAATCCATAACGCAGTTTACAATCCATACAAACATCATGAACTTGGAGATATGGACCCAACCATTGTAACATGAAATCCCACTGAGGCTAAATTTACTGCTAAATTATTTAAGAATCCTGCATTCCATGTCAGTGTTACAGCCTGGACAAGCAAATCCATCACCACGATCTTTCACCTCTCACTACGACCTTGACCTTGGAGCTAGGGGCTCACCTCTAGCTGCACATAGTCTCACTGAGGCAAATCTTACTGCCTAATTATTTCAGAATCCTGCAATCTATTGTTCTAGACTTAAATACGCAAATATTTAAATCCCTTGACACAGAGTACTTTCAGGTCAATGCCGGGGTGCATCTGGGCTCTGTTCTCAGCCCACTCCTGTTGGCCATAGTAATGGACACTGTTACAAAGTCCAATAGACAAGGTCTCCCAATGGAAGTGCTGTATGTAGATGACCTTGCAGTTATGGCAGACAGTGAAGAAGAACTTCAATCCAAACTAGCAGAATGGAGAAGATCCCTTGATCGCAAAGGCCTGAGAGTCAACTCCTAAAAAACTAAGGTGATGCTCTCTTCAGTTACAGGTACTCCTGCTAAACATTGGCAACACCCTTGTGGAGTATGTGGAAGAGGAGTGGGAGATAACTCCATCAAGTGCACAGGGTGTCAGCAGTGGACACATAAAAGGTGCAGTGGAATAAAGGGAAGTCTCAACTCTGCAGGCTCCTCCTTCAAGTGCAGGAAGTGCACAGGTGAACTTTCCTTGACAAGCACCATTGGTGATAATCAGCACCTGGAAGTTGAGGGCGAGAAGTATGAGATAGTCAACATCACTTACCATGTCTATCAAATGTTGTCTCTTCTGCCAGGAAAGGTTCAAAGTCTTCCTTGTGTTCTAACATGTACTTGACAATATCCTGGCGGTGACGGAAGTGGTTTCGCACGTGTCCCTCATACTGGTCTCCAAGGGCACGAAACAGGCAGTTCCTATGTAAATACAAACAATTATCATTATTACTTAGCTAATAAAAGTTGCAACTGAAATCATGTACCCTTTCACATACAATGACAGATGACCTTGGATTAAATGTAGCAATATGCAATTGTGTTGACCACTACTTGATGACCCATTATTAATCCACTCAAAACAAACAAAATTTCTTTTATTTTGTGCTAACTGCTGCAAAATTTTCTTTATAAGTAAAAAAAAAAGTAGACACTTGTAAGCCAAAAAAAATAAAAATTTAATTTTTTGATTTACAGGAATTTTTTCTCAAAAGTTTTGAGTCGGGAAAAGGTAGCAAATAAAATAAAAATAAAATCAGAAAAAGTGAGCAGTCGACCAAAGAATAAAAATATGAAAAAGTACCAAAAGGGTAATTATTTTTCTTTTCATTTCTTTTTTAAAGAAATCAAGTGTCCCCTGGGGCAGAGCCAATTTTGACCCCAGGGTCATGATTTGAACAAACTTGGTAGAGGTCTATTAGCCCATGTTACATACCAAATATCTAAACACAAGGCCATGTGTTTATTGAGAAGATTTTTCAAGTTATTTCTATATTAGCCTACTGGAAGATTTTTCAAGTTTTTTCAAATCATGATCATTGGGTCAAATTTGGCCCTGCCCCAGGGGTCACTTGATTTAACATAGGCTAATATAGGAAAAAAAACTAGAAAAATCTTCTTCTCAAAAACCACAAGGTCTGGAGTTTAGACATTTGGTATGTAGCATGATCTTATGACTCTCTACCAAGATTGTTCAAATCATGGCCCTGGGGTCAAATTTGGCCCCGCCAAGTGGTCCCTGATTTTACATAGGCTAATATAGAAAAAAACTCTTATCAGAAACCACAAAACCTGGAGTTTAGATATTTGGTATGTAGCATGATAGTATGACTCTCTACCAGGCCTTGTGGTTTCTGAGAAGAAGATTTTTCAAGTTTTTTTCTATATTAGCCTATGTAAAATCAGTTGACCCCTATGGCGGGGCCAAATTTGACCCCAGGGCCATGATTTGAACAAACTTGGTAGAGATCCACTAGACAATGCTACACACCAAATATCTTAACTCTATGCCTTGTGGTTTCTGAAAAGAAGATTTTTCAAAAAAAAATTCCAATATTAGCCTATGTAAAATCAAGTGACCCCTATAGCGGGGCTAAATTTGACCCAAAGGTCATGATTTGTACAAATTTGGTAGAGACTCACTAGACAATGCTACACACCAAATATCTTAACTCCAGGTCTTGTGGTTTCTGAGAAGAAGATTTTTCAAGTTTTTTTTCTATATTAGCCTATGTTAAAGCAAGTGACCCCTGGGGCGGGGCCAATTTTGACCCAAGGGTCATAATTTGAACAATCTTGGTAGAGAGTCATAGGATCATGCTACATACCAAAAATCAAAAGGCTAGGCCTTGTGGTTTCGGAGAAGAAGATTTTTAAAATTTTCATTTTTAAAATCTATTTTTAGCTCCTGTGACCTAGATTTTTGACCAATCAAAATAATTTTATCAACTTTGGTAAAGGGCCCCATAATGAACATTCCTGTGAAGTTTTATCAAAATCCGGTGAGTAGTTTAGAAGGAGATGTTGTTTAAAGAAATTGTTGACGACGGACGCACGGACGCACGCACGACGGACAAAAGGCGATCACAAAAGCTCACCATGAGCACATTGTGCTCAGGTGAGCTAAAAATAACAAAGGGCAATGACTAAAAAATTATGAAAGGTAGAGTTATCATTCTTGTGCACTGCACTCCTCCTCAATAAGATCTATCCACCTTGAAGTTTCAAGTTGATATCTTAGATACATTTTTACTTATGCTCCGAACAAAGGGCAATAACTCAAAAATTATGAAAGGTAGAGTAAACACATCTCAATGAGATCTATTTACCTATGAAGTTTCAAGCTGATATCTCAATTACTTATTGAGTTATGCTTGGGATGAAAATTAAGTCTGAAAAATAAACAAAAGGGCCATGATGGCCCTGAATCGCTCACCTGAGTACCATTGCTTCAACTGATGTCAAGGTTTTTAAACAGACAAGGATTCTGATATAACTTAATCTAAAACATTTTACCCCTGACAATACTACACACCAAATATCTAAGCAATGGGCTATATGGTTTCAGAGAAGACTTGGGCGCAGGGTCATTTATCACCGTAGGGCCAAGACTTTGACAATCTTGGTAGTGGCCCATAAGATGATGCTTCATACCAAATATCTAAGCTCTAGGCCTTATGGATTCATAGAAGAAGATTTTTTAAGATTTTTCTATATAACTCTATGTAAAACAAGTGACCCCTGGTGCGGGGTCATTTATCACCATAGGGCTATGATTTGTACAATCCTGGTAGAGAGTCATAAGATGATGCTACATACCAAATATCTAAGCTCTAGGCCTTATGGATTCATAGAAGAAGATTTTTTAAGATTTTTCTATATAACTCTATGTAAAACAAGTGACCCCTGGTGCGGGGTCATTTATCACCATAGGGCTATGATTTGTACAATCTTGGTAGTGGCCCATAAGATGATGCTACATACCAAAAATCAAAAGGTTAGGCCTTGTGGTTTCGGAGAAGAAGATTTTTTCAAGTTTTTCCTATATTAGCCTATGTGAAATCAAGTGACCCCTGGGGCGGGGCCAATTTTGACCCCAGGGTCATAATTTGTACAATCCTGGTAGAGAGTCATAAGATCATGCTACATACCAAAAATCAAAAGGCTAGGCCTTGTGGTTTCAGAGAAGAAGATTTTTTAAATTTTCATTTTTAAAATCTATTTTTAGCTCCTGTGACCTAATTATGCGATGGACCAGAACCATTTATACAACTTTAGTAGAGCTTCATCCAAGGAACATTCCTGCAAAATATTTTTCAAATTGGCCAAGCCGTTTAGGAGGAGATGTTGTTTGAAGCAATTGTTGACGCCGGTCGCACGCACGCACGCACGGACGACGGACGACGGACGCCGGACAAAAGGCGATCAGAAAAGCTCACCTTGAGCACGTTGTGCTCATGTGAGCTAAAAAGGGCAATAACTAAAACAAGAGCTGTCAGAGGACAGCAGGCTCGACTATTCAAAATGCTTGTTGGTAAATCAAATGAAATCTATTTCAATTCTTGCCCTTCATATACCCTGTATATAATAATAGTCAATAAGAGGGCCATGATGGCCCTGAATCGCTCACCTGATTATAAATGAGCAACATATGTTGGATTTTTCATATTGACCAACTTTTTGACATCACATGACCCACTTTCTAGCTTGACCAAGATTTATAGAAACAGACATTCCGACCAAGTTTCATAAAGATTGGGCCAAAAATGTGGCCTCTAGAGTGTTAACAAGGTTTTTCTAATATTTGACCTCATGACCTACTTTTTGACCCCACATGACCCAAATTCGAACTTGTCCAAGATTTTATGAAAACAAACATTCTGACCAAGTTTCATGAAGATATGGCCAAAAAAGTGGCCTCTAGATTGTTAACAAGGTTTTTCTAAGATTTGACCTCATGACCTACTTTTTGACCCCACATGACCCAAATTCGAACTTGTCCAAGATTTTATGAAAACAAACATTCTGACCAAGTTTCATAAAGATTGGGCCAAAAATGTGGCCTCTAGAGTGTTAACAAGGTTTTTCTAAGATTTGACCTTATGACCTACTTTTTGACCCCACATGACCCAATTTCGAACTTGTCCAAGATTTTATGGAAACAAACATTCTGACCAAGTTTCATAAAGATTTGGCCAAAAATGTGGCCTCTAGAGTGTTAACAAGGTTTTTCTAAGATTTGACCTCATGACCTACTTTTTGACCCCACATGACCCAAATTCAAACTTGTCCAAGATTTTATGGAAACAAACATTCTGACCAAGTTTCATAAAGATTTGGCCAAAAATGTGGCCTCTATAGTGTTAACAAGGTTTTTCTAAGATTTGACCTCATGACCTCCTTTTTGACCCCACATGACCCAAATTCGAACTTGTCAAATATTTTATGGAGAGAAACATTCTGACCAAGTTTCATGAAGATTGGGCCAAAAATGTGGCCTCTAGAGTGTTAACAAGGTTTTTCTAAGATTTGACCTCATGACCTACTTTTTGACCCCACATGACCCACATGATGGTTACTGATGACAACACATGATGGATACTGATGACATTACATGGTGGATACTGATGACACCACATGATGGATACTGATGACACCACATGATGGATACTGATGACACCACATGATGGATACTGATGACACTACATGATGGATACTGATGACACCACATGATGGATACTGATGACACCACATGATGGATACTGATGACACCACATGCTGGATACTGATGACACCACATGATGGATACTGATGACACCACATGATGGATATGATGACTACCCATGTGGATATGATGACACTACATGTGGATACTGATGACACCACATGAGTGGATACTGATGACACCACATGATGGATACTGATGACACACATGGATGGATACTGATGACACCACATGTGGATACTGATGACACCACATGATGGATACTGATGACACACATGTGAAAAAAAAAAAAAAAAAAAAAAAAAAAAAAAAAAAGGATACTGTGACACCACATATGGATACTGATGACACACATGATGGATACTGATGACACCACATGATGGATACTGATGACACCACATGATGGATACTGATGACACACATGTGGATACTGATACACCACATGATGGATACTGATGACACAATGATGGATACTGATGACACCACATGATGGATACTGATGACATCAATGTGGATACTGATGACACCAATATGGTACATGATGGATACTGATGACACCACATGTGGAGGCACACAGGGATACAACACCACATATGATACTGATACACACATGTGGTACTGATGACACACATGATGATACTGATGACACATGTGGATACTGATGACACCACATAGAATGAGACATGATGATACTAACACATGATGATACTGATGACACCACATGATGGATACTGATGACACTACATGAGTGGATACTGATGACACCACATGATGGATACTGATGACACTAATGATGGTACTGATGACACACATGATGGATACTGATGACACACATGAATGGAAACATGATGACAACCACATGATGGATATACCATGATGTACTATACCACATGATGATACTGATGACACCACATGATGGATACTGATGACACCACATGATGGATACTGATGACACCACATGATGGATACTGATGACACCACATGATGGATACTGATGACACCACATGATGGATACTGATGACACCACATGATGGATACTGATGACACCACATGTGGACACTATGGATACTGATGACACCACATGATGGATACTGATGACACCACATGATGGATACTGATGACACACATGTGATACTGATGACACCACATAGGTGATACTGATGACACACATGATGGATACTGATGACACCACATGATGGATACTGAGACACCACATGCATGATGGAACATGATGCACAATGATATACTGATGACACCACATGATGGATACTGATGACACCACATGATGGATACTGATGGCACCACATGATGGATACTGATGACACCACATGATGGATACTGATGACACCACATGATGTGATACACCTGATGACACCACATATGGATACTGATGACACCACATGTGGATACTGATCACACCACATGATGGATACTGATGACACACATGATGGATACTGATGACACATTGATAGGTAGGTACTGATGACACCACATGATGGATATGATGAACTTACAATGGTGGATACTGATGACACCACAGGGATGACACCACATGTGGATACTGATGACACCACATGTGGTACTGATGACACCACATGATGTATGAACCACATGTGGATACTGATGACACCACATGATGGAACTGATGACACTACATGATGGATACTGATGACACCACATGATGGATACTGATGACACCACATGATGGATACTGATGACACACATGTGGATACTGATGACACCACATGATGGATACTGATGACACACATGTGGATACTGATGACACCACATGATGGATACTGATGACACCACATGGTGGATACTGATGACACCACATGATGGATACTGATGACACCACATGATGGATACTGATGACACCACATGATGGATACTGATGACACCACATGATGGATACTGATGACACCACATGGTGGATACTGATGACACCACATGGATGGATACTGATGACACCACATGTGGATACTGATGACACCACATGTGGATACTGATGACACCACATGATGGATACTGATGACACCACATGGTGGATACTGATGACACCACATGATGGATACTGATGACACACATGGTGGATACTGAGACACCACATGATGGATACTGATGACACCACATGATGGATACTGATATCACCACATGTGATACGATGACACAATGATGGATACTGATACACCACATGATGGATACTGATGACACCTAAGGTGGATACTGATGACACCATAGGTGATACTGATGACACCACATGATGGATACTGATGACACATGTGATGGATACTGATGACACCACAAGGTGATACTGATGACACCATGATGATACGATGACACCACATGGTGATACTGATGACACCACAAGGTGGATACTGATGACACCACATGATGTATACTGATGACACCACTGGGATACTGATGACACCACATATGGATACTGATGACACCATAAGTGGATACTGATGACACCACATGATGACACTGATGACACTAGTATGACACTGATGACACAAGTGATGGAACTGATGACACCACATGAGGATACTGATGACACCACATGATGGATACTGATGACACCACATATGGATACTGATACACCACATGATGGACACTGATGACACTATGTGATGATACGATGACACCACATGTGAACTGATGACACATGACGGACACTGATGACACCACAAGGTGGATACTGATGACACCACATGGTGGATACTGATGACACCACTTGGTGGATACTGATGACACCACATGGTGGATACTGATGACACCACATAATGGATACTGATGACACCACATGATGGATACTGATGACACCATAAGGTGGATACTGATGACACCACAAGATGGATACTGACATATAATTTGGTCTGTTTAAAAACTCTACCAATGAATACAAGTAATAAACAACTCCTGAAGTTCTCTCCACTCTCATTAGACAAATCTAAATAAATTTACAAAAAGTTTTTAATACATCTTTCTCATCTTTATAAGGGTGTCATACAGTGTTTTTCTAGCCCTAAAATTTTGGGGGTCATAAATGACCCCATAGCTGAATAAAATTTGAAAATAAGGAGGGACGTACTTACTTTAGGGACAATTAAACAGTGAACATATTTGTATTTATTCATAACATTGTAATAGAGGGCCGCTGTGGCCGAGCGGTTACAGTTGTGGACTACAAATCTCTCAACCCCTCACCGCTGTGGGTTCGAATCCCGGTAGGGACTTCGGATTTTTCATGTGAGGAAGCCTTCCAGCTGGCATGTGGTAGGTAGGTGGTTCTACCCGGGTACCTCTGTGTACTCAGGGTCTTCCTCCACCTGTAATTAGCTGGACTTCGCTATACGATTGAAATACTATCGTAGTGATGGTAAACCCCAATACAACAACAACATTGTAATAACTGAGATAAACTGACAAGATTTACCAATTAGAATATGAACAGAACTGGTGAAGTCTACTCAAAATGGAAAACATCTGACTAGTCTTATGTTTTTAAGGATACACATCTTACATCAACAGTATTAAAGCCTAAAAAGAAAGGGAGTATAACATATGAAAGGTGCCTTGTCAGTGTTAAATAACGAATGTTATTGAAGCTGCTACTAAAGGGTTGATCTTTTTCTTCTGCTGTACATGTAAAGAACATTTCATTTTATCGAGTTCGTATCTTTGTGAGCCATTCTTGGGAGGAACTATGTTTAACTACATGTTTTAAAGTTGTTTTTACATCGCTCTGTTTCAGAAGTTGATGTGCTTATATTTCTTCTAGTACCAGAACTTTCCTTTTCGTGTGTGTGGCTTACTTCATAAAATACAACATTAATTGGCATTGCTTTGCAGCTGACATTTTTCCTAATGTTGACATCTGGATACTGAGTCACAGTCTTTGACATGCTTTAAAATGAAAGCTATGACGATTTCCAAGCATCTCGATCACGTGATGCTAACAGATGTGGGAATTTTAGCGTCTGTCAATACATGACCGATTTGGTACTGCCTTAGACTGACACAGAGTTGCTTCGCAAGCATTTTTAAATGCTCAAGGCCAAATCATACTTAATTTTGAGTTGCATCATACATGTCCCACATTGCCAATTCCTTTGTGTCAACATCAAGATAACTGTGACACAGACGCAGAAAACGCACCCTTGAGAAAACACTGGTGCCATGGTCCAGTGGTAAGAGATCTGATTGTGGATCCTAATGTTATAGAAGGTTTAAACAAGATCTTTTGAAATGTTTCAAACACAAGTCTTCAGGAATTTGTTATACCAGGTATATATATTTTTTGTCTTTCACAACCTACCCATTTTATCAACTGATATTTGAATACATATTTCTTATTCCTCCTACAAGATCTTCTACATGGATTGCTCTATGTGAACATCCTGTGGTAGCATCAGACAGGAGGTATTAGGGCAAGAATCTTACATAATCCCAAGGTGCAAAATGCCTGTCTTATCCTGGAACTGCCGAGACAAATCAGTATAAGATGTCTCCAAAATTACTTAAAGGCGAACCACAAAGAAAATTTTACTTTTTCTAAAACCTTTCCAATTTTGTCCATTTTCATAAGGGAAACCACAAACATACTTTTTCTTCACAAAAAAAAAAAAAAAATGATTGCTTAAGAAATGAAGATGCTAGAGAGAAAACAAAGTAAATTACTAAATTATGGCATTTTTCATAATAAAAATGCCATAACTCATGACTTAATTAGCCTATATCAGCCATAATCAAACCTGGCCAAGAGATAACGCTATGAACATTTAAAAGGGCCCCTAACCTAATTGGCCGATATCAGCCATAATCAAACTTGTCCAAGAGATTATGTCTAAAAATTTTGTCATGAAGTTTGAAGATGATTACTTAAGAAATAAAGATGCAAGAATGCAAACAAGTAAAATCTGTCATTTTTTAGTATCTCCAGACCTAATTGGTTGACAACCTGGCTATAAACATTGTAATAAAGTTTGAAGATAATTGCTTAAAAAATGAAGATGCAAGAGTACAAACAAAGTAAAATCTGGCATCCAGACCTAACTGGTTGATATCATAGTGAAATCTGGCATTATTTAATATCAAAAGGGTCAAAACTCCTGACCTATTTGGCAGATTTCCACCATAACCGAACTTGGTCAAAAGATTATGGCAGTAAACATTGTAAAGAAATGAAGAGGCTAGAGTGCAGACTAACTTATTGTGGACGGACGAGGGACGACAGAAATTTATCCAGTAATAGCTCATCCTGAGTACATGTGCTAACATATATTTTAATTTCTTGTACTTTTGATAATTATCTAAAAGATGACACATCCTTCCATACTCTGAATTTATTATCATTCATAATAGAGGTTTTTTAATGTAATGAATCACTTACAAGGTGACAAAATACCACCAAGTTCATATTTAGCAACTGTCTGTTTCCCCATGGGGCCAATGTGATGGTCTACAAAACCTAAAATCAGGCGATAATTTGTAGCTAGGGTATAGACTGACCTGTCAATCTGACCCACTTACCAGTATAACAACACTGGACAAGCTATTTGACCCCGAGGCTGGGGTGTCTTGAAGCCACCTGTTAGTACTGCACAATGTTACTGGTCATCATTCAATTAGTCCATTTCACTTTACAATATGAATCAGGTGGAATTCACTGTTTACTGATTGGGCAGATCTGAGCATCCCCTACTGACTCTGATCATAATCATGACATGTGTCGTAAGACAGTGTCTGTTTCAAAACAACCTAGTGCACCCTGAACAAGTTTTGTTAAATCTTTTAAAGAAATTTATTAAGTTTATCTTTCAAAAGAGCTGTATGAAATCAAATGGAAAAATGTCCTTATTATGAATCTTTCTCATTTCATTGTTTGTAGATCACTCATATAAAGATTCTCATCGAAAAAAGGGTTGATATATTCTAAACATAAAAATATGTTTTTGTAATACTTTTTAATGAAAGCATGTACCAACATTCCTGTACACTTTCGATCTATACAAGTTTTATATCTGAGCATTTCTCACATCAGGACCTTTTTACCCTTCTTTGCAGTAGCCGGTTACCGGCGACTTCCCCAAGTCATATAACCACCTTTTTTCCCCAAAATATTCTCCAAAACTCCCCTTCCTCAGAAAAATTTAAATATATTATGAATAACGGTAAAAAAAACATCAACAACACATGATTTTTATTTTTGTGAATTACCTAAGCAGTCAGACTGGTTATCAATATTGCTCACGTGGATATACGCTGGACCAAGAAAAAAAGATAAGCAGTCTAAGACATGACCTTCACCTGTGTATTTCACAGTATGGGCAGTTTTTTAGTGTTGAAGTGTTGAGCAGGTTTTCAGCAAATTACACTGATTGTATGGGTGAATGAAGGATACTCTCAGATATCATTATTATTTAATTTCTGGTAGAAACAAAAGACAATTGTTGGTTAAGTTGTTATAGCTCTGATTTACGATTTTGTCAAACTTTTTTGGCAAATGAAAGCGAGTGGTACAAACTAAATTATCGACTACGATACAATATTTTCTTGATACACCCATCTTTCCCAATCTCATATAAGTGTTTTAAGAGTAATTAAAGTCGACGATGTTAACTCCATTTTAAGGGAGCATGGAAAATTATGTTACACATGAAGACTAACTAGAGCAATGTTCTGTAACATCTGCTTTAAGGCTTATTTATTACTTATTTTATTTCTAACTGCTAACAATATATATAATCTTAAGCCTGTTTATAGTTTCTTTAATGATAACTGATCTTCGTGGTAAAAAAAAAATCCCCAAAATTGTGAAAATTGCATTTTTTCCCCACAAAAAGGGCTAGGGTGCCTTTCCCAAAATTGGAAAAAAGGCCCTGCACATAATTTATCTGTTCAGGCCAACAACAAAAAAAATCCATTTCTGGTCTCCAGCAAATAAAAAAGGGGGTGAGTAGGTCTGGATTTTTTTTATTTTTTTTTTATTTTACATAAAACGAAAGGTAAAAAAAAGGAAAATATATTTTTTATCTGTTGTTGTTGTTGTATTGGGGTTTACCGTCACCACGATAGTATTTCAATCATATAGTGACGTCCAGCTAATTACAGGTGGAGAAAGACCCTGAGTACACAGAGGTACCTGGGTAGAACCACCGACCTACTGCAAGCCAGCTGGAAGGCTTCCTCACATGAAAAATCCGAAGTCCCTACCGGGATTCGAACCCACAGCGGTGAGGGGCTGAGAGATTTGTAGTCCACGACTGTAACCGCTCGGCCACGGCAAAAGTCCATCATCAGCCTAAAATAAAGTGGTCAGAAACTTGAGCAAGATCAACATATAAATATGTTTCTATAAAATATAAAGGGCCAATGCACTTTCATGTACATGCACACTGTTTGAACAATTTTAAATGTCTTGGATTAGATTAAGATTCTGTCTACGATATGTCAATATCTTGATTTATAATTTCATTAGCAAACAGGTCTTTGTCAATATACATACACCTCTGTCAATATTTGTTAAACATTATTGGTTTATAAAAGAAATACCTCAGTATAAATTATAATGGAATGTAAAAATACATGCACTATTGAAGATATGTTTTGTCAAAATGGACCTTAAAAGTTATGGCCCTTGATGAGACTGTAGCCCTTGTGATAGTGAACAAGTATGTCAAGTTTGATGACAAATAATTTAATAGTTTAGAAGTTATGGCCAAGGTTAAAGCTTTTCACAATGACGTCACCAACAACGACACCAGAGAGAAGACAACATTTTATACATCTGTATAATTATCATCTTCCCAAATATAAATAAGTGTTTTTTTTAGGAATTACTAGGACTGACATTCTCCATTTTACAATATTTGTATAATTATAGGCCAAGCTTTTAAAACCATTTCTGCTAGGTTCTATGGGAGGGGATATCCGCCAATTCATTTCTTTCCCTAAATGAGGATTCCATATTACAATGTTGCATTTTCAAAGCTCTTATTACATTTACGAAATGCATATTACATTTTCAGATTTCTTATTACAATACCAAAATGCTTATTACATTTGCAAAATGCTTATTACATTTTCAAAATGAAATTTTACTTTAAATATAACTTTTAACATCGAGTTCCACGTTAAAAGTTAATGTTCGTATGTTACAAATTCTTAAATGTAGTTTCTACTTTGTAGTTTTCATGGGCTTACTTTTTACTTATTTTACATTTCAGTTGAAACTTTGTTTTAAAAAATTAATTTTTCTTTTTGAAGAAGTAATGTTCAGACACATGAATATTAAACTTGGAAAACAATTCTTCAAATACAAATAACGAAAGATAGAATTGGGCTGACCTTAAAAAATTCTTTGTTTGGAGTTACCCGACCCACATTTTTTTAGGCGGGTAGGTAGGTAGGTTTTTTTGGTTTTTTTTATCTGACACAATAATTTTGGAAAAGTATACTACTAAAGTGAACATACCACATGATTAAATAAATACTTGGTATATTAAAACAAGAGGGCCAAGATGGCCCTTGATCGCTCACCTGAGAAAGATGATTGCTTAAGAAATAAAGATGCTAGAGTGTAAACAAAGTGAAATCTGGCCTTTTTTATGGTGAAAAGGGCATAACTCCTAAATTAACTAGTCACTATCAGTAATAATTGAACTCGATTGCCAGATTATGGGCATAAACATTGTCTTAAAGTTTAAAAAAAGATTGTTTAAAAAAATTAAGATGGTAAAGAGTAAACAAGTGAAATCTTATATTTTTTGTATTAAAAGGGGCATAACTCCTGACCTAATTGGCCCATCTCAGCCACAATTGAACTCAATTAAGACATTGTGGTCAAAAACATTGCCATAAAGTTTGAAGATGATTGCTCAAAAGATGAAGATGCTAGAGTGTAAACAAAATGAAATCTGGCATTTTTTTAATATTGAAAGGGGCTTAACTCCTGACCTAATTGACTGATCTCAGCCATAATCGAACTAAATCGAGACATTATGGTCATAGGCATTGCCATAAAGTTTGAAGATGATTGCTCAAAAGATGAAGATGCTAGAGTGTAAACAAAGTGAAATATGGCATTTTTTGAATATTAAAAGGGGCATAACTCCTGACCTAATTGACCGATCTAACCTGAGAAAAGTATCATTCATTGCCTGTACAAAACAGATTGCTTAAGAATAAAGATGATGAGGTGAAAAAATGTTCAGGAATTTTCTGACCCCATCCACAAAAGATATCATCATGACAAACATTCTGCCAAAGTTTGAGGATGATTGGAAAACAAGATTGTTCTAAGATTTGCCTACTGACCTACTTTTTGATCCAACCTGACCCATTTTCGAAAGGGTTCAAGATATCATCAAGACAAACATTCTGACCAAGTTTGAGGAAGATTGGATCAAAATTTTGGCCTCTAGTGTATAAACAAGATTTTTCTAAGATTTGACCTACTGACCTACTTTTGGATCCAACCTGACCCATTTTCGAAAAGGTTCAAGATATTATCAATACAAACATTCTGACCAAGTTTGAGGAAGATTGGATCAAAATTGTGGCCTCTAGTGTGTAAACATCAAAATTGTTGACAGACGACGGACGACGGACGATCAAGTATCCCAAAAGCTCACCCTGAGCTATGCTCAGGTGAGCTAAAAAGTACCATTTAATCCATCTCATCATGAGGAACAAGAATATATGTGGTTTTGGGGTGGGGATCTGAACAGTTTTTGAGATATAAGGTCATAAGTAAAATTGAAGGGATGGGGCCAAACCCTTGGATGACCTCAGAGGACACCAAAGTAGTACTTTGCAATTCTTCTCATTATGAGGAACAAAATAAGATATGATTCAAGGTTGAAAATTTGAAATATTATTTAACCAAAATACATTTTTTATGCAAGAGAGGGTGGGGCCTGACCCCCAGAAATCCCCCACCCCCTTTACAAAAATCTGGGAGGCACCACTACACATTGAGGACTGTAATCATATGAAGTTTTGTAAATATATGTTGTGCGGTCTCCGAGATATGGCCCATACAAAGTTGCCGGCGAGAGAAAGAAGAAACGGAGTAAAAACAATAAGTCAGTTTGTGCGTTTCTTACCAGTTTCTTGTACTTATTTCATTCCAGAGTTGTTTTCAGTCATAATCCCAAAACATCTCTCACATGCATTGGGGAAACATGGGGCTATGGTGTCACATATTCTTATCAGCACATAAACTAAACCTCAGTAAGGTGCAATATGATTCAGGTAAAAGGGGAAAAGCAGTGTCAACAGGATGAGTAGATTTGTAGAAGTCTGTGTATTAATTATGGGGTGAGAAGCTGCCAATTATTCTGAAAGGAATGCTTGCAAAAGTGTCACCAAATGCACCCCTCTGTGCCCCCTCCACTGATTTCAATTTCACCTTGTGTGACATCCACTCTACACACCGGAAGAAATTAACATACTGCAGTGCTCAGTAAAGTCCAAAGGGTGTGAAACTGACAAAAGCCAATGTGCTGTTTCCTTTTGAACTCTGGAACAGCTTCTTTGAGATGCTGCTTATCAAAACTTAAACGAGTTTTGTGTTAGCGGTTGTTTGAGTTTAGATTTATAGCAGTTATACACCAGGACATTGTCTGTTGTGTAAGAGTTCTTTTTTTTTTACAGCTGCTATATATTATGACTTCATGTGTAGGATAGAAATACGAATGATCAAGCCAAAATAAAAAAATCAGACACCTGAAAGGCCAAAAAAAAGTCGAGTCGCGGCGATTTTCTTGAGTCGGTCGGGTAACTCCAAACAAAGAATTTTTTAAGGTCAGCCCTGTCTTAATGCGAACAAGATGTAACTGGCGGATATTTCGCACCTCATATTTTACCGCCAGATGGCTGCTAACAGAGCCAGATCCAGGAGATCAGGTTAGGGGTCTTAAAATAAAAGGGCCATGATAGCCCTGAATTGCTCACCTGATTATAAACGAGCAACATATGTTGGATTTTTCATATGGACCTACTTTTTGACCCCACATGTCCCAAATTTGAACTTGTCCAAGATTTTATGGAAACAAACATTCTGACCAAGTTTTATGAAGATTGGGCCAAAAATGTGGCCTCAAGAGTGTTAACAAGGTTTTTCTAAGATTTGACATCATGACCTACTTTTTGACCCCACATGACCCAAAGTCAAACTTGTCCAAGATTTTATGGAGAAAAACATTCTGACCAAGTTTCATGAAGATTTGGGCCAAAAATGTGGCCTCTGGAGTGTTAACAAGGTTTTTCTAAGATTTGACCTCATGACCTACTTTTTGACCCCACATGACCCAATTTCGAACTTGTCCAAGATTTTATAGAGACAAACATTCTGACCAAGTTTCATGAAGATTGGCCTAAAAATATGGCCGCTAGAGTGTTCACAAGCCAAATTGTTGACTTACGACACATGTCGCACGACGGAGGACGGACAAAGGGTGATCACAAAAGCTCACCTTGAGCACGTTGTGCTCAGGTGAGCTAAAAATGTAGGCAGTGACAATGCAAGTGGGTCGTTAGAAGGGTGTAGTTCCGGTTGGACTTAGGATTCGAGGGAAGTGCTCTGAGATTTTTTTTTAATTTAAAGCTGTGAAATTTTAAGTATGATTGGGGAATTTTAGAGGGGGTACACCGGGTGCACCCCCTTGAATCTGCCAGTTGCCAGAGCTATATTTAAACAGCTGGGCTGACATACTCCAGGTCCTCACAGTAATTACGTCACACAGCATAATGCGGGGAGGTCAGTGTTGATTTCAGTATACACATTATATGTATAAGGGCGATATTATTCTGAAACATGAGACCGGGTTGAGATCTAAGCCTTCTAATAGACACTGATTGCAAATCAGAGTCTGTGTATAAACCTCAGCCCACTCACCTGATAGTCTTGTATAGCTAAGATATACTTCAGGTTGGAAATCTGAACTCGGGTCGAAATCTCGGCCCACTAGACAGACTTATGTTTCCATCGAGTTGTTTGAGGTTAACGTCCCCCAATGGTATTTCAGTCATTTGGAGACTTAATTTGTGTACATAATTGAGACAGATATAGTGCTGCCGTAGATGTGTCATGACTCAATCACATTATCCTGACATCGAGTCAGCCAGTGCTGGAATTGCCCTTATAAGCTAAACAAGGGAGCTAATTTACGACTTTGGTATGTAGCGGCCGGGGATCGAACCCACTACCTCCCGATTCCGGGGCGAACACTCTAACCACCCGGCCGTGGGGACCGGTCTCTATACCACATATACCTGTGATATTACACTGTCGCATATACAAGATGTTGAAAGATTGAGCCCAGATGAAAATCTCAGGCAGACTGAAGATTCCTTCCGAATATTGCAAATGTGAAATACGTAATGGACTTCAGCACACCCTGACACCGGTTCTATAGAACCTCAGCCCAGTTGCTTAAAAAAGCCCTAACACCTAATCTGTAGCAGAACTTCCCGACTAAAACAAACGTTTTCAATCTTAAATGTAAATCAAAAGTAAGAAAGTGAAAACAACAATTTGTAACATATGAACATTAACTCCAACTTAAACTTTTAACGATAATATGGCAAACAGAACTATATCGTTAAAAGTGAAATGTTTAAGTGACATTTTCAAGGTTGTAATAAGCATTTTGTGAAACTGTAATAAGAAATTTGTAAATAAAATAAGCATGGTAAAATTGTAATAAGCATTATGAAACCGCAATTAGTAAAATGAACTGGCAGATATCCCCTCCCATAATGTTTTTCCCATTTATGACATATTTTATTAGGAATAATATTATCAGATTATTTTATTTTAAACCAATATTTGATTATTTGAAAGTATCTGTTAATTAATATATAACTTATAAGGGATAACATCATGAACAAGAATGGGACCGTTTTGACTAATTCTTTGGACCGTTTTCTATCTATCTATCTTCTGATACTGTCAACATCTCTTTCGAGTGATTTGGCACCAATTTTATCCAACATGAATCCGTTATTACTTGGGGCCATTTTGATTGGATACCCCCCTAATTCAATGAATCATAATGATAATTAATATTAATGATAATAACTTTTAAATTGAAAAAAAAAAAAAAGCTGACAACAAGAACAATTTCTGATTTAAGATGTTTAAGATCTTGTTGCCATATATATATGAGCCGCGTCATGGAAAAACCTGCCTTAATGACATTGATGACGTTATCGGGAAATCCCTTTTGAAATGACGTCACAAAATTTCTACATGTGGATTTCACAAGATAGTTTTTGTTTACGAGCTAAAATGTTGTTTTGAAAGGAATAACGAACAAAATAGACGAGAATTTTCAGGTAAGTTCACTCAAAGATACTTTTTTGTATTTGGTCTTACACCTCTACCCACTTATTGTGATCGTGAGGAAGTATTCATCTTAAAAAAAGGCGGTCTAAAATGTTTGAGATATCCCCAGATACCGTATCCTTCTGAATTACATAAAAAGTGATGAGCAGTTTTCCAGTTGAGTTATATCTTATTCATGCTTATTTGACATTTTAAATGGATAAATATATATTCTATTTTAAGATATTTTAAACTCAAAACCATAATAACTTTTCTCGTCTGCATTTTATTTTAAATATTTAATAGATCTATGATGCAGCTTACATTTGGAAGAGCATGGCAATAAAGGAAAAGCAAAACCACACAGTTTAAAATATGAATATGTTCGAAGGGTCGTACGTTTATTTGCAATCACGCGGAAGAAAAGAGACTCCCTCAGCCAGTAGCACCAAGAGGAAGAGACACCCCCACCCCCGTATACATAAGTTCCGAAACAACAAAGAAACACTTACAGGAGGAGTACATGTCAGCTTCTTCAGAGCTAACTCCGCCTGTTAGAATTGTGAAATTAAGTACTTTCAAAACTTTATGGATGAATTGCCTTCCTCACGTAAAAATACCAACTCCTCGGGATGATGCATGCGCAAGATATGAAATGATTCGGAAATGATTGTATATGCCGTGGATGAGGAAACCAAGTTGGCAGCTAGTACAGAAATGAGAGACCATGTTCTTCAGGCACAAAAGGTATACACTCATCTATTTGCAGTAATGGTTTTCGTGATTTAAGTTTGTTATAATGGAAAAAGATGGTGATTCTATCTTCATGAATATACACGTGATTCTATCTTCATAAATATGCACATAAATATCCCTTATATATACGCTCTCTCCATAGCGGAACGTGATAAACATTAAGAATATATATTTCTCAGAACAATTTGAATTAGTGTGGTATTATTAATATCTGTTGTATTTTCTACACGCTGAATTGGTGTTGGTGGGTTTTATGTGTACATCGTAACTTTTTCAGAGAGTATCAGTACCTAAGATGTACGTCGGCTGAGCCAGGAATTGTGACAGTCAGAGGTCTTGACGATGTTGAAAAGAAAATCAACATCTTGCAGGATGCATCATTTCGCTTCGATACAGTAAATCGACCTACACACGTCCCGTCACGAGGTTTCAGTCGAGCTAGGGCCGAATACCTGTACAATCAGTTCGCCCAAACGTACGACCAGCATATCGGGACAAACTTTGTCCTGTCCTTCATGGCGACAATGTTTAGGTGCAAAGTACTGGTCCAAGCCAGGAATCTATGAGGGTGACTTAAGTTTATGTTAATTCCCAGTCAACATAGAATTTATGTATATGTCGTATATACAATGTACTTATTGTAGTAAATTCTTACTGAAAGAATGGTGTATTTTTATGGTTATTATTCATCCATGTGACTTATGAAGCAAATAATAAAACATATTTGCTGTTCTCGGTGCACATTATACTGTTGAGCTTTTAATTTACATGCCCAAATTCTGCATTTGACGTAACGTCGTGCAACGTTAAACTGTCAAACACCTTAAAAAATTATTTGTGATAGCGTCACTATTGCATGTTACATTGGCACCAAATTATGATTTATTATATAATTAAATGGTCTCGTGAAGGTAATTATACTCATTTAATCATTTTATTAGTAAGCTATTTCTTTAAAATTTGATTTTTTTTCGCCGTTGCTAGGCAACATTGTAACATATGAAACAGTATGTAACGAATTTACATAGCCAAATCAATATAATATAAGTATTCGTTGATATCTAGTACCATTTATACTGTAAATGTGAAACGCATTTTAAACACGTCAGAATTTAAATTGTTTGTCAGATTAGTTTTAGGTTGCAAAAATTTAAAAATATGATTTAATTTTTCAGAATTATGTTCAGAAATGAACACTTTAAATGAAAATGTAAAAATGTGAAATTCGAAAATTTTGTCATTAAGGCAGGTTTTTCCATGACGCGGCTCATAAATTCTTATAAATATTAATTTTTCCAAGAACTGTAACACAGTAGAACATATGTTGCCAGCTGCTGCACTCCAAGCTACCACTATTGAATCCTTTGAAGTAATTGTAACTGTGCCTATTCTCATCTCAACCACCAGGAATAAGAAAGTCCAAAATATTGTATAAAGTTTTAAAGTAACACTGTAAATCTCATTTTTCTTGAACATTGGCACCTGTAAATAACTAAATCACAGAATTTTTAAAAATCCTATTCAGAGCCTACACCAGAACCTTGATTTATATTATTTATAGAATATCTCCTGCCTACACATAATGAGGGAGTGTAGATAACCTTAAGAAGAACACCCTACTAACTTTATCACATATTACACAGGAATACGATACTCAGTGGGGTGAAACTCTCTGTCAATTAATCATGATCAAATTACCTGTCACAGCTGGTTGGTTTTTGACGTTTTAAATTTATTGACACACTAAAGTATAGTATCTAGGTAAATTACAATAACAATTTATAAACACTTACCCATCACCTGGGATGTCCCTCAACTCCAAGCCAATTTTAGCAAGCTGATTTCTGAAGCTGGGGAAGTTCTCGTCATCTGCTAAGTAGGAGTTGATCATTTTCTCTTTCTTGTGAGCCTCCCTAACAATCCTTTCTTCTCTCTTTCTGCTAACTATGTCGGTCCTAACATAGTGGACATTTGGTCCCTGGGGTATGTGGGTTCCCCCTCCCTGCCCCTGATTACGAACCATCCTGTTAATCCTCCTGGCAGACATGACGTATACCTAAAAACTGTTGTTTCCCTTGACTGATTATCAGACTAACTGTAAATCTTGAATATATATCACTGTTCAAACTACACATCTGAAGTCCCATTCAGTAAGCGATGAACCACAAAATCACTTATAACGAAGAAGATTCATTCTCGTGAAGAAAATGAAGTATGCGAGAAATCGTGAATGTCGATCCCAGCGATAATTGGGCCAATCGATGTCTTTATTGAATGTGATCAGTCACCTGTGACGAAACTATTTAATCAACTTTATTCAATTCGCAAAGTTGAGCAGGGTTATGTCCCTTGATTCGCAACGAGTACGAAATGTTAAATGCCAGCGCATTCTATCATGTATTTCAGATTTGAAATCTCTTCAATGTCAAAATTTTGTATGGTGAAGGCAAAAAAGAATGATTATGGGTCGTTTCGCCCCATTTCCCTTTCGCCCTATACCCTTTCGCCCTAATTCCCTTTCGCCCTCTACCCTTTCGCCCTAAAATGTGAGTCTGTTCGCCCTATTGTTATTTTGCTGGATTTGAATGAAATAATATATAAATGTTTGTGTATTCGGTTGTATTGTTTTATGTATGTATGTTTGAATGAGTATATTGTCTATTATTAATAAAAAAAATCTATTACATATTTTGGTTCCAGTCCTACAATAATTGCTTCGGAATGGCAGTTTCAATTATTTTTTTTACATCTAATATACACTAACATTGGCGGTGTATTTATAATTAAAGAAATAAATAAATTCACTGTTTATTTCGTTATTAGCCCTTATTTAATTCATGTTCATCCCTACTTATCATAAATGAAAGAGACCGGGTGTAAAAAATAAGTATGTTAAATGAGACAATACGAACAGTACATAATTAACATCTAACCCTGCTATGGCATGTGTTCACACCTACAGCACGTGTGTGTTTTCAGAAGGAAGATGTCACCTTTATTATGATAATTACACCTATATACTTTGTACTTTATACCTATACTTGTTGAATGAATAAAATTATATTTATTCATCACCAACCGTAATATCCATTTTGTTTATTAATTTATAACTTTACTAGGGCGAATGAACCCACTATGTTGGCGAATGAACCCACATTGTAGGGCGAACCGACTCGGGCGAACTGACTCGGGCGAAAGTGTACTTGGGGCGAATGAACCCGATACCAAAAAGAATTTGGTGTATGCCAATAAAAAGTCGGCTTTTTAATCGCAGTCTACGGTGTTTTGGGCCATATATTACGATGGGAGTATCGTGTTCATTCGCCCTCTACACTTTCGCTCCGGCCTGCGTTCATTCGCCCTACAAATAGGGTCCATTCGCCCAATGACTAAGGGTGCCTATTCGCCCTTGTATTAATATAAGCTAATCAGAATATAGTGAAAATAAATAATAGCGAATAAAGTAAAAACCGGCGACTATATTTGTTAATGTTTAAGATTAATTCTATGGTAGGAGAAGTCAGTGAAATGTGAAAATGTAAACTACTGGATAAGGCACAAAATAGTTTCTCTCCTGGCCACAAAAATGCCTAAGAGTAACTACTATTGTTTAATAAGACAATGAGTGTTGCACTTGCAATTACGCATTTAAATTATTAGCATTTTAAAATTTATTCTCGGAAATGCTGCAACAATTCTTCCCATTCCTTAATTAAAGATCACATGATACCGCTACATTTCGGATTTCTTTCTTATTGACGCCCAAACTCGATCCGCGCACCGGTTACGTCACGATACACTCCTTTTTTCCGCTTCATATGATTTATGCCATTTGAAAATTCATTTTGAAAAACAAAAGTTATAGCAAACTGGAAATTCGAGGTGGAGAAGAATTTGCGAAACATTTGACAGATACGACGCAGTTAAAATTGCAGTATGAATGCAGCGTTTTCACCCTCAAAATGTATTAATACTCTTGTTACCAAATACTGATTTACTCCATGAGACAAAGTCACATTTGAAGCAGAAAATTATTTTTCAATTAAACAAAGATATATAATATATGGGGGCTCTGCGATATATAGACCTAATTCCCCGTCTTAAGACCTAAAATACCGCTAAAATAGCTCTTTTAAGAATTTATATCGCAGATTTCTACGATACACATGTATCACAGAAATCTGACATAATAAAAATGTAAAATATCATATATTTCAACAACTGTTCAGTTATATATTTTTATCTTATTCAATCTTGCAATCTCTTGCCTCCGGGGTTTAATTACTTCTGTATATGTATGGTTTAGTCTAATTACATCTCCACCACATGATGAGCAGATTTGGTATTTTGCTGTGGTGTCTTTACCACATTTCAGATATGGGACTATTTTACTTTTGTTATGTATGAGCATTACAATAAACATAGTTTTTACTGGTTTATTTTTACATGGTTCGTTTGAACCTTGTGGTAACATAGTATATTGGAATTCCATGTATACAAACTTTTTACAAAATTTTACAAACAACAGTTTGACTTACTAAATTTCACTTGAGTCTAGATAACAACATTGTGATACACTGCACATGAGTCTTACACTACATGTAGATCTACGTCCGTCTTGATAACGTTTATACATACTTATTATACCTCGATGGTTATCAGTTTATTCACTATTACACTGTAATACTACTCTGTCATTTCTTTCCGCTGTTGATAATGTCCCTTAGTAAAATTTTATTATTACATTGTAATTCTCAACGAACAATTGACATTTACCACTGTCGCTCTTTGCAAATTTCTTCAACAACATTCATATTTTTCATTATCAATCCGAAGTTAACCGCACACTTTTGTAAACGTGGATTTGTGAAGTCTTATAAGGGCATAACAGTATGACACTGAAAACTGTATGACATTCTGTGCTAAGAATACACCCACGTTTCCCTTTTTTGTTTGTTTGAAATGATTAATTACACGTCATTGTAAAGCAGATTTATAAATTATGTCCCTTTTGTTCCTCCTTATGGATACTTCCAAATGTTTCATTGTTTCCAAACACTTCTCATCCGTGTCTAAGCATACATCCACGTCACCTTCGATTCGTCTATCCTCCGAATACGAGTTTAATAATATTGTTTGAATGTCTTTCTTTACTACTACGCTCCGTGTCCGCTATGTACAGTGTTGGGTTCGATTTCTTTGCAAATTTCTCTTCATATTAATTAAACAACTGCTTTATATTATCATCTTCGAGATATATAGCAGTAAGATAATTATACAACTCTTTTAGAAACTGCAGCTCAGCCATTTTACAGGGGGGGGGGGGGGCGTTTAAGCACTGTTTCCTGTATCAGGTGTAGTGACACACTAATATTACAGGGTTGATTACTGTGTTTGTTCTATTAAACGTACTCCGTTCTGACTATTACAGCGCAATACCTCTCTGTCACTTGTTTCTATAGATGCCCCCCCCCCCTGAATTTACTGACTATTACTTTGTAATTCTCAACAAAAATATTAGTTACTTTAAACCTGTTCATGTATCTATCACCTTTGGTATAAAGTTGGAGGATCATTTACAAATACAAACTTACTAAACAAGATAATGTGTCTTTTATCTTTTTTGAATGACACTTAGTGCCTGTGCTCTTCCCTCTTCTGTCAACTTCTTCCTCTCTTCTTTACTCATACCTGATTGTTTTGAGCGTGTCTTATCTTTGAGATTACTATATCTGTCAAGTTCAACCAGAACCATTTTAAATTCTTGTTCTGATATTTGTCCGTCGTTCAATGCTTTAGAAATCAAATATTTCACACTGTTCCACTTGCTCTCTGCTAAAGTTTTAATCTCATAATGTTTCTGTGTGTGTGTGTGTTTTTTGGGTTTTTTTGCGCGCAGCCGTCTCCTAATAAACTTGACACACACCACGCTACACCACAAACTATTGCTGCAATATCCAATGGTAACATTTAAAGGCATCGCAATTCCAATACCACCCATTATCACACACCCAGAAATAAGAGTTGTATCACCCCATCTGTGATATTTATACTCCGTTTATATTTCTTATATAATTACTGTCTATTATCCCTTTCTTTAATCAATTTCTGCGCTATCTCTGATATTTTCTGTAATCTATAATTTTGCCCCTCCTGACTGGGTAATTCTGGATACAAATTCGGTGCTGTCGGTTGTTTCATTTATTTATTAGTAAAGATAAAATTATAACATTTCAATTAACAATGAAGCAACTGTATTCTCAGTTGTTGCGTTGCCCGCCTTGCATACAAAATTAATAACGCTTCCAGCTTCCAAAATAAAAGGCTAATCAAAATTGTCGTGTTTAATTGGAGTGGTGTAAAGTGTAATTTCACAATTTGGCAATAATTTTTCATCTACACAAATTCCAACAGACACCATACCACTCTGTCTTTTACTTGCAAGACCAACTCCTAAAAGCTGACCACGACGCATCCTTACATAACCAGCCCCGCTTTGTTTACCCCCATTTCCAAAAGGCAAAATTTCGTTTTGTACCAGAGGTCCCTTACTTTCTGCTATTGCAATTATTGAAATTACCATCTTGTCTATCATATTCTCAATAGTATTTCGTAATAAACGATGTTTATAGTCAGTTCCTTAACCCTGTCTCGAAGCTGGTTATGCCTTTCTGCCTGTGTATCAAACATAGTGTTTCTACTATCATGAACACTCTGCTGAAAATCTGTAATTTTCTGCTCTAAATTTGTGATGGTCTTACTCGCTTATGTAAATCACGAACATGCATCGTAAGAACCTCAAGGTCGTTGTTTCTTTTATGTGTTTTAATTCCAACGATACTCATTTTTATATATACTCATAAAAAACTAAATTATTTCAAGAACAGCACTCACAGGTGAACCATGATTATCGATTTTACTACCATTTTCATCTCTCACTGCAATTTCAAATTCTGTTATTGCCCCGTTTGACAAATATTTATATTCTGGACGCTCAACTCTTACAGACACAATATTACCATATTCTTTATTTTCAATTGGCACAACTGCTAATATTGTGCTTGGCGCACCGTTAAAGTAGTTATGTGATGTGTTTAGTTGTTTTAGGTGTAAATACACATACTTCATTGATGCAAAATCAACAGACTTAACACTCACATGATTACCAAATCCTAGCATTAACTTGAGCCCTTTACTTATCTTTAGTTCATTATCAGTAATTAAAGATGCAATACCATTAGTTTCATTCCTAGCATTAACTTGAGCCCTTT
>CM037794.1:16911525-16961525 GCA_021229015.1 Solen grandis
TTATTTTCTGTATTTATTGCAATGCTATTGGGTAGTATTACAACTTTAAAGGCTAAATATTCAGCTGAGATCTCTGTGGATTAGTGCTTAAAGTCGATAACGTGATATCAATAGGTCCCTCAACCTGTGGGTTCGAGTCCTGGCAGGATCAGTCGGATTTTTTTTTCATGTTAGGGAGCCTTCCAGCTGACTTCCGGTAGGCCGGTGGTTCTACCCAGGATGCCTCAGTGCACTCGGGGTCTTCCTCCACCTGTTATTAACTGGACGTCGCTATGTGACTGAAATATTTTGTCGCTGCAACAGTAACACTGTTTCCATACCATGTGGTATATGACGTCTTATTATAATACCACAAACAGCATATTTTGCCTGCTTGTGTAAGATTAAAATTTAGAATGACGTCATATACCACGTGGTATGTACCACACTGGGTAGACTCAGAATTACAAGAAATGTTTGTGTTCTGAGTACACGATAGCATATTTTTATTGTCTGCATGCAGATATTATTCAAATTACAGATGTTATACAAGTATTTCCTATTAAAACTTTAACATATCGCATTATGATTATCATATTAAAAATGCCTTCAAATTAATCGTCAGGTGAGAACATACAGGAAGTTGATAACGAATTAGAACGAGACAAGGCGAAGTTCTGAAGTCTGCATAGAGAAGTATTATAGTTGAAAGCATCTATATTTGCTACTTGCCTTTTAAAACGTATAAGCAACCATCTGTCTTTTGGCTGAATCGGACATATAGAAATCCCTACCCGAGTGTGCCCTATTCAGTCCCACTCATATGGGCTCTCAGCGTTATGGCCAGGAATTGAATCAACGACCTCCAGGTTAAAATCACTCAGCCACCGCTAGCGTTTTTTCTTTTCTTCATGTGGGCAGTTTATATAGTATATTTGACAAAACATTCAAAATTATATATATATATATGTGTGTGTGTGTGTGTGTGTGTTAAGGGCATACGTGCACAATGCACTTATTTTTTATATAGACAATAAAGGAAAATTAAAACTAGCCATGATAATTTTCTAGAACTTATATAGAAAATTACACTAGGAACCCTTTTTTGAGAAAAAATGGGGGTCACCATTCTAATTTTGAGTTATCTGTCCCTGAATGTTTTTTTTCTCCCCTTTTGTCATTTTCAAGGGCAGATAACTCAAAGCCAAACCTATCGATACCTTATTTTATTTGACGTTATTGTTCGTTGTTTCATTTCCAATCATTATGCAAAGTCTAAAACAATTCTGTCCAGTAGATTTTTCACTATTCTTCAGCAAATAAACATACTGCGTTTTTCTTGGAAAAAAAAGAAAATGTCTATAAATTCGCGTATGCGGCTATAGTATAAAATCTAGTGCATAGAATTTCTATTTACTTTTACACAGTGACAGAAAATACAGTACCAAACATCGAGTTGAAATTAAATGACGTGTTTTTAGCTCAAAATATTGAGTTATCTGCCCATGAAAATGACTGAATAGAGAAAAAAAGGCAAAATCACTTTCAGGAACAGATAACTAAAAAAAATATAATGGTGGCCGCCATTTTTTTCCCATAAACTTGTTTCTGGTGTAATTTTCTATAATCATGCAAAGTTTTAGAAAATCATCATGGCTTGTTTAATTTCCTTCTTAATCTAAATAGAAAATAACTGCATTGTGCACGTCTGCCTTTAAATAGTAACACTGATTGTAATTTTTCTTCGTCCATAGCTCGACCAAAAAGCATTTAAAGACGATTAAAGTTAACACTACCAACTTCAACACAGACACAGCTCTTCAATTTTTTTTTACCAGAAACAGCGATTCCAGACAGTGTATTAAGTGCAATAATCTTCTAGAGCTGATATGAATAACTCCATGAACAACACAGAACACGCACGTGAGGCCGAGGATGGGCTAAGACCACACCCAATCCTCGGGATAGGACTGCCACTAATTATTTTCGCAGGAGGTCTTCTTGGCAATATACTACTATCATTATAATGAACAGAAAAGGTATAAGGGGATCAACTACACCGATTCTTTTCACAGCACTGCTTTATCGGATCTAACAATTTTAATGACCGGGCCATTTTTTTTAGTTCTTCATTACCTGTTTGGAGTGAGTCTTTACAAGGCGCTAAGTTGTGGTTTAATGATGTTCTGTGTATATACAAGTACCCATTGTTCCTCTTGGATTTTGGTTGCTATAACGATTGAACGAGTAATTTGTGTCATGTGTCCGCATAAAGTCAAATTAATGTGTTTACCGAAACGTGCTGTCGCCGCTATTGTGTGCACTTGTTCAGTAATCGGCATGATCAATGTGCATTTCTTTTTCTGTGTCGACACTCTGTATGATTCTTCCTATATAACACCGTGTTTTCCTTCAAGCAGTGTTTGTATGTGGTTACATCTCGATGTGTTACAGTGGTTAGATACTTTTGTAGTATATTTATTACCCTGCTTGTTCATTTTTCCTGGAAACATTCTGGTGATACGGAGAATAAGGTCAAATCGCTCAATAAATACGGAGAGTCAATCTATAACGAAGTCTTTAATCATGGTTAATATTGTGTTTATCATGACGTTGTCACCTATATGTACTGTGGCCTTATTCATAAAATGGGAAAATATTTCTCCCAATGCTAATGTTTATTGAATAGTTGTTCTCATCTGAATGCAGCTTTAAACTTTATTCTGTATACATATAATTGCAGGAAATATAGGGACGAGTTATTCAAACTGTTTAACTGCAATAGGGTTTCAAGCAAGGCCAGAAATGAACGTGTGGGGCTATCTTACATCCATGATTAAAAACGCCGGATATAGTGATTAAGGAAAAGCTCTTGAATACAGAATGAATGAAATATATGTCCGAGCTAGGACATTTGGGAAGATAATGAGCAATTTTATTAGTAATAATTATGTGTAACTTTTTTTTCCACATATACTTAATTAGTGTAGTGTAGTGTAGTGTAGTGTAGTGTAGTGTAGTGTAGTACTGTATAGTAAAGTATAGAATAGTATGGTATAGTATAGTAAAGTATAGTATAGTATAGTACTGTATAGTTTAGTATAGAATAGTATGGTATAGTATAGTATAGTACAGTACAGTACAGTACTGTATAGTATATAATAGTATAGTATAGTAAAGTATAGTAGTAGTGTAGTATAGAATAGTATGGTATAGTATAGTAAAGTATAGTACAGTACAGTACTGTATAGTTTAGTATAGAATAGTATGGTATAGTATAGTAAAGTATAGTAAAGTATAGTATAGTATAGTATAGTATAGTATAGTATAGTATAGTATAGTATAGTATAGTACAATACAGTTTCGTATAGTATAGTACAGTATTGTATTGAATATTATGATATAAAAGTATAGCATAGTATTTTATAGTATAGTATAGAATAATATTGTATAGTATTGTATGGTATAGTATAGTATTGTAAAGTATAGTTTAGTATTTCATAGTATTGTATAGTAAAGTAAAGTATTGTATAGTATTGTATTGTATAGTATTGTATATTGTATAGTATGTATTTTATTATATAGTATTGTGTAGTATAGTATTGTATAGTATAGTATAATATTGTACAGAATAGCAAAGTATAGTGGAGTACAGTACAATGGGGTATAGTATAGTATAGTATAGGATAGCATAACATAGTGGAGTATAGTATTGTACAGTTGAGTACAGTAAAGTACAGTGGGGCATAACATAGCACAGTGGAGTATAGTATAGTACATATGAGTACAGTTCAGTGGGGTATAGCATAGAAAAGCACAGTGGAGTATAGTATAGTTAAGTACAGTACAGTACAGTGGGGCATAGCATAGCACAGTGGAGTATAGTATAGCACAGTTGAGTACAGTACACTACAGTACAGTGGGGCATAGCATAGCACAGTGGAGTATAGTTTAGTACAGTTGAGTACAGTACAGTACAGTGGGGCATAGCATAATATAGCATAGCATAATAGCATAGTACAGTGGAGTATAGTATAGTAGTACAGTTAATATAGTGTAGTGTAGTGTAGTGTAGTGTAGTGCAATGCAGTATAGTGTAGTGTAGTGTAGTGTAGTGTAGCAGTACAGTATAGTAGAGAGCAGTGCAATACAGTGGAGAATATATTTTTTTTTTAAAGGATTTCAGTTGTATGTATCTATGGTGGCATATTTCTGCCAGCTACTTATCCACTTAGCTATGTCGAAACTTTTCTGAAAAATTGTCACATAGTCAATTAGTATCTGGCAAGTAGAAAACTTTCGTGTTATCCTCTTAGGTATCTTAACAGAACAAAACTGCCTGTTAGTGCATATTCACTTTAGATAACTGGATATCTCGCCTTTTTTTAAGTTAGTCAGTTAAATTATGTGGATAACAAGCATTTTTTCACATAATTATCTTGAAAAAGGCACGATATCAAGTTAAAATAAGTGAATATGTGATTGGCAGTAGTGGGCACTAACAGACAGTTTAGTCCTGTTAAGATACCCAAGTTGATAACTTGAAAAATTGCTACTTGCCAGATACTAACTGAATATGTGACAATTTTTTAAAGAAAAGTTTCAACATAGCTAAGTGGATAAGTGACTGGCAGAAATATGCCACCATATGTATCAGATATTGTGCAATACAATGTATATGCACTGCATTCTACCATGTAGAGGTGACGTCACGATCCTCGTCTATTTTGCGGAAACAATGACATGTACTTTGTACTTTATTTTCATTATGTTACATGAAATTAGTGTCAGTTTTTTTTTCGGCGTAGCTGTATAATTTCGATTTCAACTCGCAACTTAAACCAATCAAATGTACGCTAACAGCGGTAAATAATTCTAAGCTGAATAAAAGGACTCCTGTTATTGGTTAACGCATCGTTATAGACTATAAAATTACTGTAAATAAGGGGTGCAGCTTGTATATATCATTCAGCTTGGTGTTATTACTTTTCTTTTTGATGTAAACATGAAAGTGATTTCAGTAAGTTAAATACAATCCTTTCCCATCAATTGAGGAATGCTACTTTGTGAAAATGATTTAAACAACAAAAAAGAATCCACCGTGTTATGACATGAAACCCCTTTATGTATATTGAATTCTTGCAGCCTGCCGAGATGCTCTCATTGAAAATTAATTAAGGTAAGCCTGTTTACGATAATGGTCAGTCGTGTCTTTTGTATAATAGTCTAGTCATTCTTTACTGTACATTTTGTTTTGAATATATATAGACATTATTTTAAAATTGTACTTTTTTTTTGCTACATTCCTGTTGTTGTTCACATCTCGTGGACTATTTTCTTATTTGCAAAATAAACCTTGTTAAAAACATTGCCATTCATCATTGTTCACTACCAAAATTAGACATGTTTTTTACAATTATTTACAACAATGCTTTTATAACCTATCATAACATTAGAGTCTTTGAAATGTGTTTTGCATATATTTCCATTTATAAGTTTCTTAATTAAAGTATATTTATGCATGAATGAAAATCTCGTTTTTCTTTCATCCTACGCCGAATATCTTTTTTTAAAGATATTTCTTGTTATCACAATGGGGGTGATTAAAATACTGTAGTCTGTTTTTCATCACAAAAAAAATATGCCTTTAAAAATCATACTCTTACGCTGTAGAAAAAACCAGAAGAGCAATGATAAACATCACAAAGCAGGATGTAGCTTTAAATGCACGTATCAATAACATACATATACGTTTGTATTGAACGTTGGAGACACAGCTGAATGACAAAAGGACAAGGTCAATAAAGCTAAGGTTCACTTGAAACGTACCAGGTAGATAGGAGCACATGCATGTAATATAAATACACCCGCTCATTTGTTTAAGACCTGGCTCGAATTCTACCAACAATACTTAGAGCTAAGTAATACTCAAATTCTTAAACTAGGAAGGTACACATTCCACCTTTGCTATTTTATTAATTATTCAAGTACATGACTAAGCCGAAATTAATTATTATCTGAATAACTAACAAAACTTGTAAAGAAATTAAATATTAATAATGGTATTTTTATTAGAGAAACAAGACTAATGAAATTCGCTCTTAAGTATTTAAGTTTTATTTAGCGCTAAGAATTGTTAGTGGAATTCGACCCTGACACTATAACTTTAGAGGTGAGGTATTGAAAAAAATCTTTTTAAGTCTAAGATTTGAATTGCTTTATATTCTGTAAAAAAATCTGGTGAGATATTTGAAAAAATCTTTTAAAAAATCTTATAGATGGGTTATTTTGAAAACTTAAGGGTGACCGACCTTCAGGCAACCCAGCATATCACTATGCCCAACAGTATAACTGGTGAAAATACTATTCAGTTAAGTTTTAAATAGTTAAGTGTAGTACAGTATAGTACAGAGTATAGTATATTAAAGATATTCCAATCCTAAAAGGGACCAATTCCATCAAAGCCATGCATATAACATATGTTTAAGCTTTTAAAATGTCAGATAATTGTAATTTTACGGGCAAATTGACATGTTATGACAAGTGACAGAAGTTCTTTTATTACTCCCTTTGATAATTTTGTTGCCATGAGTTACCTACCCTGAAAACTAAAAAGGCGACTTTGGTAACGTTTAGATTTTTTTCACGAAAGTTGAAACATAATTATAATATGCATCTTTCTACCATTAGTTTTTCTCATAAATCAAATTCAATTTTTCATAGTCACATAAAATGTATATTTTCCACAGGCTTCAATGTTAACTTATATGCAGATTATATCCCCCAAATTAGATTAAACTTGAAAGAATTCTTGGTGAAATATTTTTATTTGAATGTCTTCCAAATGACAAAGTTTCATTGAAATATAACCATCCACTGGCAAGATATAGAATATGGCTATTAGGGTTGGAAGATCTTAAGTATAGTAGTGTAATAAAACTTTGATTGAACATTATCTTAAACACAATTAAATGTTTCATGTAGAATTTATTGATTTATAGTGATGTTTTGAGTCTATATATAAAACAATTATGGTTTAAACATTTTAAATCGGGATTTAAGGTAAAGTTTAAATATTGCCATTCTTTTTCTGACCTTGTCGAGTATTCTTTTGATTATTTTGAAAATGAATCTTCATTACGTCACAAAAAGTCTTTAAATTCAGATACAATGTTCAGTTTGTTATTCATTAAATAAATGTCTATTTCATATCAATTTTGCATGATATTTTATTTTCAGTTTTATCTTTACCTTTAGGTACTTCTACTCTCTTTTTGTTTATTCCATGGTGATAAACATATATGATATGCCTGAATCGCCCGTTGAATATTTTGTCGTATGTAAAAGGACTGTAGACAATGCACAACATACAGTGCAAGGTTTAATTATATATGAATTAACAGACATACAAACAGATAGATAGACAGACAGGCAGGCAGACATACAAACAGACATACAGACCTGAGGTAGCGTTTAGCATCTCTTGTCCTGTTCCCGGCATCACGGCAAACAATGGCGATGGCGCATTTCACAAAAACCTTTTAACACGTCTTCGTTGTACCCCATGCTCCTTAAATATTGAAATAAATGCAAATGAGTAAACAGGAAAAGTTTGTATTACATGTGTATCCCATTCGTTATGCTTTCTAATTACGCATACGATAAATTTAACAACAACTATATCATATAAAGTATAAACCTTACGTTGAACACAGAGTAATGAAATAACCAACAGTTTCATCAACGACACGGTTGTGGGTAAGGAGGAAGTAAGATCAGAATATATTTTGCGAATATTTATAATTTATCTACCCGGCTTATTGGTACCAGGCTTATCATTTCGATGTCTCGCACCTAAGCTGGTACCCGAAGTTCGGATGCTTTTAATTTATATACCGCAAATATGTTATTGATGCTTAATTCCCTGGATTTTTTATATATTTTTAGATGTTTTTATCAATTTATTTACAGAAATTAAAATGTGATCTTTAATTTGAGCGTAGAGATGTCCTTTGAAAAACATAGGTATCTGTAGAAAAAAGGTCAAATTTGATATAAAACGTGCATGGTTAAATATGGAATTCCATTTTCAATTTATATTTTCACTTACGATAATAAGGTATATGACTAACTAAAGACTACCGTAAATAAAAAGTTGGGAGATAGATAACCTCAGTGTAGTTAGATTATATATAGTCAAATCAGGTCCAACCTAGTTGAAATACGAAGAAATGGTATTAAAGGGGTCATTTCTGGAGATAAGAGAACTTATGCACATTTCGTGTCCGTTTTTATTGATTCCGATCTCAACACAGGCGTATACGTGTAGGTGTACATTAATAAATGACAATTTGAGCATTTGTTTTACTCCCTTTTCGGGAATCTTTGCCGAAACTGTGGAAAAAAAAATCAAGTATTAGTTTGTCTTGTTTTAACAAGCATATTATCTAAACGATATGTAAAATGTATATTATATTTCAAAAGAGAAATAGTCAAAATACAATATGTCATCGTATGACATGTTGATTTTACAGATGTTATTAAACGTATGTGTAATGAATTGACAGATTTTAAAACTTCTAAATTCGACATTTTGCTCTAGAAAGGTCGAATAATAATCAAAGTTCTTCCTAGGATTCTGACAAAGTTTTGTATAAACGCTGGAGTCCACCTATATAGTCATATAAAAAGGCTCAGAAAAACAGCTGTCATTTTCTAAAAAAAAAATAGTGTAAAAAAAATAAAAAAAATCAAGGCTCGAATTCCACAAACAGTAAATAGCGCTAAGTAATACTTAAATTCTTAAACTAGGTAGATACACATTCCACCATAACTATTTTATGAAATATTCAAGTACCCGACTAAGTTGAAATGAATTATTACCTTAATAACTAACAATGATTGATAAGAAATATTTTGGGTATTTTTATTTTTTTTATTAGAGAAACAAGACTATTGAAATTCGCCCGAAAGTATTTAAGTTTTTCTTAGCGCTAAGTATTGATGGTGGAATTCAACCAAGTTCGTAAGATTTTAATATCATACTCAAATCCTTAAAAAACTAATGGGAATAATTTAAAACTGAGTATGAAAATCACACTTGAGTACTATTTTTATTTTCTAGAACATGTGTTTGTTTATTTACGTCCTACCGACAGTATTACAATCATTTGGAGACGGTGCCTACTGCTCGTGAGAGCTATTGTGCTGTCATACTATAGCATCACGCCGTAGACATGTGGCATGATACCACCTTATCGTGAGAGATATTGTGCTGTCATACTATAGCATCACGCCGTAGACATGTGGCATGATACCACCTTATCGTGAGAGATATTGTGCTGTCATACTATAGCATCACGCCGTAGACATGTGGAATGATACCACCTTATCCTGACACTCGGCCAACCAGTCATTTTATAAGACTTTGGTATATCACGGCTAGGAATCGAACACACGACCTCCCGATTCTGGTTCGAAAGTAAATAAATAAAAATGATTACAAATAAGTTGTATAATATATCCATCCTAAATCAATTGTTATTTTATGATGGTATGCGAACAAAATGACATAATATTAAACTGAGTGTGAAGTGTTGTTGGTGAGCCCTCGTCGAAAACTCACGGTATATATTCCGTTATCATTTTGCAGAACGTGGGTTTTCCGACGATGTTGGTTAGCAGACATGGAGCACAATCAGCTTATCACGGATGAAGGATGCTGGCATTGTCAGCAGAATTTGGGATGAAGCTTTCATCTTTCCATTTCAAGCATGTAATGCAGAATTTAGGAAGAAAAAAAATAGCACGTAAAAGCATTATTCGATTTCGACATTTAGAAAATAAATACACTGTAACGTATTTAGCTAACGCTTATACAGTTTTAAAATTTACAATACTTTTTCCTGTATTAGTTGGTAATCAATAAGTTTAAGCCGAACTTAAGGAGAACACAAACACACACATACATGTACTCCCCCCCCCCCACCTTTCAATTGAGGAGAAAACAACAACAACAAGAAGATTTTTGACGTCTGGCATTATTTATATAAGGAGAATAAGCCTCTGGTAGACCCTGAGTGTACTTGGGTAGAAACACCAGTCTAAAACCGGAAGTCTCCCTGACATGAAAAACCAGAGTGACTAGACCGCGACTTGAACCATCAGCCATCAGCGGTGAGGGACAAAAGTGAAACCAGATCAATGACTTCAACCAGTCTTCCGCGGAGATGATGTCTACCACCCGTGACAGATATATAGTGCTGTCATACTATAGCCTCACGCTGTAAATGCCGAGTTTTAGGCCGTGTTCTAGATGGAAATGTCAGGCTTTGTCACGTCTTTCAATAACCACATACATGTATTGTCTTCCGGGGACATTTCTATGAATCAATAGTTCGTATCTCACGTGCTTTATCTCATGTGAGATATCCAGTATGCAGGTTTCTGCAGACATGTTGACAAATATAAATAGCATAGCCGTTATCTTGAGCACTGCATAATATTTGTTGGCTTTCAGATTTAGTTTAGATTGCTATCTATCTATCGATCTTTCTATCGATTTGTAAATTAATCAGTCAACCATCCAACTTATCATTCTACATTTCAGTCTGTCTATCTAATCTCATCTAATCTTTTTAAACTTTCAACTGTAAAAGCACTAGTTTTCGTTTTGACATTAAATTTCGTTGATTATATACCTAACGGAATTTCGTCGGCACATTTATTCTTGGATCTATGTTCTAGAAAAAGTGACGTCTATATAAGGGACAAGTTTTTGTGGGGATTAATATTCGTGGATATAAACCTCCAAGAAATAGACAAAAATTAGTGTCCCACGAACTTTCACAGTGTCATAGATTTCACAGTATCTATCTGCCCTTTCACATTCATATACAAGCACATGACAATAATTGCGAACCTGACCTTGATAGCAGGAAGTATGGAGAGATGGGACATTCTTTTGACTGGTTGCCCTGTCACCTGCATGATTTGGTTTGCACGATGCTGTCTAGGAGATAGGAATTATGTTTGTCTGATGTGGATTCAAATCCCATTAGTGTCACTTGGATTTTTCATGTGAGCATGCCTTGTTAGGTCGGTGGATCTACCCGGATGTCTTCAGTTAGACTTGACTTGACTATTTGAGTTTACCGTCGCTTCGACAGTATTTCAGTCATATAGCGACGTCCAGCTAATTACAGATGGAGGAAGACCCCGAATGCATGGAGGCATCCGGGTAGAACCACCGACCTACCGCAAGCCAGCTGGACGGCTTCCTCACATGCAAATCCGAATTCAGTTAGTGCTCACAGGGTCTTTCTCCAACCTGTAATTAGCAAGGCGTCGTAATCTAATTGAAACCATATCCTAGCTGACGCTCGCTTTGGACGATTTTCCATGGGATGTTAGCGAAAACGAAGAGTTGATTGTAATACGATTGCCATGCAGACGACTGGTTATGCTGCCGCAGTGACACAACAATAATTCAAATTTAATTTTAATGATTTAATACTTTTCATGAAACCTTCATACAGTAAGACCAAGTATTTGTATTTTCACCTATGATAAACTTCTAAGTTGATTTCTTCTCAAGTGACAATCTACAGCGAGAACAGTCCTGTTCAGATCGACACCATGTGACGTCTCAGACACCTGTGTTGAAGTCAGAATCAATAATGATTACTTAGAAGTTTGGCTATTCCAAGATATTATCAAACATAGCCCTGTTTCTTTTTTTTTCTCCAAAGTGTACACACACACACACACACACACACAACACACACACAGAGACAGCTATGGGGATTCCATTCATCTACATGTAATATGTAATTACAAAAGCAATTGATACTATCTTCCAAACTTTTTTCTAGTCACTTTTGCTTTTGTTTTAATATCTTACATTTGGTTCAACGTCCCAGGCAACAACATAATACAAATAATTAGGTTTTTGAGTAACATAATATAGAATGTTTACAACTTCACAGAACGTGCACAAAATTAGCATATTTATTAAACGAATCAAATACTTCACTTTCAAAATCTATTAAATACTAGCCGTTCCCGGCAACAGAGGGGTTACAGTGTATGCCTTGGGAGCGTAACATGTGACTGGGTGTGGTATAATGCGAAATGTCTACAGTGTGTATCCCGTGATATTGCAGTTTTGTGACATAACATTTGTCTCAAGTAGACGTAGTCTCCAAAATAACCGAAATACTGTACATGGGACGTTAAACCCATAAAAAACCACCCTTTTTTACATATTGATGATTATGTTTAAGGCTATGAATTATTGTACTCTTAGAATGATTTATTTGACAAATTAACAGTTCTATCAATTTGATATTATTTTATAGTTTAATAAAACCCCAAAACATAAATAAATAGATGGGGGGAAAAAGTCGACAAATTTAGACAGAAAAGTTGCGAGCAATAATATTTTGTGCACGTATACTTTGCCAAAGTACGACAATAACAAAATTACCTTATCGTGGCCGACGGAGACAAAAAATTGGTTACTTCCGGATTGTAATACTGTTGAATATCCTAGAACGAAACCAACACAAACTTGTCAAGAATTAAACACGTTTCGGATGGGGCTACTTTATATTCACGTGAATTCAAAACAAACTCCTACTCACAATTTAATCCAAAATAAAAACACCCGAAAATATTTGAACATGAGTAAAATGTGTAATCTCGAAGGAATATGTCAACACAGTTTACACTGAAGGAGATAAACTAACAAAAGCGACCTTTAGGAAAGATAAACATGGCTAGTGTTGTATTGCACTACATATGTGTGTACCCCGATTTGGTTATATACCCTTCCCCAATCATTCTCAATTACCTGTGCTAAATAAAGCTCGAGTCGAGATATTCAAGTGAAAACACAGTAACCAGAGCGTATGAACTCAAGTTGCTCTCTTCTTATATCAAATAGCTATAAACGTTTTATCTATTTGACTATATCCCCATATGGTATGTCATTTAGTACCATATTTCACCAGGGAAACCCCTAATCAAACTGTGAACAAGTATAGGTCTAAACGATAGGGTTCGAGTCCCGGTGTAGCGTTATGGAGTGTATCCGAGTTGGGAGTACCTCGTGCATGAGTTGCGCACTTTTGGAAGGGTTTTAGGGCTGAGTATGGTTTATCTCAAGCGACTAGGTATGCCAAAAGAAAGAAAAAAAAGAAAGAAAGGAAGAAACCCATGGGAACGTTCATTATCTAGTAACTTTCATAACGTGACAGCAATGTTAACACTTTGGCTTCAAGTAGGTTAGAGGAATTTTAGGTAATTTCTATAAAAAGTATTTTATACATATTTTACATTTGTTATAGTTATTATATGGCAGAAAGAACAAAGCATTCCAAAACTACAACAACTACTACTACTAGAGATACAGGCTATATTTTTCCGTCTTAAATTAAAAGCACACGGTACAAATGATTTTATATATTTATCTCCAACTTGGATCTAACTTTTATCGTATCGATTAGGAGTCGAGATACATCTTGTTTAAGTCCCCATCTCGACAGATGGACCAGTACTTTGCGCATTAGAATGTCAAAAACAGAATCCACCCAATCTGTCCCACACTGACCCAGTGTGTTTGAACCGATCGCACTTTAAAAAGTCTTAGTCATTTTGTCTACCGATGTAGGTCATTAACTTCATAAAATGGTTTAAATATGGGTAATTTGGGAGGCATATTTGACAAGTTATTGGTCGTGTAAATACCATCATAGTACACCATGTTTTTATACTTACATCATATCATAGCTTTGATTTTTTTTTATAACTACTGCATCATTGTTCTGTTACTTATTTATTATTTTCATGCTCCATCTGATGCAATTATGATATTTTCTTTTTCTCTATAATCATGTTTTTAGTTAGTTTAAACGTATTTATTCAATCAAGTACATGGCAAGTTTACAATTTCAAAATGCAGTTTTGCGATGGGGTTGGAAGCCGATGCTTATTTAAACCTTCTCCCGTGATAAAATGTTACAATGCATTATTTACACATAATATAGTCGTTGAGCTCCAAAGATAATATCAAGTACTGTTTAGACAGATCAAAAAAAAAAATTGTTTTTGTTAACCTGTATTGTATTTGTAAGGTTAGAAGTCGTATGCAAAAATGTAATGTATTGATAATATAAATAAAATATATATCAATTTTTGTTTTGATATTAAATATTTGATAGTTTGTTGAATAACCAAGTCAGAAGTAATACAAAATGATAATTTAAAATTTTCACTTTATCTTATTATTTTCACGTATTTTACTATATATCTATTCTAACACTAAAGTTCAGAACAAACACAAGTCCCTGCAACACTTTTTTCAAAATGGTTTTTGTCAGACTCGCATGGTATATATATATATATTCCTTTTTTCTCATTTATGTACATAAAACACAGTAATATCGTATATTCCAGGAAAAAAAAGTTCCGCATTGAATTTGCGTATCCGTGTTTAAGACGCCCAATTAGTCGAAAGCGGAAGGACCTCGGCTCGATCCACGAACGCGACATATCAAAGTCAAAATTTATACTGGTAGCTCCTACTTTCTTAATTTAAAAGATTATCTGGCTAGTAGCCCGATAGGGCAAGGCATTCTGTGTGGTCTTATATGCATTAGATTTCTGCTTAGCACACTTGGCATATTTACTGGGTAGTTCCAGGACTGGTTGCACCGTTCATGTCAGGATAATATGACTAGGTGTGGTATCATGCCACATGTCTACGGTGTGATGCTGCAGTGTGGCAACTCTATATCTGTCTCAGATAGACATAGTTCCGGATACTGTCGATGGGACATTAAACCTAACAAACAAATGTCTTAATATCACGTGTTAATATCTACCTTCTACAATATTTTATCGCAATGTTTTCAAATGATGGTATACGTTTTCTCTCCTCTTATACGCCTACAGGAACAAACTAGTCTAGAGTATCTTGTCATAGAAAGAGGGATACTAAAATAACAACATTCTCATATGAGCGAGAATACACCGTAGATATACGATATTGGCTATGTGGGATGTGCATATTAAATAAGTATGATAAATATATAAAATGATTAATATTATTGAGAAATATAAAGCTATGAATATCAGATTACAAATTTTACAAATTACAGTTTACAAATTACAGATTACAAAGTACAGATTACAAAGTACAGATTAGAAACTTATGAGCGTCCTGTGACAGAAAGTCTCTACGTGATATAAAATGATTATATAATACATGTAACAATAGTTCGTGGATAAATAATTTAAAAAATCAGCCAATGATATTTTCTTTAATATGAAGGAAAATCATGAATCAGAGTCATAAGGACTAATGTGTTTGGTAAGATTCTTATTTCAGTAAAATTTCAACAAAATTTTAACAAAATACATGCCTTTGAAATATACCTGGTCTATCTGATTTTATCACTGAAATTACATATAACTGTATGAAATATGAACAATATTTTGCGAGTGGCGTAAGCTTTTATTACTTTTCTGTATTTCGTCAAGCAGAAAATGTGACAAAATGAACATTGTCATGCGTGTAACGACGATGTTAAAAATCAATAAACTACTCCCCCCACCCACTCCAGCTTGTTTTAGTGTATGTAATATGACGAAATATGGCTATATCTTGACCAAGAAAGACATTGTGTAACTGTATCTCTGTGATGAAAATACGTGTTTAAATTATTTCTCGACATTATTATTATTATTGCATTTAACCAACACATAAATACCTTCCCTTTCTTTATTACTCGCATTGTGAACATACGCATAAGCAATTCGAATATATAAACCTTTATTTTTTCCATATATGAAGATTTTATAAAGAAACACAGTGAACATGTCAACAGATAATAACAAGGACAAAATTACAGACGTACGTCATGTTATGAAAACAATAAGGATTGAAATGCATTTATCTAGGAATGACCCGTAACGCATGAAAAAAAAAAATGCATAAAGAAAGCGTTGTACTTGTATAATAAAGGCATACCACATATAAACAACTACACGTGGAATGCATTCTTATTATTGTTTCAAGTGTATTTTCGCCTTACCGAACGAAATGCAAGATAACATATCTTTTAAAAAAGGGGAAAAAAAGCAGACCCGACTGAATGAATGGCAATATTGTACATGGTAACCAACACTGCACATGTTCAGTAGCGTTTAGTCTAAAACGCAACCAAAAATTAGGCATCACATCGAAATAAGATCAGCAACGAACTAGACCTTAAACTTGATATAACTTAAAGCATACTGACACATTTGCAAACAGGAGCTGTCTGAATAGGGTCTTCTACTATATGGATAAATTTTATCAATCAGCAGAAGTACGGTTTATGATGTTCGATACGCCATACATTCTGTTTTTTATGACAAATCAAGTTTATCCGAGTCAAAGGCAAAACAGTTACACTATCTAGGATTTCTGTCTCTTTCCAACTGTCATAGATTTGAGTATCGGAAAGAGCTTGGTAGTGTTATTACGGCGGCGTTTAAAGAGTTTACGTCACGCATTTAATTCTTGGTTGGAGTAAAGTAACAAGTGCATAAGCTAACACGGGGTTCTACTTTGAAAAGGATAAAGTTTTAATGGCCTGTTGTTGAAACTGATATTTTATAGTAAAAGTTTTCGAATATAATGACCACCCCTCGTATGAGTAGTTGTGGTTGGTGGTGCAGGTTGAGGAGATGGTTGTATGTGTGATTGTATAGGTTCAAACTCTGCCGCAGTAGTAACCTCCCCTTAGTTGAAGATAACCACAAGTAAAAATCTACAGAATTTAGCTATTTTTTCTTTTTTATTTCCATTTCTTTTTTATTTTACTGCGAGTGTCATTTCCCTAAGTATGTTTCCTTTAATAAACATCAAATATCGCCTAGTGGTAAAAAATAAAATAATAAAAAATATTTTTGTTGTTGTGACAGTAGACGGAGACACCATTTTGTTTGTTTACCGTGACATTTGTTACGGCAGTGATTTTTTGCTTGCAAGGGAGATCACTGTGTGGAGTTTGGTAAAGGTTATAGAAATTACTGGCTGTGTAGGTGGTGCAGTATGTGTGGTGGGTTAAGATGGAACGTACACAAATGCACTTTCAGCCCCTCACCGCGTGGGTTCGAAACCCGGCAGGGTCATTCGAATTTTCATGTGAGGAAGCCTTCCAGCTGGCTTGCGGTAGGTCGGTGGTTCTACCCGGATGCCTCCATGCATTCCTCCACCTGTAATTAGCTGGACGTCGCTATATGACTGAAATACTGTCGAAGCGACGGTAAACTCAAATAGTCAAGTCAAGTCAAATGCACTTTACCAGTTTTTGACATCGGGAGAATTAAGCCCTACCCTTTTCATTCATGGCTAGGCTAATTTCTCAAAAAAAGTATCTAAAGCAAATCCACGTGTTTTGTTTGTGTGTGTGTGTGTGTGTGTGTGATCAAGCTAAACCATTAACTACCTGTTATTCCACTGTAGGTTATTTGGTAGCCAATTTGAATATCTTATACACCAGAGATGTCCACCCGCGAAATTTCTCATCGATAACCGGCTGTTACTGAAGGATCCGACTCTACAAAAATCTACAGCCCGGGAGGAAACTTAGAGCCGAACACAATATTATTTACAGCGAATCCATACGACGCGCTATTAAACTCAGAAAAGACTAGTCTGTATGGTTGTGGGCAACCAGTTTATCGAAGAATCCAACGCTGAAAAAAGTACGTAAGAACGATAGATGTCATTCAACTAGAAACATTAAAGAGATATAATATTTGCTCCGTAGAAGTGAACAATTTTAAGCGACAAGAATTAGTGCCTTTAGTCCCGATTACGACAAGTGAAATGAACATTTCTCGGATTTGCGGGACAGTTTCGTTCAGGTAGATAAGCTAAGTATAGATTAACGTCCAGTAGATAGAATAAAGATAACTTGCGTACATATTTTCTCGTTATATATAAGCATTATTGTTCCTTCCCATGGGAAGGAACATCTATAGTCATACATTTCAACTTGACAGTTTCAGATTCGTTTCCTGCGGAGATGTTATCCCGCTTAGTATCTGATTTGCCTCATGATACCTACGATGAGACGGGATCCAATCGGAAGTGACGTGATAGCAGAAACCGCCATTTATCCGCCATTTTAACGTTTTTGATGACGTGTTGGTTTTCTGTTAAGTTATCAGCAAATCAGTGGCGGATATCGTATCACATGACTCTGAGGCTGCCGAATATGGTTAGGGGTTTACACATTTGAAAACAAAGATTGCGTGTGGCTAATTTATCTTTCATAATGTCAAAAATATGGCTTTCACTTCATATTTCTAAGTTTAGAAATGCCCTGGAAGGAACTTTTGGTAGGCTAAAACTTGTAATTCCATTACCCTTCTGCAGAAAATCAACAAGATCTCGGACCCAATATGCGAACTGGTTCCCTTAAATTCGTACTATTTCCCTAACATTCAAACTGGTTCCCTAAAATTCGTACTATTTCCCTAACATTCAAACTGGTTCCCTAAAATTCGTACTGGTTGCCTAAATTCCATACTATGGTAACGTTAAACTTATAATGAGGACGAACTTAATGAGTTGCCATTATTATAATGAAGAATCCTTAACTTTATTTAAAATGACGTTAACATTGCATTTTGCCATTTTTTATTTGTTTTAGTATTGCAAATTTCATAGTTCTGTAGAATACAAACTTGAAGTTAAAATAAGAACTCATTGTTAATTGCATATTTAAATGATTAAATATTCAATAAACAGTAAACATTCTGAATATAAAAACGAACAAATAGTATTTTATTCAATGTTATTTGATGAGAAATAAAAAAAATAAATAATGCATTTGTCAACAAACATGTAAAAAAGAAATCAAGCATTTTAAGATTAAAACAAACGATGATATTCTACATGTAAATAGCAAAATGAGTGAACCGGTTAAAAAAAAATATATTATAAACCTTGAATGAGAAATGAAACAAGAATAACCTTGCTGCCATATTTTTACAAAATCGCTTTCAGATACAGCAAACTTATCAATCAAATTTATATTTCAGATAATGTTAAGAAAACCTTGCCGAGAAACACATTGTTGGTGTGCTCCAGTTCTGACACATTAAGGTGGTTCTGCTACATCTTGGACCACATAACCTCTACGAAGATAACCAGGGTTCCCAAATAAAACATTAATCACCACGCAGTTATCTCTCCTTCATTCTCCGGCATTGATCTTTTGCTAAGTGAGCGTCCAAGGGAGATCACTGTGTGGAAACCTTGATTATCTCCGTAAAAGGCCATGAGGTCCGAAATGTAGCGGAACAATAACGAGGACTTTACCTTAAGGAATGATTTTAAGGTTATGCGAAATGTAATGAACACTGTCATTTATCGACCGGCCTCCTAATAATTCGCTTTTTAACTGTCTGTTGGTAGTTATTCCATTTGTCCGTGTATCTATGTATATATTAATATGTGGCCATGCGGACAGAAGCTATACTTATTTTAACGATATGTAAAATAAAAGGACATAATGCAATCTGTTGTTGAGAAGAGAAGAGAAAATTTCGTTAAAGGTGAGATGTTGACGAAAATAGAAGAGACTACATGTAGTTAACATAAACTAATAAAAGATACCTTAGACATGGAAAATGAGATTGTATCACAGATATGGCTGAGCACGAAAAAAGAAAAGAAATGTTAAAATCACACACAGTCCACCTTTTCAGTCTAAAGAAACATTAGGAAGAGTCTAAGGAAGAGGGCTAGAGCTAAATGTTTCGGAAATCTGAAACTCAGAGACGGCTAACTTGACTAATTGAGTTTACCGTCGCGTCGACAGTATTTCAGTCACATAGCGACGTCCAGCTAATTTCAGGTGGAGGAAGACCCCGAATGCACGGGGGCATCCGGGTAGAACCACCGACCTACCGCAAGCCAGCTGGAAGGCTTCCTCACTTGAAAATCTGAATGACCCTGCCGGTATTCGAACCCACGCGATGAGGGGCTTAGTGAATGTTAAAGTCAGCGACTTTATAAACGCAGAAAAGCGGAAATGGTTCAATTAAAGTTAAAATAAAAAGGGGTTTAAACAAGAGAAAGTGGCTTCGAAAAAAAGAAAATAGACATCCCTGGGACCAAGAGAAAGGTGATTTTGAAAGGGATAACTAGTGATAAACCATATGAAAAAAAGAGACGAACGTTGATTGAAATTTATGTCAAGTCAGTGCGGATGGGAACTTTCTACCATCATCAAGAAGCATATTTGCGTTTGGAAACAGGCATCAAACTAGCTACATTTATAAGGTAAAACATTTGTTAAATTGTCAGTTTATTACATGAAGGAAATCCAATTAGCCATGTTCACACTTATAATTATTTTAAAAACCATATATTGCAAAATGCCGGCCATTCTACGGAGAGGTTTCTGTTAAGTTGTGCAGTGGGTCAACTAACCTTTTTAAGTGTATAATGTATTCAAAAAGAAAATTCTGTATATATATATATTGACTAATAATATTATAATTATTTTACAAATATAAAGGTAAATCCTAGTCATATACATGTATGTAATATGTAGGTACAGAGAGACTTATCCTAAGCGTCTTATTATGGTGTGGTCGATTAGATTAGATGTTTGTTTAGTGAAGGTCCATGGCGACCGGTTAAATCTTAATTTTTATATGAATTAACTATGCTTACGCATCTTTTAACCCTTTCCCTCATATAGACTCATTTTGACGCACTCAATAGGTACCACATAAAGCCTGATCTGCAGAAAGCCAAACTCAAACCTTACCAAATTTAATTGTAAAATCCTCATTACCAGACCACTGAGGAGCAGCGAACAGCATAAAACCTGATCAGCCTGCGAGTTACTCGCAGGCTGATCTGGTTTTATGCTGTTCGCATAGGTCTTTTCATGGTATCCTCTATGAGGGAAAGGGTTATTCAAGGATTTTCTTTAGGTGTTTCTTCTCCAATTTATTCCAAACACTGAATATCTTATAAAGAATATCTTATTTTGAAAAAGATTTACGGCGTTGATTGGGATTAAAGTGATGGAAAATGTAGAACGGTCATGTGATGTACGAATCATTACCCGTGAAGCATTTCATCCTAAAATAATAACAAATTAGCATAGACAAATACTTGTTTATTAAAGTGCCCCCTCTACCTCAATCGGGGAAGAAAACACCAGTGTAATAAAGCGCAGGGTCTTTCAGTGAAACAGATTATAATATGCAACGATCGGCCGGTCCGCAGTAAGTCTCATTGTGAAACTAAGAGAAGTGTTTTGATAAAATATCATTTAATTTATGAAAGGAACTAATTCAGTCAGAATACTTTGTTAAATTTTCGCGAATACGTTTCATCTCAACAAACAATTGCGCGTAACTTTTTTTCCGTGAGTATAGGAATATCTGCCAAATCGTTAAAATACTCATCTCTAAGTAAGTCAAACGTGAGTTTAGAGGGCTGCGCCGAAAACCTACATTCAGAGAGAGAGAGAGGGGAGAAAGAGAGAGAGAGAATCAACAAACAAACAGAAACTATGTTTGATAATTTTATTATATGATGGAATATGAGTCAAGAAAAATACCAATACATTGTAGTTTAATTTGCTAAACATTAACTACCTGTTTATTGAATTAAAATATTTAAAATAAAAGACGCACATGCTTAAATAATTTTACTTATAGAAATGACTAAATCAATTTTGAAAATTAATACTTTTCTTAACGGCCAAACAAAAATTCGAATTTTACAACGTACATTTTACTTCATCTCCAAAGGCGTTATCACTCGTATCGCAAGGCCCACCGGCAAGATGTCTGGTTTCAATGAAAAAGGTTAAATGTTAGAGACAAAACTATGACAGGAAATTTCCTTGCGAAAGTCTTTAAACCACTATGGAGATAAAAATCTGAAGTTAGCAGACTGTTCATTCGTTCTAAGACAGGGTATAAATGAGCTACCATGAAAAATGTGAATCTCAACTCTTGGTACTGGGACGCTTGTCATCAGAACTTGTGTGACGTCACACTTGTCTGTTTTTTGGCGCCTGTGTCCGATTCCTTTTTAGGCTGAAACATAGAATTGAAAAATTCACACGCTATTGCTTATGCCAAACCAGATTCTATTGTTGATTGAATTGTGATCACTTTTCCGTCGTCTGTCTGTTTGTCCGTCTGCCTGTCTGTCCGTCACGCATCCGCAGATAACACATGCGTTCCAAAGAACAGTGTTGTCTTTGCTTGGGGTTTACATCCTACCGACAGTATATCAGATATTGAGGAGACTGTCACTACGACACAGATATAGTGCTCCCGCACTCAGCATGATACCACATCCAGCCACATTATCATGACTCAGTTCTGGAAAGCACCAAGCAAGGTAGATATATTATACTAGTACCTTGACGAGGGTCACTGTATAGTTTCCGCTACGTCTCTGACCACTTAACCTCTACCAAAATAACCAAGGTAACCTAATGAAACATTAGGAAACCTTGGTTATCTCCTAGAAGGGCCATGATGTCCGAAATGTAGCTGAACCATTACAGAGACTTTACAACACCAAAAATGGCAGTATGCTCTTCAATCTCCGGGTCTGGATCGGGCGTTTCAACCATTCATTTCCGTTTGTCTAAAACTATGAGAGGACTGAGAGTGCTGTCAGCGTAAATCAAGTCAATTTTCATTTTTTAGAAACTAAAGTAAAAACTGTTCGCAGTGAAAAATAAAATTCCCATATTCTCCATTTTCTACCAACAAGAAAGTGTCCATGCCAAAGGATGCCAAGAATTCTACAGCTCAGTAAAAATGGAACTAATTAACTAACCTCTTTCTGGCAGAACGATATCCGGGCAAGTTTTGATGCATATACAACTTTCTCCTGGTATCCCATACAACAGGGGGCTGGACAGATCTCTATATTTCTGATCGTCCTGATCCCTTTCATGCAGCAGACGAACTGAAAAACATTCGCATTTACACCTCGCATTCGTTACTATGTGATCCATTATAATGCAAGTGTCAATATAATGCATTTCAACCAATTTGTCTGACTTTTGGCGCTGACTATGATGATTATGGTTCATGCCAAAATTTGAGTTCAAGTGAAGACTGTTGGCTCTCCTGCTTGGAGGAAGGAACACTTTATCGAGTGTTCTGAATGTCATCTATAGTTCGACAATCTAAAATTGACAAATTTCACAGAAGTTTCCATAATCAAGCCGGTCTTGAAAATCTCGTTATTACGTGATCCGATATTACGCGGTTTCTCAACATTCATTTTAACCCTAAATATCGCGTTATAATGGAACTGAACGGCATAATGATGGAAGAAGAAATTCAGATAGATTCGAGCGCACACTCTTGTAACAATGATTTACTCACATTGAAACTGATAAAATTTAAAATACAATTGTATTTTGCGTTGTTTCGATAACAACAACAACGGTTAGATAATTAATCCTGACAGTTTTGGGTAGGGCAAGTAGGCCTACTTTGCATTTGTATATCATACATTGCATGAAACATTATTTGTAATCATTATAATTATTTTTTGTGGATTTCGTGGATTGTTTTATCCCCCTAATATTGACCCCCTGAAACCTGTGTCATGTTAGTCTTTAGAATTCATCCACTAATATTGTACACAAGAATTTAACTTATTTCATTTCAACAAGATTAAAAATCAATACTTGTATATTTATTTTTTATTTTATTTTTTACGCATGAAACAATCACATGTACTTGTATGATGTTCTTTCTGTTTCTATAAGTAAGAGTTTATTGTTTTGGTTTGTATACATAAGATTGTGGAGTTTAAATGATAGTATAATAGGTAATCAAGAATGCACGCAGACCTGTTAATATTTGATATATCATAAATGTACTGAAACATACTGTTTGTAAGGTGGTCAGTAGGATGGCTCTCAGACCTACTGCTATCGAATGACAGGGACAATAAAATGTTAAACTAAAAAAAAAAAAAAAAATAAAATCAATGAAACAATAATATAATATACTATAATATTAGATACATGATTATAAATTGCAATTTTGTGTATAAGAAATAATAATTTCCTTCTGTTTTTTAAAGTTTCTACAATCTTTTTTAAATTTATTTCTTTTTACGCCTATTGGGAAACAAGTGGCAAATTCTATAAATTCCCATCAACAGTCCATGGATTGGACCAGTACTTTACGCCTGGGTAACTCACCGAAGATTCTTGTCAAAAATGGGGTTCGAACCCACAGCCTTGGAATCTGCAGTCATGTACGCTACCTCTGGAACATGGCACCTTCCGCTCTTTAAACAGGCTTATTTCTAAAGACAGACTCTAATCATGTCAGAAAATACACTAATTTATCAAGTATAGTATCATATCACATACATAGGTAAATCGTGAATTATATCATTATACTTGAAATATTTATACCTGGTCGTCTGCTTGTACGACGTTGATCAAGAGACACACAAACAATACACACCAGTACATCTGTACTGCTTGTGTCCGACTGCCAAGGTCACGGGAAGACATGCCAACAAATCTCTGAAAATACAAACATACATACAATGCATGGACTTTGGACAAATCTTGTGTGTTTATTCGCTTGCTTTGGGTTTTAACGTCCCACCGACAGTTTATCAGTCATTTTTTGACAGAATGAATAATACTCAATTCTGCTTCACTGCGGTATCACACCGTAGACAAGTGGGATGATAACACACCCAGTCACATGACACAGGACCAACGAGTCTTGGAACTACGCCATGCCATGTCTCTGATATAGGACGCAATACCACTACCTAGGGCTGACATTGATTTGTTTCCGTGTATATGTCTACCCATATTCCCATGGACATAATGTAGTCGAAAAGAATCGAGACTTCTTGTGAATTATTAAAGAACGAAACTAGGCAATGCAATACCGAGAGTAAGGAAACATAATAAACTTTACTTCTTAACAAATCTTGAACTATTGACGCATGCTTGTCCATATTTACGTTTATAAAACAAAAATGTCCGAACACACTATTCTCATTTCTTTTTCAACTCGTGTTGACAAACAAACAGACGGATGTATATATAATTATATAAAGACAGAGAGAGAGAGAGAGAGAGAGAGAGGATGCGCGGGGGGGGGGGGGGGGGGGGGAGGGGAGAGAGTCTAATTATCCTGAATACATACATCCTGACTTGTTTCATCAATAATTTCTTCACAGGACTCTTTCACGAGATCTGCTATAACTAATTAAGGAGGAAATAATTTGATAATTGTCTCGTTGAGGGCGGAAACTACGGTATTCTGGGACACGTAATTAAATTGAATATAACGACTAGGAAAAGAGTTGACACGACCAGTCAGCTTGAATGGTTTTGTTTAATCCAGGAAAATCGTCAGAATAACTGATACAAAAGCTAATTTGACGGGTTCCAAAGATGTGAGAAAATGTTCTGAAAATGAAAATATAACGAAATTAAGGGTGCCCAGGAGACTGCAGTAGTTTTGCATATACTTCTCGATTTGAAATGTATGTATTCATCTGATTTGCCTATATTCACAAGGTGCTGGTCAAACCAAGGACCGTTGAGAGGGATTAATATAAATTGTGAAAACCTTTTTTTCCATTTAAACTTTAAAAAAATAAAAAAGTTTAAATAAAAGGGAAAAAAGAAGGAAATTTATGTTAAAAGTGCAACTATAACAGGATCTAAACATAAGTAAAATAGATTAATGCATGATTGTTTCACAAAGAACATTAAAAAAAATGACAGAATCCATCAATATGTAAAAAACGGAATTTCAATGACGATAAAGCACTATGTCAGTGTTATTTATCGTTAGGCTTAAATATGTTGACCTTCATAAATGCGTAGCGAATACATGCCTAATATACAAAACAGTTGCTTTTTTAAGTGGACATGTTTTGTGAGATACTTTAATATATGTATAAATAATTCAATGAACGTAACTGTGTCATATTCATAACTCCGTATTTAGAAAGATAGAGGTTTTGGACGGACAGACGGACGGAAAGACAGACAGACAGACAGACGGACAGAAAGATAGATAGATAGATAGATAGATAGATAGATAGATAGATAGATAATTCCAAAGGTGTAGAAAAATTAATGTGCATATAGATGAAGGTAATAGTTAGGGATTAAGAAAAGGAAAGAGAGAAGAAAGGAATGAATGGATGGATGTTCGAATAATGAACAAATGAACGAATGAAAAGATATAAGGGAAGGAACAGATTCACAATAAACGTCTAACCTGTGTTTTTGTTTAAATCCAGAACAAACTTATCAAGGAGACGATATCGGACGAGAATAAACTACAAACTTTTCACAGATAACGGCCTCCCACTCCCCACACAAACAACTAATGGCGATATTAAATCAATTTGATGCCGGGAAATTCAATACTTCCTCGAGATGGCAGCCTCTCTCGGCGATTTCTATAGAACTGTGTATGATATCCCAGATTTTCATTAAGATCAGTTTTGATAGATTTTGACATCATAGTGCAAATATATGAATGTTGCACTATTTTGGTCAAGTAAACTGTTATTTGTAAATACCGGGTGTCGGTCATAGAAGGATGGGGATTATGTGGCTTATTTAGTCGTTGACTCACTATGCATTACTTAGTTTGGACCTCGTTGCAGTGAGTTCGAGTCTCCGTCCGGACATTTCGGGATTTCAGCTGACTTGCGGTAGGTCGGTGGTTTTACCCGAGTGTCCAAAGTGCACTAATAAAGAATAATATAATAATAATAATGATATAATTTTTTATTATTATTACTGATCACTTATAGTATGTATGTATGTATGTATGTATGTATGTATGTATGTATGTATGTATGTCTGCCTATAGACTCCATGGGGCCTCCGTGGCTGAGAGGGTAAAGTCGCTGACTTAAACACTCACTCAGCCCCTCACCGCGTGGGTTCGAATCCCGGCAGGGTCATTCGGATTTTCATGTGAGGAAGCCTTCCAGCTGGCTTGCGGTAGGTCGGTGGTTCTACCCGGATGCCTCCGTGCATCCGGGGTCTTCCTCCACCTGTAATTAGCTGGGCGTCGCTACATGACTGAAATACTGTCGAAGCGACGGTAAATTCAAATAGTAAAGTATAATATAGACTCCATTCTATATAACAGCAAAAGCGACTCTAACTAAATTTCCATAGCACACACACACACACACACACATTGACAGTATGCATGTAATTTTCTTGTGGTTCCTATATGATTCATTGGAACGTCTGGCGAATATTTGAATCAAAGGCTTTCAATGTTAATCTTAAGCAAAATGGAAACTACATTTACATTTTTCTGAGTTCTAACTTTAGTTATGCTGTCCGCCTTTAACAACATATGTCATTGATAGGACTGCTAAAAGTATTGAAGGATTAAACACAAAAATAAAACAGGTCTTAAGTGTCTTTTTTTCACTCAGACAAGGCTTGAATTCAACCATAATTTAATACTTAGCGCAAAGTAACGTGTACATAAAGCCTTAAGTTAGGTAGAAACGCATTCTATCACTTCCGTTTCACGAAATAATCATGTACACAACGAAGTGGATGTTTCATTTACCTTTAAAAAAAAAAAAAAAAAAAAAAAAAAAATATTGGTATATTCATATGAAAAGCGTAAATGTGAAATTCGTCTCCATATTTTAAGATGATTACGTAAGTGTGATATGTGGATCGAGGAGGCAGACACAGCTCTGCACGTGGGCGGAAGGTTTCTGTGTGGAATGGAAGAGAACGTGTATTCCGTGACTGTCTGTTCGGGGCTTTAAGCTTGTCTATTATATCAGAGACAATTAAGTTATTTCTAATATTGTGTAATGGAGAACGTTGAAAATCGTGTCTACGATGACAAAGAAATTCTACAATTAATATTCATGTTTTTAGCACAGGGGTTTGGCACGAAAGGGGGGCCCCCCCCCCTTTCGTGCCAAAGCCCTGTGGTTTTTAGTTAAAGATGTGCAAATGTCTATTTGTTCTCGAAAACAAAATGGTACGTAAGTATGATTTTCATGCTCAGACTCAAAAAATGGCCCCGTGTTTTCAAAAAATACTTAATTATGATTTCCGGCTTATACTTAAATATCTGCTCAAATTAAGTTTAAGTTTGGGTATGATATTTAAGCACTATTCTTGAACAAATCTCACTCAGATATCATGTTAAAGCTGAAGTAATACAGAGTGTTATCAAACACTCGATCATAACCATGAAATTTGACTTAGCTGGAAATTTGCTTGAGAGACATATTGAACACTGCTTATCAATCAAACTAAGGTTAGTATGATAGTCATTCTAAAGTCTCCTCGGGAGCGGGAGGTCGTGGGTTCGATCCCCGGCCGCGACATACCAAAGTCGTATAAAATGGTACTGTTATAGCTCCCTTGCTTGGCGCTCAGCATAAGCACAAGGGTAGTTGCAGGACTGGTTGGCCCGGTGTCAGGGTAATGTGACTGGGTGTGGTATCAAGCCACATTTGACAGCACTACATCGTCTCCAAATGACTGAAATACTGTCGGTGGGACGTTAAACCAAACAAACAAACAAACAAACGGACAGTGAAAGCTGGTCGTAGTATTTGATAGCCAGAAGTAATGAAATGATAAGCTAACATGACTATTATGTTATATACATTATCCAAAGAAAACCTACAGTCTAGATCAATGAGAGACAGTTTGTTGTTTTTTAATTATATAAGTAGACAATTCAGCGGCAGATATACCCTCCGGAAATTGTATTGGCAACATCGCAGATTTTTTGCGAATCTAATATCTTAATATTGATACCACATAAAGCAATTGTGAAATTGGTCGCGCTCACCGAATTTGTAAATATGAATCAAGCAAAAATAATTCCATTGTTGCAAAATTTATATTTGATAGAGACAAGTTGCAGGTGAAAAACAGTACACGATATAAAATTATGTCTTTTAAATACAGTTCCGGTGACCAAGGCGACACGGTAGCGTTGTTGTATACGTATACCATACCTGGCATTGCCACACGACGTTCTGTATCTTTTAAGTATCTACCATGACTGGGCTTGGCCCTTCCTCTGTGGTCAAATATGACGGGAACCAGACTTGTACACACACACACTGTCTCTCTCTCTCCCTCCTTCCCACCAGGATGGTGGCGACGGGAAGCTCCCGATTCTGCTTACAATGATTTATGAAAATATCACTATATCAAATCTAGCTTCATAAATTTGTAACTGTTTTAAGTACTGAATAAAATTGTAAGACTAAATCGATACTAAACATAGCATTATTTAGTGTCAACTGCTGTTAGCAGAAGTGACACATAGGGATCACCTTTCCGTCGTCTGTCTGTCCGCCTGTCTGTCTGTCACACTTTTTCCGTCACTCTTCAGCAGGTGACATGCGTGTTCCAAAGAACACTCTTATTACCCGATGCCATAAAATGTAAGATTACTAATGCTGCTCCTTAGGGCGCTTCAGTTGCATGCATCTATTGTGTATTTAATCCATACTTACCTGCCACCAGATTTTGCAGTCTGCTTAAAGTATGTGTCTCTAGCTATTCTGGGGTTGCTTGAATTGTAATGTGAGTAATATTTTTATTCCATTTAATACACATGCATAACCAGAATCTGTTCATGCTTTTCAAGCTATGAGTAAGCTATTATGTTCTTATTTCAACGAATAGCTTCTATATGCAGTAGTCCCAGATTATGGGACCTAAGTGTAAGGATTAAATAATTAGGTAATAAAATTATCCAATCCTTACACCTATTCGGGCCCGAAATTCAACCAAGAATTATTTCAGGTTTACTATCATTTTATTTAGAAACAACTTTACAATATATTAGAAGATGATTTGTGTCCAATAGTCCCTAAATTACATTTAAGCCTAAATAAAAACTAACTTATCTTACCTTGAAAGCCCGTACAGGGACTACTAAGAATTGAAGTGTTGCAACCCAAAGAGGGCACGGCTGACTCCAGACAGAAAGACCAAATCGGCTGCTTATATAGCGAAATCAGAGAGTGCAAAGCATGGAAATCATAGACATTTCAGCTTGCAATACCATGTTCATCCACCTTTGACCCTAGCTATACATGTACTATATTTACTCCACTCAGGTAAAGGTAAAGTGTATATGTGTACAGCTACAGTGAACCTAAGCCTATTACATGTATATTATAGGAAGTGTTTATTTATTTATTTTTATTATTATTACTCAAGTGTCGTTGGGTTTCTGGATTTTTTTTCTGCATCTTCTTTTACTGCCTGTATCTTTTTTTTCTTTAGTGGTGTTTTTATTTCAATGTTTATATATCACCCATGAAGAGTTTTTGTGTCTATTTGTTATGCTTGTGTAAGGCCTATTTTCTTCAGCTATTTTGTGCATACTATTATTTAATGCGGTCCATATTTCCTAAACAGGTTGTTTTGAGACTGTATTCGTAAATAAATAAGTTTGTTTGTTTTAAACATGTTTAATTGTCTTATTTCTTAATATAAATACAGGAAAGTCCCGCATTACGACCTTTCCAAATAAGACGGCTAGTCTCTTATTAAGACCACATTTTGAAAGACCCGCTTAAATAGCTTTCAAATTTTGCTTTGCTGTAGAATTTTCTGGTTCATCTATATTTATAGGTAACATATCATTGGATTGCTATAACATCAAAATTAAGAACATTAATAATAAATTTTGTTCCGGATTCCTTTTTCGTTTTAGCTCTCAACCTTTTTTCTAGATGTTCTAAATTACACTACAGTACAGTATGGATTAAGGATATTTTACCTAGTTGTACTCAATATTTTCGATTCTTTTTATCCGAAAATTTCCCGCTAACACAACTGAAAAAAAGATAGTATTGCATAAAAATTATCTCTTAACAAAAATTGAAAAAAAAAAATTTTGGAGAATCCGGGTATCGATCCCGGTACCTCTCACATGCTAAGCGAGCGCTCTACCACTTGAGCTAATTCCCCATCTGACTGACAAGGGGAAACTATAGCATTATATTTCTTGTATTGCAGTATACGGCACACGTTGAATCGGATGTATTTGGCTTTCATCTGTGTTCAGTACGGTCCGTGAGTAACGGGAATGAAGGGCAAAACATTTGGACAACTTAAACATTCAACTCTTTAAATGTATGGAATTCATTATTTGTTCAATAGCATAACGAGGGCTCATGTTATTATAACAGGATATTGTCTCAGTTTATAAAGTCACACAATCGGCGCCACTCGTTTGAGCATAAAATCATTGCACAAGTCTCCGGCATGATGATCTCTAGATCTACTTAGTCCGTCGCTTTGTGATATTTTGTAATGCACAATTCTAAACAAATTTATTTCATGAAAAAGTCTTATTCTTTGAGTTTTGACCAAAAAGCTGTTCGCTGTTTAGTCAGTTATAGGTACATATGTATTTGTTATTCTATGTTTAAAGGACAAGGAAACTTGGGGACTGGCCCCTGAAACATCTATATATTTACTCTCAACAATAAATTTCTGATTAGCACTGAGAGGTTGGGGACAGTTTGTTTTAATCAAAAACTTAAAACTGCTATTTACAGATAAAACGTGGATTACTTAAAACATCTATGACTGGAGGCCAACAGTAAAACTTTGTAGACTGTCACTGGCGTTAACATTGTGTTGGAGGGCATTCCATAAACTAGTTCGGGGAAAATATGAATTAAGATGGTATGGGGTGACACGACTTACCTCACACTACTACACACTACCACACACTACTACACACTTCATGTGTTGTATGTTTTTAATTGATTAATTGATTGTTACGGTATTTCTAGTTCATATAATGTTCCTTTTTTCTCTTTTCAAATGAAAATGGTCGACTGTTAAGATCTTTTATTATGTATGGGGGCAAACAGCCTATGTAAACGGTGTCAGGTGTCCGTCCAGTGTTGGTGTGAAAACATCTAGTCCGTAAATTTTTGGAATGTTTTATTAATTAATTAATTTACTATTGGTTTGTTATCTATTTATTTCTATTATTATTTGATATATATAGAATTTTATATTTTTATATATTTGTTGATGCTTTTTAAAAATTATGCTGTTATCTCTCTCTCTCTCCCTCGCTCTCAATTCTATCACTGTTATACACACACACTTATCAAAAACGATAACAATGTTTTACATTCACTAGTATTTATAAATAGAATATAATAATAATATAATAATAAAAGATAATATAAAAGCATAAAAAAATAATTGATATAAATTATGAATATTTTATACCAAACATGCAAACATCTTACGGAATAGATGTTCTCACTCCAACACCGGATGGACACCTGACGCCATTTGGATATATAGGTTGTTTGCACTCATACATTTATACATTTATCATTTATTGATTAATTTCATTTAAAAAGGGAAAAAAAGAAACATTATATGAACTAGGCATACCGAAATCAACAATAAACCAATAAAAACATACAACACATGAAGTGTGTAGCAGTGTGTAGTAGTGTGTGGTAAGTCGTGCTGCCGAGATGGTATTGTGTCCTTGAAAATGGTACTAAATAATTAAGGTTTCTGATGGCAATAAGGTGCAACATTAGCATAATAAATTTGAATACAATTTCTAAATGCATATTAGAGATATATTGGATGTGACTTATTCATCAAAAGTGTCAGGTTATTTGTGACTTGACACCAGAGGTAAGATTTATAGTCAAATTGTACCCACTATCAAAACGTACCCAAGTCAAAAGGTATCCAAATGGAGTCAAAATGTACCTGAATGGAGTCAAAACATACCCACATGGTCAAAATGTACCCAACTAATAGGTCAAAATGTGCCCAAGTTAAATTATTTTTATGATTGTTTTTTTTCAAAGTAATTAATTTAAAATGTTCATCATTAATGTATTTCATTTTTTAAAGAGAATTGTACAAAATAATTGATCAAAATATGTAATCTGAATCAAAGGTGTTTTTAATTCAATGAAGAAAAGAAGCCGAAATACACAATTGTAGAGATAAAAGGTACCGGTAATTATGTATTAAATTGAATAAAATTCACATTTATCTAAAAAAAAAAGATTTTCAAACAAAATCATAAATTATAACCTGACTAGAATATTGTATAAAAATATCAATAGTGAAATGAGAAAAAAAGTAAATAATAAGATAAAATACTTGGGTACATTTTGACCTCAAAATTTTGTACATTTTGACCTCATAAAGTGGGTACGTTTTGGTTTGGGTACGTTTTGACTCACTCCCAGAGGTAAATTCAGAAGTAAATTCTGAAATGTAAATGAAGGGATGATATTAGTAAAATCATGTGTTAGTTGGAACTCGTATATCTCTAGTCAGTAATTTGACAGTCATGGGTTCAAGTCCTACATATGTCTCACTTCTTTCATTGGCGTAGCAAAAGAAATTTTGACATTATGCACAAAGACTTCTTTATTCTATATTTTCTTATTTTATGGAAGATTTTTCTTGATAATATCAAAAATTTAAAAGTTAAGTGTGTCCTAGATATGCCAGGATCAGGTGGGTAGGTCAAGAGGGATTGTTGTAAGTATAACATTTTAAAAAGGTTTTTTTTTTCTGAATCTGTGTAAAAGAGATTTATTGAAATTTATTTACAGATCAGTGTGTGCATAACAAGATGTCTTGGCTAGTCAGGAGCTTGACATATTGCCGTCAGCTGGTATTGCGAGGACAGGGATCCTGTCAGTTTTTAAACCAGGGTGTGGTAAGAATCTACTGTGTGAAAAGACATCCCTGTCTGTGTCTTTTTAATTTTTTTTTGTTAAGTAATTTTTTTATATCTATAAATTAAGTCAATTGCAAACAAGATTTCGCTCTTTATAATGGCTGTATTTATTTAACTTCTGCTTTAGGTAATTGTGATATGAGGGTGTGTGTACTTGGTGTAAAAAGATATAAAAATCACTGAAACTCCAGGATTTCTGAAGAGCCTGTATATCGGGTCCAATTCTGGCCTCAATTTTCCGAAGTCACCAAAAAGAAATAAACCAATGTGTTGATTCATAATTATTGTCATTATCAGTGTCGTATCCAGGAGTTCATGGGGTGGGGGGGCTATAAAAAGAAATGGTAGGCAGTTACAAAGTAAGCGGCTTGTTACTTTGCCCGAGCCGAGAGAAGGGTGTAGTTCTGGTGGCAATGGTAATGCAGGGGTATTCCATTGCAAATTTTTGAAATTAAGGCTGTGAAATAGTGCATTCTTGTGAGTTTTTTGGGAGGGTTGTGTGTCTACATTTATGTATGGTTGGGGAATTTAAGATATTAGGGGGTGGGCACGTGCTGGGTGTTTTTTTTAGCTCACCTGAGCAAAGCTCAGGGTGAGCTTTTGTGATCCCGTGAGCGTCCGTCGTGCGGCGTCAACAATTTTTAGTGTTTACACTCTATCACCTTTATTTCATGAGCAATCATCTTCAAACTTTAAGACAATGTTTATGACCATAATGTCTCGATTGAGTTCCATTATGGCTGAGATCCGTCAATTAGGTCAGGAGTTATGCCCCTTTTAATATTCAAAAAATGCCATATTTCACGTTGTTTACACTCTAGCATCTGCATCTTTTGAGCAATCATCTTCAAACTTTATGGCAATGCTTATGACCATAATGTCTCGATTGAGTTCGATTAAAGCTGAGATCTGTTGATTAGGTCAGGAGTTATGCCCCTTTGAATATTAAAAAAATGCCAGATTTCACTTTGATTACACTCTAGCATCTTCATTTTTTTTAGCAATCTTTTTCAAACTTTAAGACAATGTTTATGCCCATAATTTCGCAATCGGGTTCAATTATAACTGATATTGACAAGTTAATTTAGGAGTTATGCCCTTTTCACCATAAAAAAGCCAGATTTCACAATTACACTCTAGCATCTTTATTTCTTGAGCAATCATCTTTCTCAGGTGAGCGATCAAGGGCCATCTTGGCCCTCTTGTTTTGTTTTTTTTTCATGATTTTTTTTCAGACTGAATCATCTGTGAGCATCTTGTTATGCATGCTTATCTTATCTAGCAACACCATATTTCAATTCACAAAAGAATAAACAAATTTAATATATCACTATTTCCCACATTTAGGGACTGTTTACAAAATTATCGAAAAAAAAAAGTCTATAAAAAATGCATCCATCTCCACCTTAAAAAAAAAATTCTTGATTTTATTTTCCTCTGATTCCAGGTGTCAACAGGTCCTCAGGTGTTGACCTCCAACCCCCAGGGTGGGGCGCCCCTGACAGGGATCATGAGGTCCATGTCTTCCCAGGTACCACCCTACAAGTTTGAAACCCCTTCTCCATACAAAAAACCAGGTCCAAACAGACATGGCTACCAACAGAAATATTTTGATGGAGGTTAGTGAACACAAAATTAATGGATCACATTTACATCAACCCTATATGTACTTTTTGACTGAAATACTGAAAGTGGGACATTAGACCCAGCAAACAAACTACCATATACACCGGCAGATTAGGCACACTTTTTTCCAGATAATTCAGGTTTAAAGAGGGGATGCAGCTTATATGATGATATACAGCTTTTCAGGTTTCTTTTTTCAGTCACTGAGAAGTGAAATTTACCAATATACGATCTCAGAAAATGGATATACTGAAAGCCAATGAATACGATAATATGCCTCAAAGTCTATACGAAACAATGATAAATAATACTAGGTTATTGCTTTTGTTCTTATAAGTTATCCCACTGGCCGGTATATTTCATGATAAAATGATCGTGAGAAACTGAAACAATTTGATGGAAGCCATTTTCAATATAAACAAATAAGTTTATTTTACGGGACCTCATCATGTATAGGAGAAACTTGACAGGTGGCAATTGTTACGTAATGTTTGTTAGTTGGGAGAATTTTCACAGGTGACAATGGTCCCCAGTGTTAGAATGTGTGGACATGGTTGAGTAATGTCATGTTATGAAAATGTGTCACCTTTTTCCTACCCCTCATTAATGTAACGGTCTAATGGTAATCTTATGCCATGTGTAATAAATAAAACGGTTCACCGTATGATTAGCCCGGTGACATACGGATAGCTTTCAGTCTGTGAAAATGATGGCACAGATTTCAAAACAAGATTTTGCCGCATACGATACAATAAGTGATTTTTTTTTCAAATAAGTTACCCTGAAATTAGGATGTGCCTTATACGTAGCTGCTCCTAATCTGACCGTGTGAATAGTAACAAACAAACTGCTGGTTATTTTTTTTTTTTTTGCATTAAGAGTTAAACAACTCACAAAAAGGTATTATAAAGAAACTATTCATGTGTTGTTCTCAAGTTCTGTGTAAATAATTAATCTGTGTATCTGGCATTGATTTACTTCCTAAAATTTTTAGTGTGACACATGTCTGTTACTGGGCAGTTAGGTTGGATCAGTGTCAGGAAATTATGACAGGGTGTTGTACTATGCCATCATTATATCTGTCTCATGTAGATAAGGTCCTTAAAATCAGGGATGTAAAAAATCACCCGCCTGCTCGACCTGGTTAGTGAAAATTAGTGTCAGACAAGTGATGAAATCCCAGATCATTTCTTTGTAATTTACCTGATTTGACAAACTCAGATTTTGGAAGGGCTAAGCAGAATTAGTTATAATATTAGGAATATTCCACCCCTGCAAAATGACTTTTGAGGGACATTAACCATTTCCCTCATAGACGAAACCATGAAAAGACCTGTGCGAACAACATAAAACCAGATCAGCCTGCGAGTAACTCGCAGGCTGATCAGGTTTTATGCTGTTCGCTGCTCCTCAGTGGTCTGGAAATGAGGACTTTATAATTAAATTTGGTAAGGTTTAACTGTGGTTTTCTGCAGATCAGGCTTTATGTGGTACATATTGAGTGCGTCAAAATGAGTCTATATGAGGGAAAGGGTTAAAAGCCAAGCAAGCAAACATTTACCGTAAAAAATTCATTTCAGTATTGAGTCTATCAGGTCTCCCTGGGTATCTGTCTTGATAAAGAGATAGTCTGATTATCAAGTAATATAGTAGCTTGGAAAGAGAGGATCATTTTAAAAATGAGATCTTTATATTGATTCAGAGAATCAAGATTTTTTTTGTTGAGTATACTATACACTTTCTTAAAAAGATAACATACTCATGAAAAATAGTTAAGCAACCTCTTTCCAATCATCTTGATTTCAATTGAGTATTTTTTTTTTTTTTTTTCATGTAAATTAATTTCCAAGGTTAATTTAATCAAGATAATAATGTTTTTTTTTTTTTTTTTTTTTTCTCAATTGGCCTGCACTTAGGCCATCATTTTTTTTTCAAATGATAAAATATAGTCAAAAGTGCTTTTTTCTATGGAATGGACACAAACATATAAAAAAAAGAGAAAGAAATCAACTTAAAGACCTAAAATAAAATTTGAGTAGGGGCCATTCTGATGAGTCTGTTTGAGCAGTACAAACTAACATATTTTTAATTTTGGCCTTGTGTTTACTCAACATGGCAAGCAGGCAAGTGTGGAATTTTACACCCCAGTTCAGTGTGGAAAAAATCAACGACAACACGTAGGAAAAATTATTATTTGTTATTACTTCAACGTTTCGGCTAACGCCTTCATCAGGATAACAATCACTTTCAAACATAAACAACGGAAACGACGTCACCATGAATAACGTAACGTCAAAAAAGCGGGAAAGTGCAGATGTTATGCATACTATTTATAACATCAAAATACAAACATTTCCTATAGCTTATTACAATAAAAAAACATGAATAGGAAAAAACGAAAAACAGTACCTACCATACAAGTAGACATAAGTGACACATATTAATCTACTGTATAAAGTAGTTTAGAATTTAAACCTTCAGGAACATGAGTTCTAAGTTTATGTATCCAAAAGGTTTCTTTGCACAGGCGATCAATATTGCTATTGATAATATCAATAGGCATAAATAAGAAATCGTTTAAATTATGATTTTCTAAATTAAAATGTAAAGCAACGGTAGAGGAAAATGCAGGGTCCATAAAATTATGAATATCAAACTTATGACTGTTCATACGTTTTGAGACATTTTTTTTTTTTTTTCTTTTTTTTTTTTTTTACACCCCAGTTAAACAGTTTCAAAGATAATACCATGTTTTATATAGTTATGATACAGCAAACCAGTTATAACTAGTTGTCAGATATCAGTAAATCATTCAGTGGAGTAATGGAGAAATTCTAATTTTAGTTTTGTTTCTTATTGATGTAAGAATATTGTGATATACTGTCCCCAGTGGCCGAGTGGTTAGAGAATCCACCTACTGAGCGGGAGGTTGTGAGTTTGATCCCTTGTCGCGACATACCAGCCGTAAAAAATGAAATTGGTATGGCTACCTTGCTTGGCACTCAGCATAAAAGGGTAGTCCGAGGACTAGATTGGTCTGGTGTCAGGTTAATGTGACTGGGTGTGGTATCATGCCATGTGTCTTGAGGCATGATACTGCAGTGTGGAAGCACTTTTTCTATGACTGAAATACTGTCGGTGGGATGTTAAAACCAACATATAAACAATAATGTGATGTTTGACCATTCAAGATAGAGCTATTACGCAGGTCTACCCTGTTCCTCTGTTGAGGCTTTATTTCACTTTTCTGCACAGGGAGACTACCCAGAGGCTCGGATGAACCCTTGAAATCACGTCCGCAGTATAGACCTAAGAACATATGGAGCCGAAAGAGGGCACTGTTTGGACAAAACGATTATATAGGTATGTTTGTTCAGTTTTGTGTGTGTTATGATTAACCCTTTCCCTCATAGAGGACACCATGAAAAGACCTATGCGAACAGCATAAAACCAGATCAGCATGCGAGTAACTTGCAGGCTGATCAGGTTTTATGCTGTTCGCTGCTCCTCTATGGTCTGGAAATGAGGATTTTGTAATTAAATCTGGTATGGTTTAAGTGTGGTTTTCTTCAGATCAAACTTTATGTGATACCTATTGAGTGCGTCAAAATGAGTCTATATGAGGGAAAGGGTTAAGATTTATATACAGTGAATAACTGGTAACAATTGTAGGGTAGGTAAGAGCATCTGCCTCATAACCAGCAGGATCTAACTGCAACATACCAGTGATATTACTATGAGTATCGCTTGGCGCTCAGCATTTAAGGGTAGCTTACAGGACTGGCTGGCCCGGTGTCAGGATAATGTGACTGGGTATGGTATCATGCCACATGTCTATGGCGTGATACTGCAGTGTGGCAGCACTATATCTGTTGCAAGTAGACATTGTCCCCAAATGACTGAAATACTGTCGGTGCGATGTTAAACCCAACAAACAAACAAACAAGCTACTAGTATCTATCTGTAGCTTAGAATGGCCCGTTGTCAGGATAATGTGACTGGGTGTGTAGTATCACACCACATGTCATTGGCACGTTACTGCAGTGTGGCAACACTATTTTTTAATTGTAGACATCATCTCCAAATGACAAACAAATTTAGACAGTGCACAATTTGTTGATTGATATTGATCATTTTAGAGTAATAAGACCTTAAAAAACCCAGTGCATTATCCTATACACTATCCTATACCTAATAGCTCTGTAATGGTTAGTTTTAGTTTCATTTCTTGATTGAAGGGTGGGGGGGGGGAGAGAGAATCTAGTAAACCTCTCAGACACAAAGTACTGGTCCAATCAGGAAATGATACTGTGGGTTTAATCTGAAGATGTCAATCAATATCAAAGGTGATCAATGTAGATTTGTTTATGTGTTAAGCATAGTATGATCACGTTACAACATTTTATTAATATTTTTCATTTTCAGACATTTTGGGTGACTCAGCATTACGGCCCGTTGATTTGATACATGGTCCAAGATGGCTGCGTGGATTCAATGGAAACGAACTTCAGCGTTTGGCACGTCGGTTGGCATTTGAAGGCACTAAGATACAGCAACTTTATCCTACGGAGCATCAAAACATGATCAAACGAATGAAGTTTCTGTATAAGAAATACAATAAGAAACGTGGACGGAGAATCAAATAAGATCCAAGTTTTGATATTGTAGTTGATGGTAAAGTTTTTACCGTCCAATTAAGCTAATTTTAACACTAAGGTGGACTAGCCTTATTCCAGATCAGCCGGAAATAAATTTACAGTTTGATCAAAATTTATTTGGTGCAGCTCCATTTTATGGATGTATTTAGGGTCCAACTAGAAATAGCATTATTTTGGACAATATAGTAACTATGTAAAAATGTGCTTTAAGCTGCTAAGTTTGATCTGCATAGTATAGTATACTATGTTAATAAGATCAATACACAAGTCAGAATGCTTTTTTACTTTAGAATTGCCTGTTTTGATGCACATTTTACATGTAAGGTTTTGTCACAGTACACAACTTGATAAGATAGATTGTGAAAATATGTTCAGAATTAGATAATATTTACAGTAGACTTCATTATTGTGCAAAGGAGAGGATATTATGACTAGGAGCCAGACAGTGTTACATTATAGGTATATTAAAGACTAAAGAGTTGTAAGTCTTATATATTGTTTTCCTCCAGATATAATCAATGCACATGAACTGGTAGATAGAGCATACAGAACTTCCATGCTTTTTATTGTTTTGAGTTTTAGATGACTGCAACAGTAATTTAGTTGTAAAGCACTGTACAGCTAATTACATGAAGGAGACCCTTCTTAAAAGTACTCGGGTGGAACCAATGTCCTACCGTGTGACAGCTGCATCATGTGAAAAATCATAGTAACCAGAACAGAGATTTGAACCTATAGTGGTGATGGGCTAAGTAATAGTAAATCAACTCTTTATAGGCACCTGGCCTTGGTGACCTGGCTGGTCTCCAGATAAACATGCATGGTGGTTTTAATTTTTAGTATGTCTGGTTTTCGAAGAAAGCAAGTTGAGGTATTGTTATCACTCTGGTGTTGTCGTCGTTGGTGTAAAAAATTGAGGCTGTATCTTACTACATGTATTTCATTTGTAAAGTTTCTGTCATCAAACTTCACATATTTGTTTACTACACAAGGGCTACATTCTCATCAGTGACCATACATTTAACTCTTAGGCCCATTTTCACCAAATTTATCTCCCTTTAGCTCACCTGAGCACACAGTGCTCATGTGAGCTTTAAGGATCCGTCGTCCCATAAATGTTTCAAACAACATCTCTTCTGAAACCACTGGACCTGAATTTGCCTGTTTTGTTCCTTGCATGAAAATTTACTAAAGTTGTTCAAATGGTTCTGGGTCATTGCATATCTGGGTCACAGGAGCTTAAAATAGATTTTAAAAGTGAAAACTTTACAAATCTTCTTGTCAGAAAGGAAAAGGCCTCCTGTGGTTTAGGTATTTAGTGTGTAACATGGACCTCTACCATGTTTGTGCAAATCATAGCCCTAGGTTCAAAATTTGCTTCCCTCTAGGGTCACTTGATTCTATATAAACCTATGTAGGGAAAACTTGAAAAATCTTCTTGTCAGAAACCATAAGGCCTGAAGATTATATATTTGGTGTGTTTTAAAAAAAACAACAACAAAATAAGCAGATGAACATTGGCATCTGCATGCGGTGCTCTTGTTATACAATGATTCACTGAACCAATCCACTGGATTGCTAGGCATGGAGAGGAAGACTTTGCTCTCAACTGGACAGCTAGGCCTTACCCTTGTAAAAAGGATAGTTCAAGGCCTCGATAAATGGATGATGATGATGTCAGATGATGATGATTGCCTTGATTCGAAAAATAAAACTGCTATAAGTATTTGATTTCTTTAATATGGTGCATGCAAAGGGAAAAAATTGCCCTACACACAGGTCTTAATGATTCTTTTTACAGTTTTTCCTAACATTTAAGAAAAGCTTTATTTATTGATGTGTTTTACATGATAGCAAACATATTTTGATGATTTTATAAGGTTTTCCCGAATGTTAGGTAAAACTCTACAACTGACAAAAAAAAATATTGGGACCTGTGTAGGGCACAATTTTCTGCTTTGCATGTGCTATATAGAATTAGAATTAATAAAGAAATAAATTACTTATACATCAGTTTTCCCCTCTGAATCGATGCAAAATATGCTTTTTACAATAGCTTTAAATGACTTCATATACACCACTTGGAATGGCCATATTGGTAATACATAGGATTTTTCTATGCCATTCAGATTGTGTAGAATCTGAGCTACAAGACTGCATGAGCAAACAGAGGAGACCCTGATCAAACAGCTGTAGAAGGAAGAGTCTGATCTGGGTTTGTCCTGGTTGCCAAGGCATTTGATATGATTAATCATTTATGGCTTCACTTGACTATTTGAGTTTAAACGTTGCTTTGACAGTATTTCAGTCATATAACGATGTCCAGCTAATTACAGGTGGAGGAAGACCCTGAATGCATGGAGGCATCCGTGTAGAACCACCGACCTACCGCAAGCCAACTGGAAGGCTTCCTCACATGCAAATCCCAATGACCCTGCCGGAATTCGAACCCACGTGTTGAGAGGCTGAGTGAGTGTTAAAGTCAGCGACTTTACCCTCTCGGCCAAGGAGGCCCCAATCATTTATGGATGTTTCTGTTTGTTAAACAAATGCATAGAATGAAAGGGTGGAATCATGATGAAAATAGTTAAATCATAATTTTTCTGACAATGATTTATAAATAATCATTAGGATTGTCTTATCTGGCCAAATATTTTACCAGGAGTTTACAATGTTCTGCATAATGGGATGATAAAGTCTGATATAAAATGTAAATGAAACATTTCTCTTCACTTTTGCGAGATGTTAAGAGTGTAATAAATAGTTAAAGAGAAAATAGATTTAATAAACCTAGTTAAAATGCTGTAATATTTGTTTTAAAATGAAACTGTATCCAGTTAGGCAGAAAATAATCTTGCATTTCATATTGAATTAACATCGAAAATCACTGACACTTAATTTGAAAGTCTTTATTTGAGTTAATTGATAGAATTGAAAGAAATGAATAATCCCTGCACATTTATCATTTATCACTCACAAATTTCCCCCTCTCTCATCCCCAATATATATATATTTTTTTCTCCTCAATTACTCTCTCTCTGTTACATATGTATGCCACTCTCAATGTTACAAACTGCTGTGTCATGTGTCAACCTGTCCTTCTTTCTGTTTTCCTCATTGCTGTCGATCCCCCCCTTTCTCTCTCTCCTTCTCCTTTCTGTCTACTGTACATTAATTTTCGTGGGACACTAATTTTCGTTGATTTCGTGATGGGGTTTATCAACGAATATTAATCCCCACGAAAACTTGTCTCTTATATAGACCTCTCGTTTTCTAGAACATAGATTCACGAATAAATGTACCCACGAAATTCTCTGAGGTACATTATCAACGAAATTTAATGTAAACAAAAAGTAATGATTTTACAGTATCAGTGGCCCCCTCAAGGTGCTGATCTCAATGTCTTATTCTATACACCACTTACGTTAAATTTTCTCTCTTTCTGTCATTCGTTTTCATCTCAATCGGCGGTGTTTAGTTGCCGTCTGATGCCATGAGTTATAATAGCAACACACACGTGCACGCACGATTGTCTGACGCCCGCACCACACGCACGCCGTTGTTTTACATAAAAGCTAGTTTAGGTTGAAATTAAAGTGACCTAGCGTCTGTCATGTCACGGATTTATATAGATTTCGTCTGACATTAGTAATCTTTTCAAGTATATAAGGAAAATAATGATGTATATGGTCGAGAAACCTTTAACTTACACCTATTTTCCTGTTCAAACAAACATCATTTACTGAAAAATATATGATTATTTCATCATTTGATAGTTTTTATGCAAATATAGAAATACAACGAGGCATAAATATATGTAAATAAAAAAAATTAATAGCGGACGTGTCATTGAGTTTCGTTAAATATGAATCATTTCTCAAAATTAAATATTAAGAAAATGTTCTTGGTTCAAGGAAACAATATGGATTCAGGCATGATAATATGCCCACCTAGGGTCTCTTAATACTTTATATAGAAAGAGACACTGGCCTATCTTAGCAGAAGTTCAAGGGAAATAACTACGGAATGTACTATCCATTTACAAATTGTGGTTATTTCAAATGGTTAACGAATTTGATTACCGGTATATTGTTTAGATCCTTATATAGTTTGGAAAGTATTTCTACCAGAAAAAAGTAATATTTTTATACCACGAGGTAGGTGTATGTCTGTGTGTGTGTGTGGAAGGTGGTGGGTGGGGAGGGGGGAGTCCGGCCGTCCGTTACATGTACCTTCACGTTTAAGCTTGTTGATGATATGATTACTAAACATCTACACGAAACTTGGCATACATGTACGTACATCATGATAAAAAGTTTTATTATTTATTCAATTTCATGGCTATGACCTGTACGAGTATTTCACGGTAAGATTGGTTCCTCTCCCTCATCATTGCGTATCGTAATTGGTAGGTCGTTAGTTTGTTTCCCGATCGCGACATTCCAATGTCGCCTAGCATACAAAGGTACCAGGGTAATGTGACTGAGTGTTGTTTCGTGCCTAGCATACAAAGGGGTAATGTGACTGAGTGTTGTTTCGTGCCTAGCATACAAAGGTAGGTGGTTTCAGGACTGCTAACACGGGCAGAAAGTTATGTGACTGCGTGTGATATCGTGCCTCGCACTGGTAAAACTGGTACCAGGATAATGTGATGGTGTGTGGTATCGTGCCAAGTACTGATAACATGGGTACCAGGATAATGCGACGGTGTGTGGAACCGTGTCTAGCACTGTTAAAACGGGTACCAGGAAAATGTGATTGCGTGTGGAATCGTGCCTAGCACTAATTCCACGGGTACAGGATAATGTAACGGCGTGTGGAATCGTGCCTAGTACTGATAACTCGGGTACCAGGATAATGTGACTGCGTGTGGTATCGTGCCTAGCACTGGTAACACGGGTACCAGGATAATGTGACTGCGTGTGGCATCGTGCCTAGTACTGGTAACACGGGTACCAGGATAATGTGACTGCGTGTGGCATCGTGCCTAGTACTGATACCTCGGGTACCAGGATAATGTGACTGCGTGTGGCATCGTGCCTAGCACTGGTAACACGGGTACCATGATAATGTGACTGCGTGTGGCATCGTACCTAGCACTGGTAACACGGGTACCATGATAATGTGACTGCGTGTGGCATCGTGCCTAGTACTGGTAACACGGGTACCAGGATAATGTGACTGCGTGTGGCATCGTGCCTAGCACTGATAACTCGGGTACCAGGATAATGTGACTGCGTGTGGCATCGTGCCTAGCACTGGTAACACGGGTACCAGGATAATGTGACTGCGTGTGGCATCGTGCCTAGTACTGGTAACACTTGTACCAGGATAATGTGACGGCGTGTGGTTTCATGCCCTGCACTGGTAACACGGGTACCAGGATAATGTGACTGCGTGTGGTATCGTGCCTAGCACCTATGACTTGATGAAGCGGCGAGTCATGTACATTAACCCCACAGATGACTAATAATGTTGAAATAAACAAAGTCCTGAAATGGCTGAAATTGGGATGGCTGTGCGATAAATCGTTCAAAAAGAAATTAACAATCTTAGGAAAAACTGGTTAAAGATATAGTGCTTCCAAAATTAGTTTGAATTGTTCTCAAGTTGATGCGTTCTCTTTATGATCAAGCAATATTGTAAAATTCGTAGTCATAAATATTCGGAATATCAGGACGAAAAATAATTCTTTTGCAAGTTATTTTTTTCTTCATTTGATCGATATCAGAAGCAGCAAAACTGAGGTTCGTTTAAGTTATTTGAAACCATTCAAAGTAATAGTTCTATGTAAATTGTGCATATTTATTAAGTATCCCCTAAAATGACATGTTTGAGTTGATATTTGAATAATATGTGTAAGGTTGCTCTAGCAGTTTTACGATAAAGCAAATCTTTAAAAAAAAAAAAAAGGAAACTGAAATATGAACAATATTATTCAAGAATCGGAATGGAATTTATGACATTCAGAATATTTCAGAGAATGGAACTAAATATGATCACATTGAAGTGGTAACATAAACTGAATTTATTGAATGCATAACAAAACAATATTCACAAATTCGAAGCGTCCAGATTGTTCTTAAATTGCACTGTTTAAAGAACCACTTTACCCTGAATTATCGAAGGTTAGTTATACAAACCATTTCCAGGCAACTGCAATTATGAGGCCTTTACTTCAGTTAAATATGACATTCCTTAAACATGTTATGTTATAGAGGGTAAAGTCGCTGACTTTAACACTCATTCAGCCCCTTACCGCGTGGGTTCGAATCCCGGCAGGGTAATTCGGATTTTCATGTGAGGAAGCCTTCCAGCTAGCTTGCGGTAGGTCGGTGGTTCTACCCGGATGCCCCCGTACATTCGAGGTCTTCCTCCACCTGTAATTAGCTGGACGTCGCTATATGACTGAAATAATGTCGAAGCGACGGTAAACTCAAAAAGTCAATTCAATTCAAGTCCTGTTGACCGTAATATGTCAGAATATGTAACATGCGTACTGATAATACAACACTGTCTGTTTTTTTTTTCAATGTCCACATTCTACGCTGACCGAAGAAAATGTGTGCGTTTGTATTATACAAATTTTATCTGATAATTATTCTGTTCTTGTTTATGTTAAAATGACAACAATACATAGGTTATGGTTTTAATCACATGCATGTAATATCCTATATTAATAATAATGATAATAAACAAACAAAATTGAAACTTACATTAGTTATGATAAGAATACATCCAGCCTTGGATATAAAGCTTTTACAGTTATCTCCCTTTCTTTGCGCTCAGCATATAAGGGTAGTTGCAGGACTGGTTGGCCCGGTGTCAGGATAATGAGACATGCCACACGTCTACGGCGTGATACATACTGCACTTTATCTGTCTCAAGTAAACATCGTCTCTAAATGACTTAAATACTGTCGGTGGGACGTTAAACCCAGCTATCAAACAAACTGTTTGATGGTCCTGACCATCATCTACATATGTTACATTTTTTAAACCAAGCATTTTTGCGCAATTCAGCTATACCAGGATAGACATATAACAGACACTATTGTAGATAATATCGCTTGTAAACATTCCCACCCAATGAAAGTGTAACAATAAAATTTATTACTATTATAAATTTAACGTAAAGGTCCATTGTAATTAGCAATGAGGGTTGCTTTCCAGAAATCAAAACTGGTGTTAAGGTAAATCCCTTGTAATGGTTCCGCTACATTTCGGACCTCATAGTCTTTCACGGAGATAACCAAAGTTTCCTTATGATTCATAAGGGTATCTTGGTAGAGGTTAAGTGGTCCAAGACGTAGCGGAACCATTACAGGGACTTTACCTTAAGCAATGTTCCCACTCTAATAAGACTAATTTTGTTGCAAAGCATCGATGACGCCGCGCATGTTTTTGAAGCACGATTTAAATAAAGCAAAACCGTACAGAAAAGGTCCAAAATCAACAACAAAAAACAACTTATCCTATCAAATTATTCAGAAATATAAAAAAAGTACAGAAAAATACTTTAATTATAGTAGACACATTATGTGATGATGATTTGAGATGACATAAATTAACTAATCTAAAGATCATAGAAGATACATTTTACAACAGGTAATTCCTTTCTTATATAATTAATGGAATAATTAGTGTCTGCAAGATGCATGATTTTTCCAGACAGTTAGCTTCTAAGGCGGTATTAATGTCAATGTAAAAAAAATCATTATCATCATCAGCAGCAGCAACAACAACAAGAAGGACAATGATGAAGAAACAATACAGCACAGATAATATTTTATTTGGTAAGGGATTTAGGTACAGGTCCCGGTATTAATCACAGGGACTCGAAGTTGCATGGGGCGAATCATTTCGTACATAATGGTAGCATTAAAAATAGGAAGGGAGGACACTATTTTCGGCTATTTTACACGAATATCGCATTTTCGGCAAATAACGATCAATAAAATGGTTCATATGCATTTGAAATGAATAGATTTTATAGAATCGTGTCGTTTCCCGTGTTGTTTTTACTCTTATAAATGACTAACAAGTGTTTTTAATGTCCCAATCGAGCTTGACAACAGCCGGGACCGGCTACTTCCGGTTTCTTTTCTGATGAATAAAATGTAAGCGCTTATTGGTCAATATATTAAGTTAAATACTGTGTAAGCAGGCATGACTTCCCTGTACCTTCTTGTCCGACAATGATTACATTGCGCCCACTTTCGATCGCGTTGTTAATACTATTCTGGACCTCCGTAACTTAATGAAGTTTTTCCGGGAAATGTCAGTTTCGTTTACATTTTGATTGACCAATAAAAACTTACCTGAATATTCACTTTCAAAGAAACCGGAAATAGGTTTCCCCGGCTCTTGTCAAGCTCGATTGGAACAATAGATTATCGATATTATCGTTACAAACGAAAAAACTACCTCATTTACGTTTAGGAATTTATTCATTTAAAACACAACCTGGTCCATTTTCAATTTTGAATTTCGTTATAAACGCGTTTTTTCTCTCCAAATTTGGTCTCAAAACAGTGTCCTCCCTTCCAATTTTTAATGTTACCACTAAGTACGAAATGATTCGCCCCATGCAACTTCGAGTCCCTGTGGTATTAATTAATCTTCCCGATAGTTATTACTTCCCTTGATAACGTAGCGTGGCGTAGGAGTACGGCATTCAATTGTGTTGTTGATATATATATATATATATATATAATTTAATATATGTTTACAAGGCTTTACAACATAATAAGCTATGTAATGTTCAGTTACCCATTTCAGGCACTATACATACTGGGACCGCATATTGGGCCTGCGGCCGTAAATTAGACATGTCCGCTACGGTTTGTGTGTTTTTACACTTTCTACGTTATGCTGTAATACTTATTTTTAAACTGCTGTTTCATTAATTTTTCAAGTTGACAGTTTGTATCTAAAATCTGAATATTTCTAAGATTTCAAAACATCTTCCTTTTTTTTCTGATCTTTAATGAATCGGGTTGCCTTGCAATGTCCGTTAAGTTTTAAAACCCGTTGCCTACGATTTTAAGGAGAAGTCATCAGATACACATTATATGTGTCCAGTTTCTTTTTAATAACTATAGAAGACTTGCATATCTTTAATCTTGTTATTTTTTCATCAGTTAATGCAAGTAAGTGATTCATTAAATGTTTTTTTAACATGTTGCATGTTTTTATTTTACAATAGTAACAGTGGTTTCTCCCTGTTTTGATTATGCGGCTCCATTGGAAAATACAAACAAAACAAACAAACAAAACAACAAATAAAAACAACAACAACAAACAAAAAACAACAAAAAACAAACAAACACACGCCGTCAATAACGCAATCTGCAAAACGCATCATTCAGACTCGTGAGCATATTGATTTTCTAATATGAATATGAAAATTGATCGTAAAGCAATATATTCGTCTAACCAAAAATTTTTGAGGCTAAAGTTTTGCAGAAATGTCTATAGATGATATATAGATCTAGTGAGTTACTAAAGACGAGTGTAAGTAAGTGTAATTTATTTAAGCTTCCAAGGATCCCTTTTCACAAATATGGACATTCATTAGCCATTTACACACCGTACACACATGAGATTCCCGACTAGGCTATTTAATATAATTGCATTCACGTGTACACACAATGAGCAGTTTGTATGTAGTAAACATATGATATGAATAAGTATACTCATTTCTCGCCAACCAGACAGATTGGCTATATTGCATGCGTATGTCTGATTAATGGCCATAATTATTTCAACATTTCAGACTTGCACTAAATCCCCTCTATATTCCACTACCATCAAAACATTTTATTAGCTTTGTTATTATTAATATTATTAGAAGCAGTAACAATAGTTTAACAAAATCAGTTGCCTATCACAACTGTT
>CM037794.1:16961625-16981574 GCA_021229015.1 Solen grandis
TTTGTGAAAAAAAAAACAAACGCGGTTTTTTTTTTTTGCTTTAAAAGATTTTAAACAATCAAAAAAAAAAAGGGTATTATAAAGAAACTATTCATGTGTTGTTCTCAAGTTCTGTGTAAATAATCTGTGTATCTGTCATTGATTTACTTCCTATCAACAGTTTAACTTTTTAGTGTAGCAGTGTAGTGTGAGCACATGTCTGTTACTGGGCAGTTGTAAGTAGGATCACTGGCCCTTCATTCAATATCTTCCTTGCTTAGTGCTCAACATATAAGGTTTGTTCCAGGACAAGTTGGATCAGTGTCAGGAAATTATGACAGGGTGTTGTATTATGCCATCATTATATCCGTCTCATGTAGATAACGTCCTTAAAATCAGGGATGTAAAAAATCACCCGCTTGCTCGACCTGGTAAGTGAAATTTAGTGTCAGACAAGTGATGAAATCCCAGAACATTTCTTTGTAATTTACCTGATTTGACAAACTCAGATTTTGGAAGGGCTAAGCAGAATTAGTTATAATATTAGGAATATTCCACCCCTGCAAATGACTTTTGAGGGACATTAACCCTTTCCCTCATAGAGGAAACCATGAAAAGACCTATGCGAATAACATAAAACCAGATCAGCCTGCGAGTAACTCGCAGGCTGATCAGGTTTTATACTGTTCGCTGCTCCTCAGTGGTCTGGAAATGAGGACTTTATAATTAAATTTGGTAAGGTTTAACTGTGGTTTTCTGCAGATCAGGCTTTATGTGGTACTATTGAGTGCGTCAAAATGAGTCTTATGAGGGAAAGGGTTAAAAGCCAAGCAAGCAAACATTTACCGTAAAAAATTCAGTTCAGTATTGAGTCTATCAGGTCCCCCTGGGTATCTGTCTTGATAAAGAGATAGTCTGATTATCAAGTAATATAGTAGCTTGGAAAGAGAGGATCATTTTAAAAATGAGATCTTTATATTGATTCAGAGAATCAAGATTTTTTTTGTTGAGTATACTATACACTTTCTTAAAAAGATAACATACTCATGAAAAATCGTTAAGCAACATCTTTCCAATCATCTTGATTTCGATTGAGTATTTTTTTTTTTTTTTAAATTGGGTTTTTTTTTTGTTTTTTTTCTCAATTGGCCTGCACTTAGGCCATCATTTTTTTTTCAAATGATAAAATATAGTCAAAAGTGCTTTTTTCTATGGAATGGACACAAACATATAAAAAAAAGAGAAAGAAATCAACTTAAAGACCTAAAATAAAATTTGAGTAGGGGCCATTCTGATGAGTCTGTTGGAGCAGTACAAACTAACATATTTTTAATTTTGGCCTTGTGTTTACTCAACATGGCAAGCAGGCAAGTGTGGAATTTTACACCCCAGTTCAGTGTGGAAAAAATCAACGACAACACGTAGGAAAAATTATTATTTGTTATTACTTCAACGTTTCGGCTAACGCCTTCATCAGGATAACAATAACTTTCAAACATAAACAACGGAAACGACGTCACCATGAATAACGTAACGTCAAAAAAGCGGGAAAGTGCAGACGTTATGCATACTATTTATAACATCAAAATGAGACTGTTTCGGATATAAAATACAATTCAGTGGAGTAATGGAGAAATTCTAATTTTAGTTTTGTTTCTTATTGATGTAAGAATATTGTGATATACTGTCCCCAGTGGCTGAGTGGTTAGAGAATCCACCTACTGAGCGGGAGGTTGTGAGTTTGATCCCTTGTCGCGACATACCAGCCGTAAAAAATGAAACTGGTATGGCTACCTTGCTTGGCACTCAGCATAAAAGGGTAGTCAGAGGACTAGATTGGTCTGGTGTCAGGTTAATGTGACTGGGTGTGGTATCATGCCATGTGTCTTGAGGCATGATACTGCAGTGTGGAAGCACTTTTTCTATGACTGAAATACTGTCGGTGGGATGTTAAAACCAACATATAAACAATAATGTGATGTTTGACCATTCAAGATAGAGCTATTATGCAGGTCTACCCTGTTCCTCTGTTGAGGCTTTATTTCACTTTTCTGCACAGGGAGACTACCCAGAGGCTCGGATGAACCCTTGAAATCACGTCCGCAGTATAGACCTAAGAACATATGGAGCCGAAAGAGGGCACTGTTTGGACAAAATGATTATATAGGTATGTTTGTTCAGTTTTGTGTGTGTTATGATTAAGATTTATACAAAGTGAATAACTGGTAACAATTGTAGGGTAGGTAAGAGCATCTGCCTCATAACCAGCAGGATCTAATTGCAACATACCAGTGATATTACTATGAGTATCGCTTGGCGCTCAGCATTTAAGGGTAGCTTACAGGACTGGCTGGCCCGGTGTCAGGATAATGTGACTGGGTATGGTATCATGCCACATGTCTATGGCGTGATACTGCAGTGTGGCAGCACTATATCTGTTGCAAGTAGACATTGTCCCCAAATGACTGAAATACTGTCGGTGCGATGTTAAACCCAACAAACAAACAAACAAACTACTAGTATCTATCTGTAGCTTAGAATGGCCCGTTGTCAGGATAATGTGACTGGGTGTGTGGTATCATACCACACGTCAATGGCACGTTACTGCATTGTGGCAACACTATTTTTTAATTGTAGACATCATCTCCAAATGACAAACAAATTTAGACAGTGCACAATTTACAGATTGATATTGATCATTTCAGAGTAATAAGACCTTAAAAAAGCCAGTGCATTATCCTATACACTATCCTATACCTAAAAGCTCTGTAAGGGTTAGTTTTAGTTTCATTTCTTGATTGAAGGGTGGGGGGGGGGAGAGAATCTCGTAAACCTCTCAGACACAAAGTACTGGTCCAATCAGGGAATGATACTGTAGGTTTAATCTGAAGATGTCAATCAATATCAAAGGTGATCAATGTAGATTTGTTTATGTGTTAAGCATAGTATGATCACGTTACAACATTTTATTAATATTTTTCATTTTCAGACATTTTGGGCGACTCAGCATTACGGCCCGTTGATTTGATACATGGTCCAAGATGGCTGCGTGGATTCAATGGAAACGAACTTCAGCGTTTGGCACGTCGGTTGGCATTTGAAGGCACTAAGATACCCGCAACTTTATCCCACGGAGCATCAAACATGATCAACGAATGAAGTTTCTGTATAAGAAATACAATAAGAAACGTGGACGGAGAATCAAATAAGATCCAAGTTTTGATATTGTAGTTGATGGTTTAAAATTTTTACCGTCCAATTAAGCTAATTTTAACACTAAGGTGGACTAGCCTTATTCCAGATCAGCCGGAAATAAATTTACAGTTTGATAAAATTTATTTGGGGCAGCTCCATTTTATGGATGTATTTAGGGTCCAACTAGAAATGCATTATTTTGGACAATATAGTTACTATTTTAAAATGTGCTTTAAGCTGCTAAGTTGATCTGCATAGTATAGTATACTATGTTAATAAGATCAATACACAAGTCAGAATGCTTTTTTCCTTTAGAATTGCCTGTTTTGATGCACATTTTCATGTAAGGTTTTGTCAAGTACAAACTTGATAAGATAGCAGATTGTGAAAATATGTTCAGAATTAGATAATTTTACAGTAGACTTCTTATTGTGCAAAGGAGAGGATATTATGACTAGGAGCCAGACAGTGTTACATTATAGGTATATTAAAGGATAAAGATTTGTAAGTCTTATATTTTGTTTTCCTCCAGATTTTAATCAATGCACATGGATGGTAGATAGAGCATACAGAACTTCCTTGTTTTTTTATTGTTTTGAGTTTTAGATGACGAAACAGTAATTTAGTTGTAAGCACTGTACAGCAAATTTACATAAAGGAGACCCTTCTTAAAAGTACTCGCGTGGAAACCAATGTCCTACCGTTGTGACAGCTGCATCATGTGAAAAAATCATAGTAACCAGAACAGAGATTTGAACCTATAGTGGTGAGGGGTAAGTAATAGAAAAATCAACTCTTTATAGGCACCTGGTCTTGGTGACCTGGCTGGTCTCCAGAAAAACATGCATGGGGGTTTTTAATTTTTAGTATGTCTAGTTTTCGAAGAAAGCAAGTTGAGGTATTGTTATCACTCTGGTGTTGTCGTCGTTGGTGTAAAAAATTGAGGCTGTATCTTACTACATGTATTTCATTTGTAAAGTTTCTGTCATCAAACTTCACATATTTGTTTACTATCACAAGGGCTACATTCTCATCAGTGACCATACATTTAACTCTTAGGCCCATTTTCACCAAATTTATCTCCCTTTAGCTCACCTGAGCACACAGTGCTCATGTGAGCTTTAAGGATCCGTCGTCCCATAAATGTTTCAAACAACATCTCTTCTGAAACCACTGGACCTGAATTTCCCCTGTTTTTTCCCTTGCATGAAAATTTACTAAAGTTGTTCAAATGGTTCTGGGTCATTGCATACTGGGTCACAGGAGCTTAAAATAGATTTTAAAAGTGAAAACTTTACAAATCTTTTTGTCAAAAAGGGAAAAAAGGGCCCTCCTGTGGTTTAGGTATTTAGTGTGTAACATGGACCTCTACCATGTTTGTGCAAATCATACCCCTGGGTTTCAAAATTTGCTTCCCTCTAGGGTCACTTGATTCTATATAAACCTATGTAGGGAAAACTTGAAAAATCTTCTTGTCAGAAACCATAAGGCCTGAAGATTATATATTTGGTGTGTTTTAAAAAAAACAACAACAAAATAAGCAGATGAACATTGGCATCTGCATGCGGTGCTCTTGTTATACAATGATTCACTGTACCAATCCACTGGATTGCTAGACATGGAGAGGAAGACTTCACTCTCAACTGGACAGCTAGGCCTTACCCTTGTAGAAAGGATAGTTCAAGGCCTCGATAAATGGATGATGATGATGTCTGATGATGATGATGATTGCTTGATTCGGAAAATAAAACTGCTATAAGTATTTTATTTCTTTAATATGGTGCATGCAAAGGGAAAAAATTGCCCTACACACAGGTCTTAATGATACTTTTTAACAGTTTTTCCTAACATTTAAGAAAAGCTTTATTTATTGATGTGTTTTACATGATAGCAAACATATTTTGATGATTTGATAAGGTTTTCCAGAATGTTAGGTAAAACTCTACAACTGACAAAAAAAAATCATTGGGACCTGTGTAGGGCACAATTTTCTGCTTTGCATGCGCTATATAGAATTAAAATTAATAAAGAAATAAATTACTTATACATCAGTTTTCCCCTCTGAATCAATGTAAAATATGCTTTTTACAATAGCTTTAAATGACATTATATACCACCACTTGGAATGGCCATATTGGTAATACATTTGGATTTTTTTTATGCCCTTCAGATTGTGTAGAATCTGAGCTACAAGACTGCATGAGCAAACAGAGGAGACCCGATCAAACAGCTGTAGAAGGAAGAGTCTGATCTGGGTTTGTCCTGGTTGCCCAAAGGGATTTGATGATTAATCATTTATGGCTTCAAATTGACTATTTGAGTTAAACGTTGCTTTGACAGTATTTCAGTCATATAACGATGTCCAGCTAATTACAGGTGGGGGGAAGACCCTGAATGCATGGAGGCATCCGTGTAGAAAACCCCGACCCACCGCAAGCAATGGAAGGCTTCCTCACATGCAAATCCCAATGACCTGCCGGGAAATTTGAACCCCGTGTTGAGAGGCTGAGGGAGTGTTAAAGTCAGCGACTTTACCCTCTCGGCCAAGGGGCCCCAATCATTTATGGATGTTTTTGTTTGTTAAACAAATGCTTGAATGAAAGGGTGGGAATCATGATGAAAATAGTTAAATCAAATTTTTTTTGACAATTTATTTATAAATTAATCATTGGATTGTTTATCTGGCCCCCAAAATTTTACCAGGGTTTTTCAATGTTCTGTTAATGGGATGATAAAAGTCTGATATTTAAAAAGTAATGAAACATTTCTCTTCACTTTTGCGAGATGTTAAGAGTGTAAAAAAATAGTTAAAGAGAAAAATAGATTTTTTAAAAAACCTAGTTAAAAAGCTGTAAAATTTGTTTTTAAAAGAAAAGTATCCAGTTAGGCAGAAAATAATCTTGCATTTCATATTTATTAAAACGAAATCCTGCACTTAATTTTTAAAGTCTTTATTTGAGTTAATTGATAGAATTGAAAGAAATGAATATCCCTGCACATTTATCATTTTTTCACTCACAAATTTCCCCCTCTCTCATCCCAATTTTATATATATTTTTTTCTCCTAAAATTTCTCTCTCTCTGTTAATATGTATGCACTCTCAATGTTACAAATGCTGTGTCATGTGTCAACCTGTCCTTCTTTCTTTTTCCTCATTGTGTCGATCCCCCCCTTTTTCTCTCTCCCCTTTTCCTTTCTGTCTATGTAATTTTTTTTCGTGGACACTAATTTTCGTTGTTTTCGTGTGGGGTTTTCAAAAGAATATTAATCCCCACGAAAACTTGTCTTATATATAGACCTCTCGTTTTCTAGAACATTAGATTCACGAATAAATGTACCCACGAAATTCTCTTAGGTACATTATAAAACAAAAATTTAATGTAAACAAAAAGTAATGTTTTTTTACAGTATCAGTGGCCCCCTCAAGGTGTGATCTAATGTCTTATTCTTATCCCCACTTACGTTAAATTTTCTCTCTTTCTGTCATTCGTTTTCATCCCCAAATCGGCGGTGTTTAGTTGCCGTCTGATGCCATGAGTTATAATAGCAACACACACGTGCCCCCACGATTGTCTGACCCCCCGCACCACACGAACGCCGTTGTTTTACTTAAAAGCTAGTTTAGGTTGAAATTAAAGGGGACCTAGCGTCTGTCATGTCACGGATTTTATAGATTTCGTTGACATTAGTAATTCTTTTCAAGTATAAGGAAATAATGATGTATATGGTCGAAAAAACCTTTTAACTTACACCTTTTTTCCTGTTCAAACAACATCTTTTATGAAAAATTATGATTATTTCATCTTTTTTGTTAGTTTTTATGCAAATATAGAAATACAACGAGGCATAAATATATGTAAATAAAAAAAATTAATAGCGGACGTTTTCATTGAGTTTCGTTAAATATGAATCATTTCTCAAAATTAAATATTAAGAAAATTTTTCTTGGTTCAAGGAAAAATATGGATTAGGCATGATAATATGCCCACCTGGGTCTCTTAATACTTTATATAGAAGAGACACTGGCCTATCTTAGCAGAAGTTCGGGGGAAATAACTTCGGAATATACTATCCTTTAAAAAATTGTGGTTTTTCAAATGGTTAACGAATTTGATTACGGTATATTTTTAATCCTTTATAGTTTGGAAAGTATTTCTACCAGAAAAAAGTAATATTTTTATACCACGAGGTAGGTGTATGTCTGTGTGTGTGTGTGGAAGGTGGTGGGTGGGGAGGGGGGAGCATATATATTTTCAGTCTGTGCGTCCGGCCGTCCGTTACATGTACCTTCACGTTTAAGCTTGTTGATGATATGATTACTAAACATCTACACGAAACTTGGCAATACATGTACGTTACATCATGATAAAATTTTATTTTTATTCGTTTCATGGCTATGACCTGTACGAGTATTTCACAGTAAGATTGGTTCTCTCCCTCATCATCATTGGTATGTAATTGGAGGGTCGTTAGTTTTTTTTCCGATCGCGGGCATTCCAATGTCGCCTAGCATACAAAGGTACCAGGGTAATATGACTGAGTGTTGTTTCGTGCCTAGCATACTCGTACACAGGTAGGTGGTTTCAGGACTGCTAACACGGGTATCAGGGTAATGTGATGAGTGTTGTTTCGTGCCTAGCATACAAAGATAGGTGGTTTCAGGACTGCTAACACGGGTACCAGGGTAATGTGACTGAGTGTTGTTTCGTGCCTAGCATACAAAGCTAGGTGGTTTCAGGACTGCTAACACGGGCAGAAAGTTATGTGATGGTGTGATATCGTGCCCCGCACTGTAAAACAGGATAATGTAACGGCGTGTGGAATCGTGCCTAGTACTGGTAAAACGGGTATCAGGATAATGTGATTGCGGGGTGGAACGTGCCTAGCACTGATAACTGGGTACCCAGGTAATGTGACGGCGTGTTGGTATCGTGCCTTTGTATGGTAACCAAGTACCAGGTAATGTGTGCGTTGTGGTATCGTGCCTAGCACTGGTAACCAAGTACCAGGATAATGTGACTGCGTGTGGTATCGTGCCTAGCACTGGTAACACGGGTAACAGGATAATGTGACTGCGTGTGGTATCGTGCCTAGCACTGGTAACACGGGTAACAGGATAATGTGACTGCGTGTGGTATCGTGCCTAGCACTGGTAACACGGGTAACAGGATAATGTGACTGCGTGTGGTATCGTGCCTAGCACTGGTAACTCGGGTACCAGGATAATGTGACGGCGTGTGGAATCGTGCCTAGTACTGTTAACACGGGTATCAAGAAAATGTGATTGCGTGTGGAACCGTGCCTAGCACTGATAACTCGGGTACCAGGATAAAATTTTTTTGGGGACGGCGTGTGGGATCGTGCCTAGTACTGGTAACCAAGTACCAGGAAAAATGTGACTGGTGTGGTTCGTGTCTAGCACTGGTAACACGGGTCCAGGATAATGTGACGGGCGTGTGGTATGTGCCCCAGCACTGGTAACCAAAAACCAGGATAATGTGATGCCCTGTTGTATCGTGCTTTGCATGGTAAACCGGGTACAAGGATAATGTGACTGCGGTGGTATCGTGTCTAGTATGGTAAACTTGTACCAGGATAATGTGCGGTTTGTGGTTTTATGCCCCCACTGGTTAACACGGGTCCAGGTTAATGTGACTGCGGTGGTATCGTGCTATCACCTATGACTTGTGAAGCGGCGAGTCATGTACATTAACCCACAGGGATAAATAATGTTGAAATAAACAAAGTCCCGAAATGGCTGAAAATTGGGATGGCTGTGCGATAAATCGTTCAAAAGAAAATTTAAAAAATCTTAGGAAAAAAATTGGTTAAAGATATAGTGCTTCCAAAATTAGTTTGAATTGTTTCCAAGTTGACGGTTCTTTTTTAGATCAAGCAATATTGTAAAATTCGTAGTCATAAATATTCGGAATATCAGGACGAAAATAAATTTTTTTGCAAGTTATTTTTTTCTATTTGATCGATATCAGAAGCAGCAAAACTGAGGTTCGTTTAAGTTATTTGAAACATTCAAAGTAATAGTTCTATGTAAATTGGGCATATTTATTAAGTATCCCCTTAAAAAGACATGTTTGAGTTGATATTTGAATAATTGTGTAAGGTTGCTCTAGCAGTTTTACGTATAAAGCAAATCTTTTTTTAAAAAAAAAGGAAACTGAAATATGAAAAAATATTATTCAAGAACGGAAAGGGGAATTTTTGACATTCAGAATATTTCAGAGAATGGAACTAAATATGATCACATTAAAGTGGTAACCATAAATGAATTATTGAATGCATAAAAAAAACAATATTCACAAAATTCAAAAGCGGTCCAGATTGTTCTTAAAATTAGCACTGTTTAAAAAAACCCTTTACCCTGAATTATCGAAGGTTAGTTATACAAACCTTTTCAGGAAAAACTGCAATTATGAGGCCTTTACTTCAGTTAAATATGAATTCCTTAAAAAATGTTATGTTATAGGGGGGTAAAGTCGCTGACTTTATTTTTGGTTAGCGCGGATTTTTGGCAAAGGGTATCCCCGATGCTATGCATCCCTTCTTGAGAAATTGCGAAAAGCCATCAAAATCGTAAGGCGTAGGCGTTTGGTTCTATATTTTAGGGAAGACCTTGTTATGCCTTCCAGGAGGACAAACATCAACTTATCATGATATGTCCTTTAAATATCGATTTAAAATCGTAGACGATAAAATAGTATTTATTTATTTATTTATTTATTTATTAGCTGGAGAACGTTTTTTTTTTAATAGCATGTAAAGAATCAACCTCTATACGTTTATTTGGATTACATTACAAGACAATCAACAGGGCCATTTTGAAAAAATTTGAAAGGAAAGAAAAGAAGAAAATAAAGATTCATCGTTAACAAGAGGCAATTCAAACAGTAAAACCTTTATTTGATGGCCAAAAAAGGGGCATAAAATTAAAAGTTATTTTAACATAGGTTTTACATGTGATAGGATAGGATTTTTATAACCATCGGTTGCCCCCGTTTTCGCTTCTTTTTCATTTTCGCCAAGTCCTCTTTGTCCATTTTCCCTTGAGGGGGTGAGGACGGGGAGTACCAGTATTCCTCCCTCTTTTGGCTTCTTGCTCCCCTACTCACCGCCGCTAAAGTCAAGGGAACTCTCGGTCCTGTATTTTATTTAAATTTTTTTTTTTACAGCGCCAAAATTTCGAATATATGTTTTACCAGGTCACGTGATTGAATTTAAGGTAAAAGAAGCGTCAAAGAAACTGTTCGGGCCATAAGGCGTAAACTGTATGTTGATCCATATGAAATCGTGTTTTATTTTCGGTGTAAGCTGTTATTGGATTTATTTTGACATATTTCTTGAAACCCAAATGAAAATCTTGGTTAAAAACCGAAGGGTTCGGAAAAGAACTCGGTTCATTGGTTTGCATAAATTATTTTAGGATATTCCATCGTTAAATGGAAGTTTCAGGGTGCATATCTTTCTGCATGGCTGTCAATTGGCAAATAACAATTAAATCTACCTGTTTTAAACATAAAAACATCCTTAAAACTAGCTTTGAAAAAAAAAAAAACGTGGTGAATTTTAAAAAAACTTAGTTAACTTTGTGTGGACTTGCAAAATCGCAGTGTATAAATTTTGCTAACATAATCAGTGTATAAATTAGCTAAATAAGCCATATATAGTTTAAAAGATTTAGGTTTAATTTTATAATCTGTTGGCTTTTGGCTTTGTTTCAGGTTGGTAATTATTAAATATTTATATTTTCTTGAAATTACCTCCCTTTAATTTATTCTTATCCCAGTGGAAATATATAAAATCTCCCCTTTCAATATATAATTTTTGTGCGTTTGTTTAAAAGCAAGGGATGATTCCGCTTACACATGAATTTTAAAAACACTTCTTTTCAACTTATGCTGTCTGGTGAGATGTTTTTATTTTTAAAGTGACAAACCTTTGGCCCGGTTAGCAGTTGGAAAAAAAACGTTAGGTTACTCTGCACCCCAAAAAAACGCTATTGGTGTGGTGTCTTGGTAGGCGTTTGGTTAAAAGATTATTTTTTTTAAGCTCCCGGGAAAATATAGAAAAAAGGGCTGACGTGTTATATTTCGTTTAGGCTATTTTGTGTTCAGTACTAAGTTAGGGAGTTAAATTCAGTTATTTTTTTTTGTCTTTGATTCTCAAATTAATTAAACGTTAATTATTTGAGACAATCAATCATTGTTACAATCATTCATTCGTAAATAAGTTTTGTATACATTTCATAGCTTAACTTTTTTTTCCCAGACCGCTCGGAAACGTTACAATAGCATCAGCCTCGTTTGCGCAGAGGGGTTTAAGTGCTCGTCGCTGAATAGGGGCCCCAAGGTCTAATCCCATGAAAGAATTTTTTTCGGCGTAGCTGGTATAAAAATTGATTTTGACTACTTCTTCAACCAATTAAATGTTTGTATGTAAATGAAGCCATAGAAAATCAATGCTTTTTGGGGTTTGTATAAATTATTTTTAGAATTTTTTGGGGAATTCAAATATTAAAATGGGTGTTTTGGGTTGTATATATTCTTTCTTCTTGATACAACAGGTCCTTTTCCAGTTTAAACATAAAAGGTAACACAGTATGTAAATTTAACACTTACGTATCAATTTGGGGAATGCTGCTTTGGCAATATGATTTAAAAGAACTTAATAAGAAGAAGGCGTATGTCTATTTTTAAGCAAAATTTCCCCCTAATTTGTAAAAGTGGATCGGCCTTAGGGGGAGGTAACTACTCTGTAGAAGTTGTGCAGCTTATTGTGCAGATCTGGAAACAATATCGGATAAAAGCGATTCATGATCTTTCGGTTTCGCTTGGAATTTGAATTGTTAAAAAATTCAGCAAGTGATAATATTTAATGTAAAATAGAAAGGGTTAGAATTGGTTAGTAAGCTATTTTTTAAGTTTGTCAAATAAATCCGTTTTCACAATTTATATTTTCACAATGCCTTCCATAATCTGGTATTTATTTATTTTTGCTTACTTTTTCCATTTTTATAATAGATCTACTTTTAATCTGCTTACATGTTACAATTGAAAATCTTTTAGCTACGCCGAATAATTTTTTTTTTGTCAAATTAAAACTTATGCGTCCCTGGCATATTTAGTGCATCGTATTAAATTACAAGTCGTTGTAAATAATACAACCCGGTGCTGTCTTCACTTTTTCCTTTAAAAGCGTTGCCTTGGAAACCATTTTAACATCCTTAGGTTCGAATCTTTTTTTATTCCTGAGTCAAGTGGATAACAAGCTGTTCTTGAATTCCTCAACCTTTTCGAGCTTTCGCCAATTCAAACACTGCAGTCGGTTAACTGAATGGGAAATGCCATAGAGAATAAAACTGCCTGTAAGCATCTTGTGGGAAGTGTTTGTTAACAAGAATTAGTCGGAAGATTCCAATAGACAAAATAAGGCTAGCATAAAAAGCGACCAAGCGTCGCATTAGTTTCTCAAAGCGTGTCAACGAGGTGAAACGAAATGCCCGAAGCAATTCTCGATGCTTTTTAAATACAACGTTTTAAGTCAGAGAGTTTCATTTACTGGACAGGGGGATCTTGAACGTGCATATGCATAGCTCAAGGGAACGTTTACATTTAAATATAAAATGCGAGTGCGAAATTTTGTGTGGGCAGAACTTAATGGTACATTAAAGATAAATTTAATTGCATAGCGCTAACGTCCATCTTCATTTTTCATCGTTTCGGTTTTTGGGCGTTAATTGACCAAATAATAGCCGGGTAAAGTACAGAGGGCGTTGCGTATGTTTTAACTTCCAATGGGACAGTTTATTATTTTGCTGATGTCATTATAGTACAATTTTGGAATACTTTCAAACATTTTTTAAACATTCCTTTCAATCTTGTCATATTCGGGGGTTGTTAGGCTTTTGATTTACGGGGAAACATGCTGGTAAATGCACAAAAGACAAATCGAACCGCTGTGTTCAATTGCGCCCCCCCAAAAAAACCAAAAAAAAAAAAAAAAAAAACTTGTTTAGTTTTACAATGTAGCATATTGTTTGGTTTTTAAAGTCTATTTTGGTCGCGGCAGGATAATTGACTGGACTTGTTATTGTTCCATTGTTTGTTTGTAACGTCCCACGACGTATTTTGGGGCATTTTTGGGGACGATGTCTATTTGAGACTTATAGTGCTGCCCACTGCGAATCACGTCGTAGACATGTGGTAGTAGGTCACATTATCCTGACACCGGGGCCCAAAACCAGTCCTGCAACCTAACCTTTTACGAGCATGTGAGCGCCAAGCAATGGAGCTATACCAGATCCATCTTTTAGGGCTTTGGTTGTTTTTTGCGCGGCCGGGGATCGAACCCTTGACTGAATTGTGCCATTTTTGATCGAACGAAAAAAATTCTTTATTTCCCGACTAAATAGACAAATTTAAAGTTTCGTTTTTGAAATTAAAGCAACCAAATCAAAAATTTTTTAGTTATTGACAATCAAATACACGTAAGGAATTTATTATCATTTTTTAATAACGAAGGATTGGTGCCAATCTACTGCAAATGTTTCTTTATTCATGTTTAGTTACACGAATTTTTGCATCCGTCCTCCGTTACACAAAATTTAAATGCTCTATGTCTGTATTTATAAATTTATTGCATTTTCGCAATTTTCTTTCAAAGAATGTTATCTTTTAAAATATTACCATACACCATAGTACTTTTAATTATTTTATATCTTGTGAAATAAATAAAACTGTAACGTTGGAGTTTTCCATGAATACCAGCCCTACTGTATCGATCGTTTGTTGTTTAATAGTACGTCTACATTTCCTTTCTTATACACCCTTGGAACACCCCAAATATACAAATAAGATTTTTTTTTCATTTAGAACACTCGAATGATTTAATATAAAATTAAAAAAAGCAACCTCATGAATTTTTTTGCCCAAAATAAAACTATGAAAAACCAAAAGCAAAGACTACCCCCAGATGGTGATTCTACCCCAGCTAAAATTGCTACAGCGCATTTAATGAATAATGAAAAGGTTACAAGTGTCACATCACAATTCGTTGGAAAGTGTGCAGGACTGTCTTAATGAATATTGCAAGAATTATAATCGTTCTTTGAAGCGATATTAAAGGTAAATCTGGAAAAAAAATGAATATTGCCCGGGGACGTGACGAGCTCCCGATTTAGCCCCCAACAAAAAAACTTGCTTTGGGATATAAATGTATCTAACATTTTAAATGGTAAATCAAAATACAAATTTAAATGGAAATTTGCTAAGTGATCCTAGCAAATTTTGAGTAGTATACTTCATAAACTATCCTAAATAGTTCCACAAATGAATCGCATAATCGACTCAGTACTTTAGGTTTCGGTGGTTTTCTTTCCCTTTTTATATTTTTGGGAAACAACTTATGCATACACATTTTCTGTTGTCTTTCCACAGTCCCCAAATAAAAAAATAATGTCAGACTTTTAAGTCATGCAAAATCTTAATTACAATTGACAGGGTCCTCGGGCAGCGTGGCGAAATTATATATTTAATATATATAATTATATATATTATATATATATATATTTTTACGTCGTATTGGATTCTACTATTTATCTACTTTCGTGTGGGGTTCTCTTGATTTTCCGATCTTGCCTGGTCTAAAGGTCAAGGTACGTCTTTACACTTGTTTCAAGAATATTTGACGAGCCACATCTTCATTTGCTAAATTAGGATCTTTTTTTTTTTCGTGGAGATTTTTGGGTAATTACGGTCAGAGGGACAGGAATTAGGGGGGACCTTCTATCTTTTTTGACATTTGATACTGAGCAGATAAATAGTCCAGGAGTGGATGGTGACGACTATAGATAGCACTGTTGTAAAAAAATTCGTTTAAATTTGGGTTTAGTCCGTGCAGATACAACGGTCTGTCGAAACTGTGGGTTCCGTTTTACTTAATCAGTTAAGGAAGTCTTGTTTGGAAACTTGGCATCGTGAGTTTGTTAATCTATTTTCGTGAACTTTTCGTTTTCATCTTAAATACACCACGGGAAAATTTAAATTTTTCACAGTATTCAGAGAGAGAGAGAGAGAGAGGGGGAGCATTAAAAAGGAATACACAAAAATAATATGAAGGAACAAAAGGGCTTTTTTTTAAATGAATTTAACGAAACCCTAAAATTGAAGGTATTTTTACTCAATATCTTTTTATGATGGTAATGTTTTTAAAAAATTATGTGTCAGTTCACGGGGCTTATAGTAGTACTTTTTATTCATTAATGTGTTCATGTACCTAGTGCATATCTTTAAAATTATCTTTGAAAATTATTTTGAAACTAAACTCTCTTTCACGAGTGTAAATGCGCTATCATTAATTTGAATGGATTATTTCTCTCCGAAATATGTAAGATAGTTTGATATTTTAAGGAAAAATTCTTGGCACATAAAATATATATTTCTGAAAGTATGTATGCACGAGGAGGTATGTTTTGCAAAAGTGACTATGTATTTAAACAGGGCGAATATATAACTGTTTGAAGCTCGACGTTGAAACAATAGAATTTAGATTACGACCAACTAAAAAAATAAGTTTAAAAATGTACAAACAAAATGCTTACATGTCCTCGCAGTCATGCATTCATTGGTAGAAACTTAAACATTTATGATGTCAAACGTGATTATATATATATATATATATATAAAATATTTATATATTATTTTATAGAGAGAGGAGAGAGAGAGAGAGAGAGGGGGATTTAATTTGTATACTTCAAAGGGAAAATTTTTTTTTCAATTTTTTTTTTCCCAGTCCTTGGACTCGGCTTGTGTTTTAGCAATTGGGACGGCTGCTATGTGAAACCGTCATATGCTTGCATCCGCGAGCCGTAATTGTCCTCTGTTGTCCTCAATTAGAGAGGATCAGGTTCATTTCTAAGCTAATGAATTCACCACAAATTTGACCAATAGGAATTGTACTTCTTTAATTAATGTATAGAGTACGAAAAGAATGATAGACAAGGAGTGGGGACTTTGTCTACAGTTGCCCTTTCTTCCTTGCGTTTCATGATTTTTGTTCAGTTTTCATTATTCTTTACACGGTGTTATTTAATATACAGAACTTATTTGTCTATTTTAATAAGACTTTTTGTAGAACGTACCTTCCAAAACACGCATGAATGTTGTTTGGCTAAAATTGAAAAGTTATGTACGATTTTGTTAAGGGATGGGTTGCGTCGCTGGAATCAAAGTGGATATTTTGCAATGCCACATGTGCAGTCCGGTTTTCTTTTTAAGGACAACGTTGTTGAGGCCGTTGCTACAATAAAACATGCACATGTTTTATAGTCCTTGGCTTATGATGTTATTACTTACCAATTCACCCCTGTGTGGCCGAATTTTAGATGGTTACCATGGTTTTCATTTTGGTGATTGTGGCTCTACTCAAGTACCTATGTTCATTTGGGATCTCAAGTTTTGTAGCCATATGACGGGTATATTAAAACACTAAAAAGTAACAACATATATGTATATAAATATAAGTACTTTCAATTAGTCTTGTCGACGAACAGGGACAAAATTAACATATCATACAGGACTGATTAATTTAAAATAGCAAATGTCAATAATTTTACTATTGTAAAATTGACCATTTGCGAATCTTGTCAGATATCCAAGCAACAGAAGCTTAAACTTGTTCTGCGTCAAAAGAGAATGACACATTGTGACATAAATGAATTTGTTGTTCGTAAAGACCATAAGATGCATCTAATTCATTTGTAAATCTTTTGATCATGGATAAATTGTTTTCATCTATGGTGCCCCTTAGGTAGTAAAAAAGGCTAGATTAAAGCTTGTTTGTTCATTTTGTAGATCGAGTTTACTTAATGGCAATTTACGAACACTATTTTTGGATAAGAACGAAAAGTTTTAAATATTTTTCAAGAATATTAATGCAAAGCTCCATTTATTCGAATTTCTTACTTTATTTGATTCTTAAGCTAACTCAAATCTATATTCTATATAAAAAAGGAAATGTTTCAAGAGGCAGTGATAAATTTCGTTTTCGGAGGAAAACACATATTTGAATGCGGGATTTATTACAAAAGAGAGCAACGAACGATGGCATTCTATCTTATGAATCCATTTCGCATTCAAGTCACGGACAGAAGGAGGAAAACTTAATTTAAAAAAAGCTCTGTAACGTTTACAGTTTTGTTTGTGCTCGTAATGACGTTGGATAAACGCGACATTCACGATTGATTTATCAAATTTGGGTGTCAATAGTGTAAGTAAAAGAAGATTTAATTAACTAGTAAACAAATAGTCGTAATGAACTTGCTTTGCCCCTCTGAAATTGAACACCGTGACTATCTCTTCATCGAGGCAATATAGAAAAAATAAACGGTATCTTCGACGTGCATCGCAATATTTGTCGAGAAATACACAGTGATGAAATTCGGGCCTTGCTATGTTTGTTGAATGCGAGAACTATCATTATCGCCTTTAGTCGACATTTTATTATTTATTACACCTTATGGGGCAACAGTGAAACATATTTATTTCTGACTCGTCAGTTTTGCTGATATTTCGCTTTACTGCGTTATCATTTCTGGCTCGTCAGTTTTGCTGATATTTCACTTTACTGCGTTATCATTTCTGGCTCGTCAGTTATGCTGATATTTCGCTTTACTGCGTTAGCTATTCTGGCTCGTCAGTTTTACTGATATTTCACTTTTTTTTGGTCAACTATTACTATTATATTCTTTTGTATTTTCATTCAACTCTGAAATATATCTAAGCTTTCATGATGCTGAAAAAGTTCAACTATCATTTATTAAGATCTATTTTGCATACATTCATATTGATCCATATTCGGGAAGTGGTTGGCTCAAGTCCGGCCGCGACATAAAAACGTCGTTAAATTGTAATAAGGCATACTCGTATTTCCATGGCGTGCTTAGGTATAAGGGTAGCCCCGGGACAGGTTGGTCCGGGACATGGTGTGGTACCATTCTACTTGTTTATGTAAGATCGATAAAATTTCTCAAAAGACTGCAATATTGTCGGTAGGGTTTTATTTATCTATACTACAGGAAGCAAACTCATTAACTTGACTTTTTACGGTTGATGTATACTTACAACATAAAATGTCATTTCAGATTAACACTTTATTTCAACTTCTATTTCGTATTTAAGATGATTTTAATTTCTGTTTTATATTAACGAATTTATTAATTTAGCAGAAAACTGCGCTTCTTTTGGAAAAAATCTATGAATCTAAGAGACTAGAATAATTCTGCTAAATAAGCTACGAATGAATAACAACTTTGCCGTTTTTTTATTTTTAAAAATACTTAGATCGCATTAGCAAAAAATATGTGTGCTATGATTCTTTTATCCTTTTAGAATATTAACATCAGTACTTTTTGAAGAGTAATTGTTCCCCAAAATTTGTGCTAAAAAAAGCATATTTTCTCCTTATGATATTTAAATGGACAACTGCTTTTTAGCATATTGTCAAGAAATGGAGATAATTTCTTCTTAAATTTTACGTAAGATTCCATGCATTCCAAAATTGAGGGAAATAAAAGGCAATACAATAAGCCTCGAACCAGATGGGGACATTCGTCTAACCACGCGACTAATTCAATAGATATGTATTCCAGAGTTGCGTCCTTTCCGTAGACTTAAATAACTAGCATTCTTGCTCGTCCTGTTGTTAGTGTAACTTGAAATAATTAAAAAAATTATTGGAGACAATTTTATTACTTTATTTTTTTGCCTTCGCCTTTCGTCTCTTTTAGTCGTTCTGTTTTTTCATATTTGAGAAGATGTATGGTTGTTGAATTGCGGTTCTACTCAATGTCACTTAGGCATTTAATGGTAGACACATAATTAGCTGCCATTAAATGCTAAGCGCTGACACAAATCTGATGTAGCAAAAACACATAGTACAACTCAGCTGCGTTCTTTACGCTTGTAAATGCATATGTAACCCGTTGAACCACACAAGCCTACCAAATGACCCATGACAAAATGTCATTTGGCTGAAAAATTCATGGTTATTTGAACAGCGGGGCACTTTTTATCAATGTTTTTAAACCCCTTTCCCTCATAGAGGACACCATGAAAAGACCTATGCGAACAGCATAAACCAGACCAGCCTGCGAGTAACTCGGGCTGTTTTGGTTTTATGCTGTTCGCTGCTCCTCATTGGTCTGGAAATGAGGAGTTTGTAATTAAATTTGGTAAGGTTTAACTGTGGTTTTCGAGATCAGGCTTTATGTGGTACTATTGAGTGCGTCAAATGAGTCTATATGAGGGAAAGGGTTAAAGAGATAAGACCACGACGTAATAGGCGTTATGTCGTCAAACTGTATCACCAAGGTTTATTAACATAGAAGGTAAAGCCTAGGTCAGTAGTATAGGTATTGAGAGTGTCTAGCTCACTGCGGGTCTAACACACTTCAAAATCCAGACGCGCTAATCCGCGCGCCTGGCTTATCATGTGTAAACCCCCAAAAAGCAAACACTCTCCAATACCTATACTACTATTAGTTAAAAAAATCAAAAAAAAAACATAATGTAAAAACAAAAAAAATCACATTAAAGTAAAATTTAAAAAAAAAAACAATGAAAAAAAAAAAAGAAAATTATGTTTTTTTCCTGAACCATTTTTTTACCACTCTGAATATGGAGGAGGAGGGTTTTCTAACGTATTATAAAATTCAATATTATACGTTTTATATATTTTTGGATATTTTCTAGAACTCAGTTAT
>CM037794.1:16981674-17031674 GCA_021229015.1 Solen grandis
GCTATATCTCATGGCTGTCTACCATAATTGAATTATAAAATATGGTCCCCAGATATGTCGTAGCTTGTTTACTCGTGTACTCTTTATGTTAATGTCAAATTTCTTAATCTCTGAAACTAAAGTTCAGAAGAATAAAACCTTGTTTCGCACTAATGTTAACCTCGTGGTATCCGCCAGTTCACACATTACGTTATTTGTTATGATATCATTTGTTTATATCGTGCAATATATAATATTTGATTTCTTCTTACATGGTTGTTGACAAATATATTATTTCAATGATGTGTTTTCATTTCTCATCATGTGGCATTGAATATACTGTTATTCGGCATTCAGGGTCGTTTTTATTGTTGTCAGAATATTTACTGTTTATTGACATTTTTTTTTAATTTTTTTTTTTTTTTTAAAAAATCATAAGTTAAACTTTACTATAATATGAATTTTAGGGAACTAGTGTGAATCTTAGCGAATCAGTTCGCATATTAAGTCAGAGATGGATGCGAAATGCTGTTCCGGTGTAAATAACTTTTCTGCCTCTGCTAAATTAAGCAGTTGGCGTGTTGGCCGATTAACACTAATTATAACGCACTTGAAGCCCACAACTGACGTATGGTAACGATGAATAATATGTTGCAAGATAAAAACAAACGATATCAAACTAAACAGCATAATGAGTGAACTGGCGGATATCCCCTTCTATACGTGGTCCTCTACCATTATTGCTTAAGCATTTTTGATCCCTTTAAAAATGAGGCATTCATATCGTTGACTAATTTTATAACTAATATTTTTTTTGTACCTGAAGCTGCTAAAATTGTTTTAATCAATTGTTTTATATACGCTGGTGAGCAATTTATTAAGCACATTTGGGTTTGAAAAACATTCCAACCTTTTGAGGAGCATGTAAATGAACCTTTTCAGACATTGCTTAAGAAGTTTATGTAAATATGCTTTGTATTGAATAGTTCCTGTTTAATTGACTTTGAATATTTAAAGAAAATATAATACCTCATGTTAGAGGGACGTAATGTGTTCTGCAAAATATATTTACATGATAAAATCAGGCAGAAAAATTCATTGTACGTCTTGTTTTGTTACGTTTTCGTTGTTACATTTGTTTATGATGATCCCGAATTTATGTATATATTGTTTAAAATATATGATGATTTGAAATATTAAAGATGTGCACAGACCCATGCCCGTTCCGGAGAGGCAAATCTCCATAGCAAAGTGTGACTACACTCCTCCGGAAGATAGTGATACATGTTTGCAGCTAGTTGAGGTAAGTCACTTCCTATCCTGATATACCTTTCCAATTGTTCCTGTGAAAATGTAAGCCCTGCCATTACCTATCAGGGGATAAGTCTTCTTTCATGGCTTGTTCACCTGCTCACAAACAAATAATTATCTTCTTGTGTGTAAACATGGTCAACCATTGATCACATGATATCAAAATCAACTTATTTTATTGACTTTATATATATACAATTGTAACATGAATGGAAATAAAGAATTAAATTGAAAATCCGATTTTTCAAAAAGTATCCCCATCTATCAAATGAATTGGAGAGTGGATGCTGCAGGATTTGGGAAAAGTTTTAATTTGTATGAACATTTTTTCATTTAACATTTACATATATAATTATATCCTGTAAAAGCCAGTTGGTATTAGAATGTATCTGTATTTATAATATCAATACAATCTAATTCATAACGTAAGTTTTTAAACAAACATTTTCCTTTTTATCGACTTAAAAGTCTGACACTTAGTGCCCTTCTTATATATTTACATAGATTTAATATTTCCCACCTTTTGGTGTAATTTTTAAAAATCAATGCATTAAAAATGCCCGGTTTGCGTGTATAAGATATTTCAATTAAATTATTTCTAAAAGAATCGCAAGCTTTGCATCTGATTATAAAATGGTACATGCTTTTTATTTCATTTATATTACAACACTGACATTTCCTTTCATCACATGGTAAACCGTTTTGCTAAGTCTTATGTGAAGAAAGTCTTAATCTTCCTGAATAAATCAAAAATCGTTTTGAATTATTTATTTCGAAATAATTACTGGAGGAAAAAATCATGTTCCAAATGTTTATAAAGAAAATTCAAAACTATACTTTTATCAATTTCACTTCGCCAATTTTGAATAAGGTTATCAATCCACCCTGTTTGGAGACATGTATGAAACCATAATGATGTAACAAATCTGGAGATATCCAAGCATCAGAAAACACACATTTAATTTAGATTTAACCCGCCATGACTAGTTTATAATCAGTTAATGGTACATTTACATCCTAAACTGTTTTCAGGATAAGGTTATCTGAACTCAATAGCGACAGACGATTTTTTTTATAATATTAACAAACCTCACTTACAAGGGGTATCTACCTAGTTCACCAAATACGGCTAAATTACACGCACTAGAATTTACTCCTAAAAGTATTTTACAAAAATTTAACTAACTTTTTTGATTTTGTCAATCCCAAACATGGACTACCTTAATTTAAAATCGGAGTAACAAAAGAATCAAACAATTGAAGAGAAATTTTGAAATTAGCCTCATGTTTAGATAAATAACTCTGCAAAACATTTAAAGCTTTTAAAGACCTACCGATGAGACGAACATCATTTCTATAGGACAATGTGATACGTTATTTTGAATTTATCAATAAGCATTAGAACGGTCCATGGTGGCGAAACCTTTGCCACTCAGGTACGACATTTCGCTATTGAAAATAGTGATCAGTCAGATTAGGAAGACCGAAAGCATTTTATATTCTGACAGGTCTTACATATTTACCTTTCGTGTTAAAGGTCTGATAAGTAGCAAATGATTAACAGGCTGATCTGTTTTTTATTGATCATTTACAGGCAGTTATTTAGATATCTATGTATAAGAAGTTGGTTTGTTCATCCAAATGCTCAGTCTCAATGACTGTTAAACCAATGTTAATGAGTTACAGAGTAGGTTTGCAGTGTATATGTTGCCGAAGTATTGACAATAACATGTACTGGTTTATCTGTTCACAGGGAAAGGAGTATGACATTATGTATGAAACAGAACGCGGGTGGTTGTATGCCAAAAACCAGGATGGGTAAGTAGAACTTTAAATGGCTCTCTGCTGTAGTAATTACCATAGTATACAGTTCATTTCAGGATAGGATAGGATATCGGACAAATTAGAGTTGACTTTGATCCAGTAATCTTCTTCTATAGATATGAATTAATCTCAGAATGTTGCAAATTTAAAGGACTGATTTTAAAACCAAAACTATAGGTAGGTAGCGACTAAAAGAAGTTAAGTGCCCAGGAACCTCTACCTGGTCCCATTTTTTCATCTATGTTCCTTTGTTTATTTCTTAAATGATCTTTGTCCTAGAGTTTAACTTTAATATTATGAAGATGATATGGTTAATACGGAAAATATAGATTCATTGTGAGTAGAAGTGCAATGTCTAAGAATGATATCTTTACCTCAGCTCATTGCTTGTTGTTGAAGTATCTTCTCTTTTTAAATTTTAAAATTGATTTTTTTTGTCTCGAGCATAACTTGTAAACTATCAAATTGGTTAACCTGAAACATACGATATAGATAGATGTAGACTAGGAAAAGTGCTGTGTCCGAGAATCATAACTGTTTAATATCATTGATTATCTTTGTTATTATTAGCATGGAAGTCTATGAATTCCTCTGTGTCAAAGTGATATTAATCACCCAAATGATAGTTTAAGTTTCATTCTTTGTAGTTAAGGTGGTGTAGCAGGAGCATCAACCCCTTTCAGTGACAACTTTAGTATGTATATGTATAATATCTTAAGGACATATGCGCACATTCCTAGATTTAAATCACATTGTCTAATATATTGTTTTATTTTCAGGGAGGAAGGACACATTCCTGCAAATATGTTAAAAGGAAGATCATTTATAATAACAGAGGTAAATCATGACTATACAATTTGAACATACAAATGAAAATAAAGTGTATAGACTATATCGATTACCTGATATAAAGGTGTTTCGAAAATGAATCTATGTTGGAACAAGTTATATTTAAGTTCAGTAATGTGATCTTGTTTCTGGATTTCATGAAGTCAGTATATTATAAGAATTTAGGCTTAACATAGTATTTTCTTTTCAGTATTGCCATTTCAAATATAAGTTATGGATATCAATATATGCTCTACAAACAAACACAAAATGAAACTCATCCTCAATATCACCAGTTACAGTGTTTTGACATTGTAGTAACATAAGTCAGTGGAATTTGTATAAACAAAACAAAAGTCATATTAATTACTGTGTTATGCTGGAGTTTACTGTCACTGCGACTGTTTTAGTGATGTCCGGCTTATATATAATAACATGTAAAGGAAGTCTCCAGAGTACACATATGCACCCGACCAGAACCACCAACCTACCACAAGCGAGCTGGATGGCTTACTCAGATGAAGAAAGTGACACTGCTAGGAATCAAACCCACAATGGAAAGATTAAGCTACTTGACTGAATCTCTGTAGTTGTAACCATTTAGCCATGGAGTTCTCAACATATTAAAATATATAATTCATTTATAAATGCCGCTGTTGTTCACAGGCAACTACCCAGTATCCGAACTCTGTTTGGAAATATAGAAAAACAAAGACAGTGTTTGATTGATAATGGGGCATTTAATCGTAATGCCTTAAGAAAAAACATACCAAATAATAAGTATTTTAGATAAATATTTTCAAATCTGGTCGGCATGAACCGCCCAAATGTAATACATGGTCAAAACATAAAGAGGAGGAGGAAGGGTGGAGGCGGAAATATATTTCGATCACTGAGACAGCAGCCTCCCTTGTTGACAGTTACAAAGTAATGGCCAGGACGGCTGCTGATTGGATCTGTCAGAACACGTGATCGGTGGGTACTGTTTTGATTGGCTGGTGGTCCCCAGCCTCCCTCCATGCGATGTGAACAAAGAAATCTATTTTTAGAACACGTTGTAGTTTGACCCACTTCTACTGATGAGTCAGAAGGTCTGACTCATGAGACGGAAGGTCCGACTCTACTAAATAGTGATGCAACGACATAAATATTTTTATCCCTAATAAAATATATATATAAATTACAATTATTGTTATTGTAATGGCCAAAAGTAAGCGGGTTTCCCTTAACAGTGAGAGATTAGTGAAGCGAAACATCCAGCTCAGTCAGTAGAGCATTGAATGTCCCCGGTTTGAGTCCCGGTCAGGCTGTACACATATTTCTCATATATATATATATATATATATATATATATATAAATAAATACTCACACTAACAACACACTGTATACTACCATCTGATTAAAAAAATGTAGAAGAATTTAGATTATCATAGACATCACAATTTCGGTATTCGTGAATCAGGATATGATTCGTTTAAGATCACAATATTATACTGGTCTAAAACAACGGATGTACCGTTAATGCATTTCGTAAAGAAACGTGTGATTTTAAACACTAATTTCTTCCTTTTACTACAAGTAAATCAAACATTTTCCTAATAAAACCCGTCTTATGTTCGATTTTATTCGAATGGATATGAACTTTCGGAATAAAACGATCGCTATTTTCCGACAGGAGGTAGAGGTCAGCTGTTTTTGATCGTTTTATCTCGACAGGAAAAAATCGATCGATTTTAAAGGGATTCCGATCGTTTATCAGCTGTTTCCGGTCGGAAATGTGTTATTTTTAGGGTCAAAATGCACGATATCTCAGCTTCTATAAATGTGTTTTTCAAAACCAAGACATTTTTAGAATTGGGAAACAATGCTCTTTCAATATCAATAATAAAGATATATGTAAAAACTGTAGTTTTTAAAAAAGTTTATGGAAAAAACCGACGTTCCATAAATTCACCGACGCGGGTTTAATAACAAACAAGAAATATCTTTAAAAAAGATATCCGGCGTAGGATGAAAGAAAAACGAGATTTTTATTCATGCATATACTTTAATTAAGAAACTTATAAATGGAAATATATGCAAAACACATTTCAAAGACTCTAATGTTATGATAGGTTATAAAAGCATTGTTGTAAATAATTGTAAAAAAAAACATGTCTAATTTTGGTAGTGAACAATGATGAATGGCAATGTTTTTAACAAGGTTTATTCTGCAAATAAGAAAATAGTCCACGAGATATGTACAACAACAGGAATGTAGCAAAAAAAGTACAATTTTAAAATAATGTCTATATATATAAAATGTACAGTAAAGAATTGACTAGACTATTATACAAAAGACACGACTGACCATTATCTTAAACAGGCTTACCTGCACCATAAAAAATTGTAAAATGATTAAAATCAGAATATGAAATGATTTGATATAACAAATATTTCAGAGTACCTCCAAATGTTCTTATTTAAAAGCAGTGTAATGTTATAAATTATCCTATGAACTATAAAAAAAATCTATGATAATCCTCTGCATAAAACCTAATTTATTTCCAGGCTGATCATGTAATGAGCAGTTATCTGCTCGTTGTAGTTAGGACATACAACTTTTTCTTCACCTTTATTTTATTTCTTACTACAAAAGCTTGTTCAGGTCTGATTTTATCAGTTGTAAACTGTATCAAAATAGTTTATACAGGCATATACATTAATGATCAGCACCTTAAAGCATAGATTCATTGATAAAGGAAGTTACAATAAACAAGATAGACATGATGGCCCTGAATGACTCGCCTGGGTATCACGGCTACAATTTTATTTTCAATTTTTTTTTAATATAAAAAATAGACAATAATTCTAGTATAACTTAAAAATATTTTACCCCTGATGCAGTGGTGCGAAATTTTTATCACCTGAAGTACATGGTTTCATCAATAAACTAAATACCTAAGATCTAGACGACATAGTTTCAAAAAAGAAGAATGTGAATGTTTATCAAATATTATTCTTCCAGTCTTCTAGAACATTCCGAGGAAAAGCGCGCGAAAGACCGACGCACAACAAATTTAGTACGCTCTAGAAATAGTTCAGTATTTTTTCTATGAAATATACTTATTTATAGACGGTAATACAAAAAATTATATCTGTAAATAGGCTTGTTTGATATTTGTTCATATCATTATTGCATATGACAATTATGATATAAAAGCGTTATTAGTTGTTTTGGTTTTGGCGAATTAATTTTCAATGAGAGCATCTCGGCAGGCTGGAAGAATTCAATATACATAGTAATTAAGGGGTTTCATGTCATAACACGGTGGATTCTTTTTTGTTGTTTTAAATCATTTTCACAAAGTAGCATTCCTCAATTGATAGAAAAGGATTGTATTTAACTTACTGAAATCACTTTCATGTTTACATCAAAAAGAAAAGTAATAACACCAAGCTGAATGATATATACAAGCTGCACCCCTTATTTACAGTAATTTTATAGTCCATAACGATGCGTTAACCAATAACAGGAGTCCTTTTATTCAGCTTAGAATTATTTACCGCTGTTAGCGTACATTTGATTGGTTTAAGATGCGAGTTGAAATCGAAATTATACAGCTACGCCGAAAAAATAAAACAGAAGAAAGAAGAAGAACAATAGGTTTTCGCACTGCGATGCGAAAACCTAAAAAACAACAACAAATCAACAGAAGAACAACAATAGGTTTTCGCCCTGCAGAGGCGAAAACCTAATTACCTGACGATACTGCGCATTGCCATTGACAAAAGCGATCTAAAGTAGGATCCGCGTTTAAGCCATAAAACGGGACTCTTCAAGCTGGAGGTATCTGTTGCGGACATATTTTTGTTAGGGAAATTCATCATTTTGATCAATATGATTAAATCAATAGGAAGTGAAATTAACCTGCCATGTCTTTGTACTGAGAAACGTTACTGGGAAAAAAAATAAAAATAGCTTACCAAAACAAAATCGCCAAATATTTATTTCTTTATATCTAACTTAATCGGAAGCAATTCTTTTTATCTCCTTTGTATAAAGCAGTTTCAATATGAGTCGTTTTATTTTTTTTATGACAAACACCATTTGTGTGTACTTGTTGTGTTTAAATTGAAAAGTTCTCACTTTGAAATGGCTAATAACTAGCTGAAGTTCATAATCCTTAATTTTATACTTCATGAAGCCGAATCTTCTAAGCTATAATGCCTCGAACATGACACCATCAGAGAGATTGTTTGGTGCCTTCTGAAAGAAACGCAGACCAATAATCTGGCCCAACAATATATCTTCTTGGGGAAAAGGGGTAAGCTACCGTTAGGTATCCTTATATATATGATTATGTATATTGAAATTGTGAAAGGTAGTAATTTAACCCTTTTACTGCTGAATTGTTCCAAATTATCATGTAGGAAGGTTCACTTTGTTGTCTTTAGATATTAAAAAAGTAATAGTAGGAAAGTAGAGAAATTCTCTCTTACAACTGTATTTTGAGTCTGAGCAGAGGTGAAAACTTTCATGCTAAAATCACAATATGATGTCTGTATTTTATTAAAAACTGTAAACCCATTCTTAGCACACTTTCAGTGTAACATTAAACACGCAAGGGTTGGTATTCATTAAGAAACAGTCAGTTTCTTTAAAGGGTCTGAGAACAGTTTTAAACAATAATAAATACAAATTAATGGATTCAGGCAATAACTACTTGATAATTCAAAATATCAGACGCGTTGAAATAATTATAAATCTTAGAATATAAATTAAAACACTTACCAGCGCTAACTATACAGAATTATACTTTGCCTTTAGTCTGAAAACTACAACAAGTATTGTGTAGCATATATTTGACTTTGTGAAAGTATGTTGCCACGGAAATTAACATATATAAGGTTATGGAAGAAAAGATTAAAATATCACTCACTCAGCAATCACCAAAACCATGCACAATGTTCAAACATAATCAGGTGACATAACACAGTCACAGTGCACATGTTCACAAATACAAACTCACATCTGACAGGACAGAACAATGCACATCCAAAAAAAAATAATAAAAAGTAAATAACAAAAACATAACAATGGAACAAATACCTCTTTCATTTTTTATTTGAAAAAAAAGCCATTAACTTATAACTCTCCATGTTGTATTACTTACCTATATATCCTTATATGCGAGCTGATATACTACATATGATACTAAATGATTTTACCCTGTTACTGATTAAGTATTTTACAATTTTACAGTCCCTATTCCCCTTAACACGTAGATAACTAACATTCATTTTGTAATGATTTGCATCGGAAAGGACAAAGCACGTTTGCAATCTAATCATCTCAGATACGTACATGTATCCCAATCTGAAAAATAGTGTATATTTGGATGACTTAGAAAGTACAAACTGTAATGCTTTTGTTGTTATATTAATTAACAGCATCAAAGCATTATCGAAGTATTAATTATCTGTAGCTGAGTGTCTGATGCTGAAAGGTCGGCAGGATGGCTCGGTAGGCTGGTTTGTTATGGAACTGTATAATCATTTTTCCTAAACTTAGACAAATGCACAGAACTGTACATCGGGATGGCTATCTGAGTCAGGAGAATTTGTTTCATTAGGATCATATACATATAGTTGTATAACATTCTATAGTGAATATTTCATATGGTGTGTACAGAGTATACAATGGCTTGGATTTGTGATATATGAACATTTGTAAACACACTGTAAAATCCCACCGTAAATGTGTATTGATATCGATAAAATGTAGTCCTATCCTTTGATATTTCAAAAGATGTAAAATCTGAATAAAGATAACAACTTTCAAAGCCAAATGTGTTTTGCAAATTTGGTGTATAAATGTGTGACAAGCAATATTTCAAATCCCCGAGACATTTGGCGTACTATTCAGTTTCTAGTTTAAAACCAGTTATTGAAATATTCAACGTGTGGTGACGATTTTCTATTTAAATAAATTGCAATAGATAATGTTGTTTAAAATTTCTAAAAATATAACCTTGACTAGTTTATGGATTACTGTGTGGTTTGTCACTCGTAAGTAAATAGGAACATTTCTGTAAAACATTATGAGATAACACTGGGTACAACATTTGTTGATAAATATGTATGTAATTCAACAGATGATAAATCAACTTAATCCCCTTTAACACTTCACTGATAAGAAATATTTATTTATCATGGATTTATTATTTTTATAGTCTGTAGCTGATAGAGAATGACGGCGTACATGACAGCGAAAGCGACGGTTGTTGGTTCAGCCCCCACTGTTGGGCAATGATATCCATACGCAAAGTACAGGTCCAACCCGACTATCATAAGGACGGTTCAGTATAAGTTGTAAGAACATTTTCACAATCTACTTTACACAAAAATAAACTGACGAAATGCGTCTCAGGTTGAAACGTGATTATTATAAAGGGATTTTATCCATAAAATAATTATTCCAAATGCTATATATAATATATATATATATATATATATATATATATATATATGCGAACTGGGTTTATCCCTGTGTAAATATCTCAGACACGAGTCATACTTCAGATCTGAATGCCTCCGTGCACCCGAGGTCTTCCTCCACCTGTAATAAGCTGGACGTCGCTATATGACTGAAATACTGTCGAAGCGACAGTAAACTCAAATAGTCAAGTCAAGTCAGATCTGAAATTTATCATATAGAAACCAGTGTGTAGGGGACTAAGGTAGATAATCCATATGTTTAAATGAATGACCACCTCTGGAGTTATTTCCCGTTAATGCTGTATCGGAGGACTTACTCGGGTTACATAATGATTTACATCGGGGGAAACAATGAAAAATTGCAATGTATTCCACTCGTATACGTACATGTATCACAATCTTTGAGATAGTGTGTGTATATAGATGAATAATAAATTATTGATGTTGTTTTATTTATCATTATCATATATTATGTTGTAAACTGGCTTTATTCTGGTGTTAGCATTAAGATGTATCCGTACCTATATGTATGATGCTGAAGGATGGGCAGATTGGTAAGGTAAACTGGTATGTAATGCCACTGTAACATTCTTTTTCTTGATGTAAGACAATTCAGAACATTACAGGGCTAATTCTCGGGATGATTAAGTACATTAGAACTATATATATATATATATATATATATATATATATATATATATTGACGTTTGCAGTTGTTTGGTTTCTCTTATGTATCGTCATTATAGAACATACTAATACATCCCACAAATAAATTTGTGTGTTTTGTCGTTCTATCATTTTACATTTCAAAAGAACAAAAATATATGAAAGAAATTAACAGCTTTGAAATTATTTTTCTTTTATTACATTCATTGAATATGTTTGACACTGAATAGCTTACGGATTTATGTGAGGTTGTCAGTCTAAAGTACACAGGAGCATTTCTTAAACAAAATATTATGATATTGCGTACAACATGTGTAGATGAATCAATATGTTATATGACAGAAAATCATTGATTTAAAAAAAAAAAAATAAACACATTATTGATAAGAAATATACATTAATCATGATTTTATCATTTATGTAGACTATAGCCGATATTGAATGCAGCTTAACCGAAGACTTTGGTTTCAAACCCAGTTTGTGGGCAATAATATTTCATTACCTTCAAAGTACGCAAAGTACTAGTGAAAGCAAATGACCACTTATAAGTATAAGTTGTTAAAATGTAAATTTAAAATTTCCTTTTAAAAAATAAACAACAAAAGCTATCAGTAGGAAACGAGGTTAATATTATGTATATTTTTATCCATGAAATTTATATTTTAGATTCTATCAATAAATCCAACCAATTGTATTTTTAAAGTTATATCTCTATGTATATATCTTGGACACGAGTCAGTCTTCAGGTCTGTAAACTATTGTAGATAATCAATATATCTGTGTGAATGATTCCACTGGAGTTACTTCCCATCAATGGGGTATCAGAGAACTAGCTCGGGTTTCAAACATTATAATGAAAACGATAAACATGAGAGTGTCAAATTTCATTTATCGCAATTTAATAATTTAAATTATAAAGTCAATATTTGGTAAATCTTAGCATTGCAATCATATGTCAATAGCAACGATATTGCTGGTATGTAGAGAAATAGTCTTACTTCGCACGTGACTACGTTTGCATGTGAATGTATGTGTATGAGCACATTCGCGAGCGTGCTTGCATGTAAGTGTGTATGTTCGATTGAGATTGTGCGCGTGTGTATATGTGTTTGTATGTCACCAGTCTGAGTGTGTGTTTAAATTTTATCCATACACCAATTATCATTTAGTTTGTTTGCAAAAGAGGAATCTTAATATGTGGTTGGGTTCCTATTGACCCCACACACGAGGGCAAAGATAACCACAAAGAGAAAGAAAGAGCCGGGGATGGTAGTCCTGAAAGTTTGTCCGCCCACTCGGCTCTTCGGGTCTGTCGCAATGTTTCTGAAAAAGAAGCATTATATACCGTAATCAAAAAGAGAACTACATACGATAACAAAACGATAGGGTACACGTATTATTGTATATATTGTATTAAGATTCAATTAGATACATAATTGTATGATAGGTTTCTGTATTCTACTGCGTTGGAAAATCAAAGCATTATAAAAGAATATGCACAAAATATGTTAAATACTTCTACAAATACGTGTATGTGCTTTCCTATACAATAACTTTAGTGACAGAGGCTATTACCGTGATGCATTTAAAGTGGCACCATCAACGGTGATAAATTGGGTCCTGATTGTCAATTGACTTAAGTATCATCTTGTCAGATGGTTCTCGGTTCTGTCTTTTATGTGCATTAATACTTGTATAGACAATCTTAAAAAGAGTATGCTTGATGCTATTTTATTAAAGATGCATATGTATGACTTACGTAGAGGAAACATAAAAATGCTTCGGTCTTTGATTGCATATTATTAATTTCAGAATCTGATTCAGTAACCTCCCTGCCCTGTAAAAATAGTATTTAAACTCAAGTTATTATCACTACAAGCATATTTGTGTTTACATGTGTTTTACATTCAACTATAAGCTGTAAAATAAATAAATACATTTGCTCTTTGCTGTTATACAAATGAGTAATTATACATATTTCATTTAAAATAATAATAAATACTACAACACAAAACAATCAATAAATGTGTAACTATCACTAATGATAATTTGGACAGAAATCTGAAATGTTTGAACCTAAGTTCTGTAAAAGTTGTGTTGGCAAAATTTCTTTTTCAATACAATCTCCTTGATGCTAAAACCTCTTTTGCAAGAGATGCTGCAGTGACTTGTTCCATCTTTTGTAGCTTAATAAGGAATAGTTGTATGACTGGTGAGCGGGCTGTGAAGGATTACTAGCATGTGGTATCATACCTCTTGTCTACGGCATGAAAACGCAGCGAGGCAGCATTTTATCCGTCTTATGTAGACACATTTCCCAAAATTACTTAAATATTGACGATTTGTCGTTAATCTCATGCAAACAAACACATTTCATGAGTGATCGATATTTCATTAGCTATGACGGTTATAATCCATTGGTCAATATTTTGCTAGGAAAAGAACACCCAGACTTGGCTCATTTTCCATTTCCTCTGATTTTTTTTTAATACAGTCACCCACCTGCTGTGCAATGACTGAGAAATATCCCCAAAATTACAACAAAATTAGTGTGAAATTATTTCAATTACATATCTCGAACATATGTTTTTTCCCATTTTCGTTTGTGTAGACACACTTGTCTGGCAAATATGAGGAAAGATCAAATGTAACAAAATCACATTAAGGACCGAATTATATGTTTGAACACTTTCAATTCATTATCAGTACTGCACAGTAGTTGAACTCTTGACGTTTCAGAGAACTCCCGTGTATTTTTTAAACGTTCAAGAAAATGATAACGTATCCATATAATGTATGATTTTATCATCAAAATTTTATTAAACTGATTCAAGGTGAATATGTATTATATGAATAAAAAAAAAAAAAAAAAAAAAAAAAAAAAAAAAAAAAAAAAAAAACGTCCCATGATGAATTAATATTTCATACGGTTAGCTTTCGTAAACGTCAAATGGCTCAAATGTACCACTGAGAGCTTTGAATATTGTACAAATTATTTTGAAGGATACGATAACTGATCAAAACGGAACAAATAAGGTAAATACAAAACGTACCCTGCCAGTTGAACAAATCAACACACTAAACAAAACTAGCAGAAATATATGTTGTCGTCTGATTATGCTTAAAAGAAGTATTTTCAATTTATGGAGGGCATTAATGATTGTATATTTTGAAAACTATATAACTGGAAACAATAAGTGCACAAGTAAATTTAGTTGAATCGTTCCTCACGGAAAACGGAGATATCACCCTGTAAGTCATATTAAGTTAATTTTTCTAATATTTTAAGTAAATAAATTGTACCTTATTTTGGCACAGAAATCTTTACACCTGAAAGAGTTTGTTGTTACAAAACAATGAGATTTCTTTACAGTTACCTGCTCAATAGCTTTAGAAGTTGATATGACGATCTTAACAGGGTGTTGACATAGACAAAACCAAGAGGAGCCGCAAATACAAACAGTAGAAAAACAATCATCCAGATGTCCACCGCTTTTACGTAAGACACGGGCGGAAATGTTTGACGTATACCTGAACTCTGTGTCGTTATGATGAGCACACATGTGACTCCAAGTGAGACAATTGCCGAAACGACTTTTTGGACAACCTAGAATGAAATCAAGGATAACATGACGAGAAGGATACTTGGCAGGAAAAATGTGTAAAAAGTAATGTCCGTCTCAGCTTAATGACTGCCCAAACCGTGGAAAACATAACCGCTAAAACAATATAACAAGGTAGATGTATAACTATTTTCTTTAAATATATTGAATGAATTAGACTAAATTTGAAAATCGAGGTAATACATAGAATAAAAGAATAATTAGATAAGAGTGGTGAATAGTTCCAGGCATATGTAAAATTCAATTAATCTTATTCTCCAAAAATTGCTCTATGAAAAGTTACGATCAAATGTTCTTAGGAGTTTCGTTTTTGGATAATTGATACAGTAACTATTAATGATTTGGTTAGGAATCTGTTTTTCTTTTCCAGTGGCAGAAAACATATGGATAAATACAGGCTGGCACAGCTAAAAGAAACTGTAAAATCAAGAACAACAACAACCAGGAATAAACCTGCATGCTATATCTTTTTCTTTATCTTTTTATTATTTCGTCCTTTTATTTTGCACGAATGTATACTGAAAATGTGGAAATTTAATGTATTAATAACGTTATTAATTGAACTTAATTATGTATATTCCAGAGTGTGTTTACTGACGCTTGACATCCAATATTTTTTACTTAACTTCCGAACGAACGTTTTTTTTTTTTTTAAATAGGAGTTATCTTTCACATGCAATATAATGTCATATTCAACAAAGCTTCACATATACACTCATGAGTTTTTATGCGGTCAGACGGATGGACAAAATGACAATTTTTGCTCAATGAAAGCTTAAATAGTACAGTTCTACAAAGTTCAGTCAGCATAAATACGAGTCGATTATATATTTATATCAAATTCAGTGTCACTAATTCATAAATCGTCTGCAAGACGAGAAATGATGCCAAAACGGCCCTGTTTTATAATATAAACATCAGAAAAGGATGGATTTCAGAGGCTGTCTGCATGCCCGTTTGTCTGTTTATCTGTTAATTCCATGCACGTTACATTTAATTTCGTTTTAATGAATGCATGTTCGACTGAAAAACGGAACATCCATTCACAATCTAAAAAGCATTTTGTTTAAACGAACTATTATATCGCAAAAACGAAATGCAATTTCATAGAAATTTTCCTAAACATATTGTATCATTATATGAGAAAAAAATCATTCTTTGTCTTTTTAGTTATTGAAAAACAGATAAACCCCATTCTACGGACGCGTTGATAACGCGTCATCTGTTCATCATTCGTGTCAAATATGTTAACCTATGAACAGTTTTAATCAGGACTACATAATGTAATTTAATAATATTGCGTAATCTCCTAATGTTAAATTACAGAGTATACACATTCTGCCTTCGTGTGATTTTTTTCTCCATCTATCAGTTTCACATAGTAAATTATGATTTTTGTTCGCAATTTGTAGAAGGGTCGTATATCTTAAATAATTTTCCATTCAAAGTTTGGTTTTAACTAGTGTATAACATAACAGCTTATGCTGTAGATGATCATCGTGGTTTTTGACTGTTTTTACATTGCATATAATTAATAGATAAAGATGGCCAGAATGTTGTTTATTTACAACTTTCGAATTGCGTCGGAACACAACTACATGAAGCGGTTACTTCCCTTACATTCGAAAGTATAAGCTCACCGGCTTTATTCGCGCAATATCGCGGTGGTGCCGAGGGTATACGAGATTTCCTTCACACGCTTACTTGAGTTGCTTATCTTTGGGTTTAGATCTTTGGCTTATCCTAATGTAGTTCCTGCTTTGAGATTTTATCAAGCGGTATATCCAACCTTTCAGTTATCCGTGCTGAATCGATATAGATAATATGTTTGTTTGTTTGTTAGGTTTAACGTCCCATCGACAGTAGTTCAGTCATTTGGAGACGATGTCTACTTGAGACAGATATAGTGCTGCCACACTGCAGTATCGCGCCGTAGACATGTGACATGATACCACACTCAATCACATTATCCTGACACCGGGTCAACCAGTCCTTCAACTACCATTATATGCTGATCGCCAACAGTACATTTTTTACGACTTTGGTATGTCGCGGCCGGGGATCGAACCCTTGACCTTTCGCACCCGAGGCAGACGCTCTAACCACTCAGCTACTGGGGTCAGTATACACATAAGATGCTGAAAAATATAAGTAAACAAGTCTTAGATGGCTTATGCATTTTATCCTAACTATTCACAATATCGAATCCCAGATGATTAAGGGGTTATGATTTAGGTCAACGATAGATAAAAAATGAGATAAAGAAGATATGATTTTTTCATCATCTATGAGATGAGACTGACGATTACATTAAGTGAAAATATATCATCTATGACTTGATACTTGTCAGTTGGGAATTATAATATAAGAAACGTGCTGATTATTACCGACAAGTGTATACATCCTGGGAGTCGGAGGTCATGGGTTCAATCGTTATTGTTTTTGTTGTGCCGGAGTTTACCGTTTGGATTATATAGTCAAATTAAATGTAGGCAGAGAACGTTACTGAATGCACAGACACGTCGTGTTCAAACCACTGAAAGCCAGCCGGAAGTCTTCCAAACATGAAAATCCGAATGGCCCAAGCTTCGAACAGAAATCGCTGAGGTGCTAAAGATCGGAAAGTCAATGACTTTAACCCGTCAGCCACTGAAGCCCCCGTCATTAGCAATTATATGAGCATTGTGAATTGATGACAACCAATATCTATAATTTCACTTTAAATATTTAAATTATTTAGAGAGAGTAATAGCTATTTGAACTAAAATGGTTATTTTTTAGTATTCCAACAAGCCAACTTGGTAGATGAGAATGAATTAATGTTTTTGATTTAAAAACAGCAACAAAGTGATGCCAATTTGATTTTTGTCTGATTTAATGATTCTTTTTTATTTCAAAATTAGTTTATCATTTACGTTCCCCAGTAAACCTCATTTTAATTCATAAAGTGGTGGATTTTTTTTAATTTATATACGGAAATCATAGTCATAGATTTAACTTCCACCGTTAGGGTTCCGGGACTTTAATGCATGGTATTAAAGCGGCTCTATCAATACCAATCAACTGAAGCATGGTCACATAATACAATCATCCGTCATTGTAAAGAAAAGTGGTGTCCCCATCACAGGCAATACCGTCATAGATTTAGCTATGTTATAAGTCCATCGTTGATAGGAATTGAAAGACTAGTTTACATAGTTAAGACGATATAGGTATATTTCCGATTACCATTTTCCCAAGAGTATATGCTCTCCCATGTAATAAAAAACGATATACAGTATCTTTGTAGCACATGTGTTTGCAACTGTTGGTTACTGGTTACATTTTACAGGTCTATCCCGCCCCCTCTCTCTCTCCTCCGTCTCCCCTCCCTCCCCCTCTCTGTCTCCGTCTCCCCCCCCTCTCTCTCTCTGCTCTGTCTGTCTCTCTCCTCTCTCTCCCCCCCCCCCCCTCTCTCTCTCCCCCCCCCCCCCCCCCTGTCTCTCCTCCCCCCCCCCCCCCACTCTCTCTCCCTCTCCCCTCCTCTCTCTCTCTCTGAAACATAAAGTGAACTGATAAGTTAAACGACTTTTTCTTTGGTATCGCATATAGTTATAACATATTAGGGTGTTTGCGTGCCTCACAATCTTATATTTGCAAACACCTGCATGCTGTATTGATTTCTAGACGTTTATTCTGATGCTGTATTATAAAACCTCTAATTATAAATAACAAGGATCGATCGTTATTATCGTAGCAGGTAGAGTCCATTTGAATATTTTCACTCGATGTACTTATAATTATGTTGCTATGGTGTCATGTTTAATTTAGCCATACTATCAATACGCTGATATCGCATATCGTACATAAAAAATGTCGTTATGAATTATACTATTTATTATTTAATAATACATGTAACACACACCAGAACAATACTCAACAGTTGCACCGTCCGCTAATCGATCTTATGATCAAGCTTTTTAACAAGAAGGTTTAGAAATAATATATGAATTTTACTAATATCTGGTTAAATGGTTAACACTGAAATGTCATGCTCTGTTACGTTCATTAGAAAACATTTTTTTCCCCATTGCGATTTGAATTGAATCATATTGATGAAATATACATAATTGTTGTTTTCGTATGCATTATTGGTGGAATAGTCTGCCAAAAATTTCGTTCGAAAGGAAACACTAACGTTATAGAACTATGTAATTATTCATCATTAGATTCTAATCAAATCATTACACTTTGTCGTGTTTTTGCATACTTAGCTTAGCGAAAACATGCCAAATGATATCGACGGTAATTAATTTTGGCACTATGGCTGTATTATATTTTCCTAGTTCTCAAAAAGAATATGCCGTTTTAATCGCTGGCATCAGTTGCACAATTATAATATCTGAGTAAAATTTCCGATCCGGCAAAAATATCGTTTATTCACACATCACAGATCAATTATATTTCTGACGTCGACATTTCACATTTAATAAATTACTGAAATGGAAGAAAATGTGTGCGTTTTTTTTTTTGTTTTTTTTTTTAAAGTTTTGCCTCGCTTTTTTTTCTAATTTCAAACAAAGACATGCATTACACAATCACTTTAATTTACATAATAAGATTTCCTTCATATTTTTAACAAATGTTCAAGAAAAAGCGAGATGTGTTACTTAATATGTATTTTTTCAGTGAGTGTAATTATATTTCATAATTTACAATAAAGGATATCAATTCATGGTAATATTTTTTTTAAATATATTTATAAGTTAAAAAAAAAATGACTTGATCAAATTTCAGAGTTCTTGAGTCTGTAACATTGATTCATGAGAATGGAGATTGATGAATCAGGGCCTATGCCCTGTCAATACCTGGCTCGAATGTCACCAATATTACATAGCTCTAGGTAATATTTAGATACTAAAGGGCTAATATCATTTTCTTGATTATTTAATGAAATGCCTTAATATTTCATTTCTTTGCAATTGTTTCATGTTTTTGGGGTAATAATTAACGTCAGTATAGTCATGTACTTATTTATTTTTCTCAAACTTTTAAATCACTAATAATAGAAACGTTTAATAAAGTATTATTTTAAAAGGTACAAACTATTAATGGAATTATGTTATTATTGTTGAATGTGTGAAATGGAGAAAGAGGGAGGGAGAGATCGAGAGAGAGAAAGAGAGAAAAACATGACAGAAATAGAGAATTAAATATACTTACAAAAGCAATGGATAAATCACGTAAGTATGATATGTTTTATGACTTTCTCCTATTCTAGATAACATTAGTTTATACATCAATCCACTATACCCTCTGTTCATCACTCGTCGTTGATATTTTATTACTGTATTTGTTATTCTAAATTCAGTCCACATCTCGTAATCTGTGGTTACAAATTAAGGATAAGTTCTGGTCTATAATATAGTTCAGGGAAATACTCGTTTTTAGTCATGTGATACATGATAAAAAAAAACTCGACTTGATTTGACTTGACTATTTGAGTTTACCGTCGCTTCGACAGTACTTCAGACATATAGCGACGTCCAGCTAATTACAGATGGAGGAAATTTAAAAAAAAAGACGGTATACTTTACAGACTTAAACTTTACATTTTTCTTATCATATAAACACAATGATAAAAATTACAATATCATCACTTGATCGAACGGAATGATTCGATAGAGATAATTTTCAAAGCCTACACTAGTTTGTCTCTCATCTGCAGGACAGTGTTCATCCGATGTAAACATGCACTGAGCAGGAATGTATCAGGACATTGGGACAGGAACAGATCGTTATCACGTGCCACAATACATATATCAAAACAATATAAAACAAGCCGACATAAAGCGCACAGTGAAACCTGAATCGGAAAACAATGACAATTGCATCTGGATTCCTGACGGTAAACAATGACGTTGATCTTGCCTGCTGTTGATCTGCTTTACAAACTGACACAATCAATTTATTCTTAAAAAATCACAATGATGCTTCAACCTGGAGAAATTAACCCTCTTGCAATAGTAATTAGTAATTTTGCGTTGGTATTCTAAATGTGACGTACTATATTTGTTCTCCTTACATACACACTTTTGATAGTATTGTGTTCTAGTAATTAATTGTATACAATATGCATATATCGACTCTTGACTTTTAATAAGGAAACAAAACTATAGCATCATCCCATCTGGTACTGATGAAGTTTATCGAGTTCTTCACTTTTATCAATGTTTATCGATATTAATTTATTATTTTGTCACACGATTCCGATTTTTGCCGGTTGATTTTATCCCTCATCGACGATATTTCATTAATTTCGGATATTTTGGGGTACACACAAAACATATATGTGACTGGACAATCCATTCACAATATTCTGACCTAAGACCACCCAGTACATTATCTTTAAATTAGACAACCGTATCACAATATCTTGAAACTTGACAACCGAGTCACATTATCTTGAAACTATACAATCGAGTAACATTATCTTGAAACTATACAACCGAGTAACATTATCCTGATACTGGACCACCGAGTCACATTATCTTTCAAATGAACAACCCAGTTTCATTTTCCTGACACAAGACAACCCAGTCACATTAATTTGGTAATGGACCACGAGTCAAATCATCTTGAAAGATGGATAACCCAGGCACATTATCCTGACACTCAACAACCCAGTCTTATTATTCTGACACTGTGCCACCCAGTTTTTGAACTTTTATAACGTACTAAGCGCCAAGCAAAGAGGTATCATACAAGAAAATGTACCATTCATAACGACTTTGTTATGTCGTATCCACGACCTGCCAGTTAAGGGGCGAGCGATTTTACAAATGATCGTATTTAAGTACTGTTCAGGGACGTGTGAAGCACCGCTTTAATAATTCATTTTGTTCTGTAAAGTTTTTATTACCGGCTATTAAAAGGTTATACTTTATTATTCCCTGTAATCATTTGTGTTGATAAATTATCACGCTATATCGCTAGTTGTGAATGTCTGTTTTGCAGATGTGTAATTCATTGTGATATGAATATATTTTATTTGATAAAACAATACACTACAAGGATAAGTATGCTTTCAGTTCTGTTTTAACATCCTGCAAATCAAATTGAAGCTAATCAATGAAACTGAACAAAAGAGACTAACGTGCACGTTGAGAGAAATATAATAAGTAAAACCAGCAACATTTTAAAACAAATGCACGTCAAATGAGCTGGGTACAAGCGAATGACACAATAGTGTCAATTGTCTTTTACTGACATATCAAATCTATTGACGAACAATGACCAGTTTTGCCATAGGAAATATGGCTTACGTGTACCTGACCCAATTAACCTGTGGTTAGAGCGTCCGGCCCGGGCCAGAACCGGGAGATCGCAGCTTTGATCGCCGGCAGCGAGAAACCGTAGTTGTGAAAATGGTAATGGTAAAGCTCAGCATAATTATCTGGGTATTTCCCTAACCCTTTGGACTGTATATATGACTCACATGTTACGTTCACTGTCTCTCGTCGATCGCTATAGACCACGTGCACGTCCTTTGTAACTCAGACATATGTAGCTTTCACTTTCGCGGTAGAATATCCGCAAATCTTCTATGCAAGTTCTAAATATGTGTATTTCAGTTGTCTTAAAACATCAACTATTGCCACCCGAGACAGACCACGAAACTAAATATCTATTCCATGGGATTTCCCTTTATTCAAATGGTGACATTCATTACATCAATCAATGGTATTTTCCAATCCGCATCCTCCTCTCTTCTCCAGGACAGACGACGTTTGATTTTGTCTAAGAGGACGCCAAAATGTAACGTTAAAGGCTTGAAGTTTATCCGAAAATATTCAAATCTCGTTCTTTTATATTTAATTGAGCACACATAATGCCTATAAATTGTTTACGACGCCTGATTTACACATTTCCTTTGCTTAAGAGTGACCAGGTAAACTTATTTGTACATTATCATGATCATATCACTTGATCTAACCCATCAATTAACAACGTCTACACTTAACTGACCCAGTCTTTGTATATGGGGTTTAAAACAAATGCATATACCAAGCAAATGCTAGAAAACAAACAATTTTATGTACAAAAACATTTCAAAATTCTCTTTCTTTTAAATAAGAAACTTAGGACGCATAAGAGCATCAACAACGCACATTAGATAATAATCTACCCAAAACTTTTCATTAGAATTGAAAAGATATATAATACACTTTTTAGATAGGCCCATTCTGTTGAACGCTCTAGACGATTACATTTTCAACTTTCACCTCTTTTTGAAGGTAATACATACTCGTTTTATTATATATAAAATTTACATAAGTGCCGCCTTCCCCTCTAGTCCTACAGCGAGTAGTAGTGATGATCGATTTACTGTTAATGTAAAAATGTCATATACCTTCAGCAACAGCCTTGGATAATACCGTGCCTACTAGTAAGGGAATGCCAACTGGTCTGTGAAGTGTCACATGCTTTCCTGGATTGCATTGGAAGTTCGGCTTTACATAAAATGTTTACAGCAGCGTGGATAATTCTGGCTGTCATAAACGATGTCATCTCATTTCAAGGTCAGTTAACGATTAACAGTTTCAGATGATTTTATAATATATTTGGTTCATTGTTTTTCAAGATTATTCGTGTTTGGTAATATCATAATAGTATAATAATATTAAATATATTAATTTATAAGAAATAATTGTTTTAATGCCGTCTAAAGTCCAAGCTTTTTTTTTTTTTTGTACATTTAAAAAATATTCAATCGTCGATATATTCTTGACAGTTTTTATATCAATCTAACACTTGTTTGTGCAAGACGCTTGTGGTTAACTATACCGCGAGGTCAATAATGATACACGGCTAATGTTATTTGTATTTGCATCAGACATGATGAAACCTTGGAACTGAGAACTTATTCGTTAAGGATAGCCAAGTGATTATTATTCTTCATAACATTTAACATAGAAAATGAAGTGAAAATGGTTCCTTCCTATGGTTTTATTTCATGGAATGATAATATTTAATGCTTCTCTTTCCAGGAGTTATAATTTAATCCTGAATTAACCGTAGGATCAAAGAAGATTGCATAATTTACATTAAATTAAATATATATGTAATAATATATCATTAAATTATATTCATTTGTTCTTGTACAGAAGCCCATAGAGTAAAACGTACAGAGAAAGTGGTATTATACTTAAGTCAGATTTTATCAAAATAAAGAAGATTCTTTTAAAATGTTTTGATTTATAAATTAATATAAAGATTATTTCTTCTTGTTAAACCAGTACGTTTACATAATCATTTGAATTTTAATGAAACGTACTTGAATGGTGCAAGAAAAAAATAAAATACACACGTGTAGAGATGTACAGGGGAAAGCAATATCATAAAAACAACACTGTTATTTTTAAAGAATAAACAGATAACAATCTCATGTTTCATATTTGGGTGCACATAGCTTTGAGCACGAAATGCACAATGCTAATAACATATAATTGATATAATGTTATATCAATTAACGGTAATTTACATATATTGCATTGGATTACTACTTTGTTCTAAATTATATAATCAAGCTGCAGTTTTACTCATGCTGGCTCGTATTCCTATGAAAATGCTAAAATATATGGCGCCGTGTGACATTTACATACATAAAAAGTATATGTAAATATCATACTCGTCTTCTAACCTCCAATATCAATTTTGAATACATATTCATCAATCAATGTGCTATGATGTGTTAACTCTATCTTTGAACAGGAAGCAAATCGTTACTGACCTTTTAAATTCCACAAGATATGATGCCAACATTGTGCCTGACTTCGAAAAAGGTACATCGTCCTATTTAATTCTTTTAAACATCACCCAATATAACCGACGATACATATTTCCAGTTGTGATTAGTTTTGGCAATCACATTAATATGTGAACGGATCTTTCGCATCGTATAACTTCAGTTAGACCATTAGTAGTTCGTTATTAGTATCGCTAAAGATTTATTTCCATATATATGATGCAGAATACTGAATATACCATGGCTGAAAAAAAATAACTTATGTACGTTTTAAAGACACGCTTTTAACAGCAGATCTCTATGATATTTTAAGCAATCTCAAATCCTCATCCCTGGATAATTCGTGTGGTTTGAATAATGAGACTCAATTTCTTTTCAGATGTACCAACAAATGTGTCTATTCAGATTACTATACACGATATTCATTCAGTGAGTGAATCAACCATGGTAAGTCAGTGACGTACTTGATAATATATTAAGTAATTATTGTATATGTGAAAACGATATTTCTGAATTACCTGTTTCTATCTATCTATCTATCTATCTATCTATCTATCTATCTATCTATCAGTTTGTCTGTCAGTTCACCTATATATTGCATTAGAATGTTGCATATAATTGAGAATTCTTGTTGGCAATATTTCAGTCATATTTTCCGATAGGGTATTCACGTTTGTTTGAGAAGAATGTAGCAATACATAAGACTGTATATTAGATGGTTATTTTTTTTTTGCCCCTGATGAGTTTTTGCGGGAAGTAAGATTTTAGAAATGAACGATAAACGAATGATATGTGATGAAATGTTACCATGTTTAACGATATCAAGATCATTATCAGGTAGAATGGAGAAATGTTTCTCTGTTTCTTTGATATATAGACAAAGATGGCAAGTTTTATTCACATAAAAATAATCAAGGAATAATAATAACATTTTAATTTTCTGAAGAACAAATTCGGCAAACATAATACACGTAACATATGGCCCCGTTGATGTATAACTTTAAATTGATGAAAAACACATTCCTTTCAAATTGCACTACTCTCTCCCTGTAGGACTACTCAGTGGACATCATACTGCGGCAGTACTGGAGGGACGAGCGGCTGGACTACACACATAACGGCACGTACGAGAAGCTGGAGCTGGACTCCACCATCATGGACAAGGTCTGGCAACCCGATATCTTCTTCGTGAACGAGAAAAGGGCCCAGATCCACACGGTCACCACCTCCAACAAACTGATGCATCTCCTCCGGAATGGCACCGTCATCTACAGCATGAGGTATATCGTCTGACTAATTTAAGATTATCTATCATTTCTCATTTCTTTGAGTAAATCGTAAAATATATTTCCTGATTTGATACATCATCCGCATCTTGAGTGGGAGGTTGAAGAATCGATTCCCATGTTCATACTGGTATATACAATTGCTATCAGGGCATTTGAATAATCTACATGGTATCCGAGTTCCATTTCCATAAAATAGGACTAACCGTCGTAAACAGACACAGACACATGACTAGAAATAGTATTGTCGATGTGACATTAAATTGAAAAAGTAAATACGTGAAGTAGCAGCTGTTTAAATGATGATGATTATCAATGAAATGATAAAAATTGCATCAGATCAGCGGCATTTTCATTCAACACCACCACACGAATTTTAGCTCGACTTTTCGAAGAAAATGAGAGCTTATACTGTCACTCGGGCGTCGGCGTCGGTGTCGGCGTCGGCGTTGCAACACAAGGTTAAAGTTTTTTTCAAACATCAATAACTTAAATATTATCAAAGGTGTTCCACCCAAACTTAAAATACTTATTCACCATCATCACTTCTACCTTACTTCTAAGGCCCACAACCCTGGCTACCCTATTTTTGGAGTTATGCCCCTTTCATACTTACAAAACAGCCAAAATCAAGGTTAAAGTTTTTACAAAGTTGTATATCTTCAATACTATCTAAGGTATTCAACTGAAACTTAAAGTACATATTCACCATCAATACCTCTACCTTACTAACAAGGCCCATAACTCTTGCTGTATTTTAAGTTATGCCCTTTCATACTTAGAAAACAGCCAAAATCATGGTAATTGTTTTACATAGTTGTACTATCACATGTATTTGACTGAAACTTCAAGTTCTTATTCACCATCACTACCTCTGCCTTACTAGCAAGGCCCATAACCCTGGCTGTACTACTTCTTGAATTATGCCCCTTTCATACTTAGAAAACAGCCGAAATGATGGTTAATTTTTTTACAAAGTTGTATATTTTCAATACTATCACAGGTATTCCACCATAACTTGGAATATTACAATTTCAGATTTTAGCACTGGAGTTGGCGGATCAGCACACCACATTCTCAAATTGATTCTGCATGCTAATTTCACCAATTAAAAATGTCATATTTGTTTATTGGAGGTGATAGAATAATTTCTACTATAACTAGAACATATCATCATTGATATGTACCATACTATTAAAATCCATAAAACTGTGTCTTAGCAACTGAGAAAAGTCGAGCTCGCTGTCTTATGGACAGCTCTTGTTTTTTCAACTTAGTTACTGTTCTCTCGTGAGCTCATGCTTCAATTACAATAAGTTCATTGGAAGTATGAAACTCAAGTGCAAATGCTATCAATTCTGCATACCAATTTACGAAATTCAAAGTGTCATAATAGCCAAGTCAGGTCCATTGATTTCTATACCATTTTGTACATGTATACTTAATAACATTTACCACATCGAAAAGGGCATTTCCATACTAAAAAGATGCTTGAATGAGCGCTGCTGTTGTCTACGTCCTGCTGACAGTTGTGTTAAGTGATTTAAATAAATATTCATTTAGATGAATAAACTAATTGATTTGGTTACGAAGTCGAGACAGATAATGTACTAACTTCAGCATAACTTCGTAGATATGGTCTGATACCGCTCTAAATGATATAACTCAGAGCTGATGACAAACTTATGACCATATCACGCACAGAATTACCTGTACCATTTGAAATAATTTGTTTTATATCACACGGCGGGGAACGAATCTGTGACCTCGAAGAAAACACATTCACCACCTGACTATTGACATTCTTAGATTAGGATGGATCGTGTAAGAACTAACAATTTAATACTGAAGCAATGTGAAACAAGTACTACGATGTCGTAAGATTTCTACTTTCTTAATACTTTCATATTTTTGTTGAGTGTAAATATATCTTGGCTTGACACATCCCAATCAAAACCCTTTGAGGTCAATAATGTAACGAAAGTGGGTAAGAAGCCTTACAACGTTAATACACTACCGTGTAACAATGCTATTACCGTGCAGGTTGGCATATAAAAGAAGTATGATTAATTATCTGCGTTGATTAAGACCGATCGCATTTAATTTAAAGATATACAAGATACAGAACATTAATTTAAATTTCTCAACGATTCTTTGGGTTGAAAATTACTTTCTATAAGGCCATGGAAAATTCTTGCCCGCAAAGGGGCCCTTTGATATTTTCAATTCAATATGTTAATGACACACATGTTTGTTACTAGCAATAGGTATATAACAAATGCCAACTGAACGATCAGTAGGGAGTAAGTTAAATTATGTATTTCAATGTTCAATGTCAGTAATCTTTTTGTTATTTCCCCGGTGAGCAGATCATTTATTTATGAATCGTGTGTAGCATTGTGCATTTGATGTGTGCAGCAAACAGGTTATATTTTCTAACTGTATTGTATTTATATTAGCCTGTCTGTATTTCAGTGTGCTGAAATACGATTTTAATACGGACTATTAATATCAAAATGCGTTTATTGTCTTATTTCTAAGAGGACTATTTTAAAATGCAATACAGATATTTCAAAGCGTATACTTTCATCAATAAATATTTGTTACTTAGAAATGTCTGTTTAGAAACAACACGTATTTTCTTGGTTTTACTAAAAATGGTACATCTGTGTTCTACACACTCACAGAGAGAAATGCTGCATTGATTGATAATACACTCTCCCAGCATGCACAGTTTCCCTTAACATAACCTTTAAATGAATATTTTCTCAAATTCAAACCATGCATTTGATATACATTTCCGTTCCGCAGGGTTGCCATGACACTGGCATGCAACATGCGTCTGGAGTTGTACCCGTTTGACCGACAGATCTGTCCCATGATAATACAAAGCAGTAAGTAGCCTGCCTCTGATACACCGTTTTCTGGGAGGAGGAGTACTATTGACATTAGACATATAGCTAAATGGCGATTCTTCGAGAACTGGTGCGTGACAATGAACATTTCGGATAAACACGGGAATACCAATCTTACTTCCATGATATACTGATTCTGACTTACCTGATATTGATTTCTACCTGAAATCGATTGAAGAACAAGAAATGTACACTGTACTGAGTAATAAGCTTCTGTCTCTTTAGTGTAAACCAATGTGGTCTTTGTTTTGGGAAAATGTTCACCACGAATTATCGCTATTAAATTGTATAATTATTCCCTACAGAATACATATATAAAAAAAAACGTGTATTATTATCATTTTCATGTGGCTTTTCCCATGAGATACGGACAAAATTCATATGTATTTTAATTTTACAATATGTAGACTTCCATTTCAAATTTAGTATTGAGGGATATTCGTTAACTAAAATAACACTGAACATATCGGTAAAGATAAACTGTGCGGAAGAAAGTATCAATTAAAGTAGAGTTAGGTTAATTTCTACTGCAAACAAAGGAATGGTAAGGGTATTTCCATGATTTTACTGAAATTCAATAATTATTATGACAGGAGCACGTAGGCAAGGTTACATATTACTGCCTTAGTGGGGGCCTATGACAGTGGGATTATTTTGAGAGGTATAGATAGCTTTCAGTAAAGATTATATGTGCTATGAAAGTCTCCCAGAGTGTTACTAGAGTCAGGTGGAAGCTATATCAATTGCATGAGTGTGCATTTGAAAGGTCTTTTGTCGCTCGCACGACCACTATTTGCATTGCAGGCATGTATCTCTTCCTAAGCATAAACAAGTGATCGTGTTCCAATATGCAAGCAGCAGCATAGAAATCACAAACAAAATGCAGCAGGATAGAGGGAGATAACGAAAGTTCTGCTTATAATCAGGACATTTACGTAAACCAAATATTGCCATTTTACTCCTAGGATGGGATGTTCTGGATAGATGTTTCTACAATTTCAGGCTAAAAAAAATCGTATTCAAATCATTATAGAATATAATGATCAAATTTTAGTATCATGTCACTTATATGTGGGTAAGCGTTCCGAATTATGCAAGTCACTCCGACAGTTGGTCGGGAACATGAGCAATAACTTTAAAGTCGACAACGGCATACAACGTTTGAAATGTATTGGCCGTCTTACTGATTATTGACATCAAGCTGACGCGGTTCACCCCTTTTGCTTGACAGGAAACGCAAACAAATTCACAACAGGTCCGTGGATGAATGATGCAACTTGACCATGAATGCAATTCTCCTCTGAAAATCATTGTTTGCCATCAAATTATAGCTCTTTATTGAATAAGTAAACATAAAGATATCAGAGTTTCGATTTCATCCTTTTACATTACAAACTTAACTCATTTGGCTAAAATATAAGGTGTCTGACGTAAGACATCTTAAAAGAAAACGAGGCTCAAGTTTTAGAAGGCAGTTTAATAAGGTTAGTAGCTTTGTCGCCCTAATGTCAGTGGATATCTAAACCTTTTGGGGGAAATTTTGAACAAGATACTAAATAATGTTGTCGTGAGTGTGTCTCACTAGATAAAGACATTTTACAAGCTGAAGTAACTGTAGAAGATATGTTGTTATTGTAGTTGGCTACAGCAAGGAAAACATTAACCTGGACTGGCGGAAGTCCCACTCTTTTGTCCTAGACGTGTTTGACATGCCGCAGTTTACCGTATCCAAAGACGTCACACTAACAGACTACACGCATATACAAGAAGACAGTGAGTTACATGCGAAACAGAAGTTATATATACATATATACATATTTTTGTTGCAGTTTAATAAGCATACACCTATCATGAACTGAATCTGACTTACCTGGTATTAATTTCTTACTGGAATTTTTAACAGGATATAGAACATGGAAAAAAAAAAAAAAAAACAAAAAAAAAACATTTTACTGTGAAAGTACCCCCTCACTTTTTGGCTCATCCAAGCACGAAGTGCTCAGGTGAGGTATTGTGATCCGTCTTTGTATTTATCAGTCTTTGTTCGTCGTTCGTCGTGCATCGTCAACTTTTGCTTTAAATGACATCTCCTCCTTAACCGCTGTGCAGAGTTTAATGAATATTGACAGGAATGATCCTTAGGTGGTACTTTGCAAAACTAGTTAAAATCGTTACTGTCCGCCTACCAATATGGCCACCAGACCCAAAAATAGAAAAAAAATCTTTAAACGACTTCTTCTTAACCGCTATTCATATTTTGATGTAACTTAGTCGGAATGATCATGTTGTGATACTGTACAGAAATAGCTAAAAGCATTCCGATCCGCCGACCAAGATGGCCGCCAGAGCTAAAAATAGAAAAAAACATGTTCGCCTAAGTTTTTTGTGCAAACTGATTTTTATTTTCACTGAATCATTTGAGGTATTGCTTTGAAACTTCAAATACATATTTATGACCACCACCCCTACCCGTAGGAAAGAGTACATTAAATTGTTGTATATTTTAACATAATAATGCCTAGTTTTCGAATTAAAATATCGCTTAATGTTTCGTACAACATCAAAATTAACACATAACCTTTTTAAGATAATGCCTTGAATATTTAAACACCCGTGAATCACGTCCATTTACAGACATAAGTCTATCTCACCTTCTCATGGAGTTTGACATAATCATGGCTTATTTTTACACAGAATCGTGTATAAGTTTTGCAAACCACCTTTTTTTAATGAAATCCTATGGAAATGTTTTCGAATACCGTTAAGACCATAACCTCTATAAACACATGTGCAAAAGGACATAACTCTGTCATGGATTTTTGTATGGTATACGTTGATTGATACATTGATTTTGACATAATTATGACTAATATAGCCTTTTGAAATTAATAGATTCTTGTTTTACCTGTACTGCATTTTTTTTTTAAATATGTTCTAAAATAATCGAGCGTGCTGTTTTGTGGATAGCCTCCGTTAATGTTGTTCTTATTCGTTTGCAAAGTAAACCTCATATATTGCCAATATAAGTATTTAGGTTCCATATATTCAGTCCTGTGACATGCAATGGATATTTTGCAGCTGGAGAGTTTTCCGTCATCAAAGCCGAGTTGACCATGTACCGCAAAGTGGGCCACCACTTCCTTCAGGTGTTCCTGCCCAGTGTCTTTCTTGTCATGCTTTCCTGGGTCTCATTCTGGGTCGACCCTACCGCTGTCCCTGCAAGAGTTTCCCTTGGAGTCACGTGCGTCCTCACCATGACGACACATGGGTCTGGTATACGTCAGACACTGCCGCCGGTATCATACGTCAAAGCAATCGATATATGGATGTTCGTCTGCCTTCTGTTTGTTTTTTGTGCCCTACTCGAATTTGCCTATGTCAATGTGTTACAAAGAACAAAAGATCGGTCCCGATTTGATACACAGGTATTCATTATGTCGATGTATTTTAAGCTTATCAATTGTTTTCAAAAACGGATGTTTTGCTGTGATATAAATTGCAACTCAGTATACCATGCAAATCTTATGATTGTAGGTTAGTATTCCTATTTATAAATAGATTTAATCTATATAAATATAATTATTCAACTTGAATTACTTCAACATTAAATGATTGACATTATATTGTTCATCTCATATTTATTTGTTATAAAACTGCACCCGGTAAAACTGTGTTAAAATATTTGATGGTCAATACAAGGGTATTTCCAGACTTGGGGTATCTGCCACAAGTCTACGACGTGATATCGAAGTGTAAGACTCTATATTTGTTTCATGTAGACCAAGTGTAGTCCCGAAATGTTATAAAATGAATCATTGTCCACCGAGCGTTAAACCTCATAGAACAGGTTAATTCATTTCATTAGTCGAATCAGTTATGACGATTTTGTCTCTGTTCTTACATGATATTAGTTGCATTGACATAAGCTTTATCTCCTGAAGTACATTGTTCTTTCGTAGTGCACTACTCTCCTAAAGAGACGTCACTTTGTACTTTTTGTTATTATAAGTCAATACCCTTACAGTTTGTCCTACTACATCGTTCAAGGAAATTATTGTATTTTGATAAAAAAAGGAAAAAAAAAAAACAGCGACAAACAAACAAAACATATTGCATAAAATTAAAAGCGAGGTCTTGATATTAAGAAAATATGATTTTATGGTGCCTATGTATCATAGCGCATAATTGGCGGAGCTTGTTGCTGCGGCGACTGCTTAAAAGTCATGTTTTGCTGGCTCAAAATATAAATGTTCCAAGCTACACTGATACTAAACTATACTCAAAACATCATGTAAAACAGTGTCAATCAAACGGGAGGCGAATTCATAATGCAAAGCTGTATGGCGTACGTGAAAAAAAACAACTCTTTTTTCGGTGACCCAAAGAATTTGAAGTCCCTGCTGTCCTCGAGAACCTGAAATTTTACCATATGTATGAGCATTTGAATTAGTGTTTTGATCAAATGAATGAATTGATAGCATAAAGTATTCTGAATCTAGTAATACATATTTTAGTTGCCAACATATAAAACTAACAAATACATACACTATTATTAATGGGAAGTGTTCTGTTTCAGGGGACAACAATGGCAATTTCTGCAGGAGAAAGACGGGCGAAGAAGGTTGATGGAGTCTCCAGATATGCCTTTCCCGGCGTGTTTTTAGTTTTTCTGGTAGTGTTTTCGCTCATCTGTCTACTTTATCCTAACACAAGAATAGAACAGTAGCAATAGCTGGGACTTTATTTAGTTTAAACATGCGGTAGGATATACATGTTTTTGATTTACCCAACGGTGTAATTATCATAGATTATAAGATGATTTGTTGTCGATGACAGTTTACAAAATATTTATACTAGAAAGACATGAAATAAGGTAAAATGTCATAGTTACACATAATGAAAAAGATATAATGCTAGGAATCAACAATAATAAGCACTAAGTATTTAAGTATTGTTTGACTTACGTATGATTAACAGAATTCGAGCCAGACTTCTATTAATATTAGTTAACGCTATGCCACACCCTATAGAACTCATATCGAATAGAGCACCCCGGCAGATATAATCGAAAACGTATTCGTACGTAGCTCTCTCCCGTTAGCGCAGTTAGCCGAAATGTAGCGTTTTTGTTTTGTTTTTTTTGTTTTTGGGGTTTGTTTTTTGGTTTTTTTTTTTTTTACTGTTACTGACAGTGTTTTCTGTTATATACTCTTTTTTGTATAGTTATGTTTAGTTTTCTAATAGCCAAAAATTTCTGACATGACATGAATGATGAAGTAGTTCCAGTGCCATCTTGTTTTTATACCTAAGGAGTTTAGACTGACATGGATGTTCTTCAGCATGAAAGGCAACAAGAGGTATATTCGTCATTTAAATGATAACTCATTAAATACTTGGGTGACACAGTCAATGCCTTTTTATTCAGAGTCAGTGTATATATCATTTTTTTCAACTTTCCTCATTAGCATCAATATCGTCCCCACCTCGACTATCATCATCATCATCAGTGTGATACAACACCATAACCACCGTTACCATAAGCAGCATTGGTCTCATCAAATCGTACCAGATAGATATCTTGAATTTGCACAATTTAATTTTCCCGAGAATAAAAGTAGCATTATTGTTGCATAAAAATGTGATTTACTATTAATCTTTTTTATATCTTTTTAATATCTTTTCAAATTCAAAAATAAAAATTCAGATAGAATTTCCTATTCAAATTTATAAATTAATCATTTCGACCCATATTATAAAGGTATTCTCCAACACATATACATATTGTCTCAGACAACACCATTGTTTTCCATATCGAACCACGACAGCAAGGAATATTACACGAGTTTGGATAAACATCCTTGCTCCAATACAGGCGATGAATCTGCGTTGTACTTCATATGTCGTTTTCTTGATATGGCAATTGCAAACGGCACACAAAATCACATTTGGTGAATCATCATTGAAACAGCTTGCCGTCTCATTGGACTGTATGTGTTATTATATTTTCGCAGATATCTCATCATCTTGAAAAATGATACAATCTTTGCGAAATACTATTTCAACTGTGCTATAACCAGATACAAGAAAAGAAATGCCAATAATAATGCTTCCAAATTCGTCGTATTGCTGTAAAAACGATTGGACTGGTAGTTACACATTCATTTTCTTGTATTGTATTTTCAGTATACTTTAAAATATGTAATGTCCTGTCTCCAGGTTGTTATTGTTTTGTCCATTTACATTCACCGCCGTTTGGAGTGGGTTGAATTTTTATTTATGTTGGATTTTGTATAGGGCGTTTCTTTTCTTATTCACAACTGCTAGTGTTGTACAGATAAGAATATAAAATTTGGTGTTGATTTGATATTGAAAGTTGAACAATAATTTATATATATACATAAACATTTTTTCGTAAATATAAACATGATCTGGCAAATTAATGTCATAAGTACTAGTTCCGTTTAACATCATACCATTAAGACCAGTTCGATAGTTTTACCTGTATTTTGATCACCAAAATGAAAAACATATGCTGCTAGCCCAAGTGTTTCTACACATGTGGAGTTTTGCGAAACACACACAGATACAAACTAAAACATGCATAACGTCATTCTTTATATGCACATGTGAACATTGTTTTTAAGTCACCGCGATGAATAGAGGGTATTGATAATACTCCGTCTAGAGATGTGGTTGATTTTACGTGTAATGATTATTGTGACAGTTTTGTACAACTCTTAATAAATTCTAACTTTTGTATTTTAAATAGAAAGAATTTTCTTAAAAATGAGTTTACTTGCATTAGACAACAGGGATGTTCTGTTGTAGATTACTGTTTAGTTAGTCATGATTGTCCTAATATGTTTACCGAATTTAATGTTAAACGTTTTTTCAGATTTTAATAATCTGGCAGGTATCCAGAATATAACAAATATTCCCGACCACGCATTTCTTACGTGGAAATTTGCTTATAGCGACTCAACGACAGGATCACCCAGGGCTTCGGCGTCAAAATTTGAAGTTGATAATATACCAGATGATTTTAAGACAGATGAGAATTTTAGTAGAAATATACATGAATATGTCTTTAACATTGAGGAGTGTATGCGCAGCCAACAGGATATTGATGACTTGTATCAATCCCTCTGTGAAGTTAACCAGGAAAAGAAGAATAAACGTCCATGTTAAGCTTTAGGCTGCAGCATTTTAAATCAAAAGAAACGAAGGGTCGGGAAGCCCTGGTGGAATGGTCAGCTTACTAATCTTTGGAATAGCGCATGCGCAGCAGAGAAAATATGGCTAGCATGCAGATTACACTCAGAAAAACGTAAACTTAAGACAGACTATGTTGCTAGAAGAAAATGTCTTGATCAGATGGTTCAAAGATCCAAGAGTAAATGCTGGTATGTATTGTAGCATGATTTAAGTAACATTGTCGTAAATAATATGGAGATTTTGAAATCTAATGGTAAAATTGGAGTTGCCCATTCAAAGAAAAGTAATATACCTTTCGAATTTGAGGTAGAAGACGGGTCGATTGTAAGAGATAGTAATGTTGTACTTGAGTAATTTATACAACCCTCGAGCTACAACCATACATTAACAACATGAACAAACTTTAAATGTTTAAGCTAACGATACCCAACAAAATCAAGAAGAGGAACGAGCTTATAACAATGGTATATCTATAGAAGAAAGGAAACTTGCGGTAAACAGTGCAAAAAGGGGTAAAGCCTGTGGTTTTGATAAATTGCGTACTGAATTTTTATAAAAACGATACAGCTATTTCCTTTTTACATGTGCTTTTTCCTGTTTGTTTTAACTCAGGAAAAATTCCGACAGACTGGGATAAAGGAGGTATTAACCCTATACCAAAGTCTGGAACCAGAGACATCTGGGACCCACTTAGTTACCGGGGTATTACGTTAGCCCCAGTCATGTACAAGTTATACTGCACTGTTTTAAATAAAATGAAATCTCGGTGTATCGATTTAGAAAAAAAGTAAATGGGAACAAGTACTATGAATGACAATACATTCAGGTTTCAGATGAAAATCTCTTGCAAGTTACTGCGAACGTGATTGGTGCTCTGTTCTCTGTCACCGGTCTCGACATTCAGAATAATTGAAGCATCAAAAGCAGATACCCTAGCTTAGTTGGCTCCACAATCTCCAGATTTGAGTCCAAATGGAAATGTTTGGCAATTGGTGAGAAGCATGTTATTTTGTACATAATGTCAATGACTTGAAGACCCAACTGCTACGAGCGTGAAAAGGGGTGCCATTATACTACATCCAGAAACTGTATGAAGGTCTTCACCGATGATGCAGATATGTCATTGTTCAGAAAGGAGATATAACGAAATATTCGCCACATCTCGTCATTTTCAGGTAAGTATGTCAGTTTAAATGAGGTTCATGTTTTGTTTACTATAACGCCGCCGTTAAAAAAATAACTTTTATGGCATGCCGCTGTATATCTTGGGCACGTGTCAGACTTAAACATTTAACTTTATCATACAGAAACCAGTGTGCAGGGTAGATAATCTATAATGTTTATCTAAAGGTTCCTCCTGGAGTTATTTCCCATTAGTGCTGAATCAGAGGTCTGATGATTTGGTTCGGGAAAATACGGAAAATTTGCAATCTAATCTACTCAGATACGTACACGTATTCCAGTTTTTGAGATTATATATATAATAGTGCGGAAAGAGTTTCCACACTACGGGAATGAAATAGAGAGAATATAAGTAATAGCAAGCCTATTAATAAGTTTAATTTGTCCTCAACCAGTTTCACAATAAAAGATCACAGGAGGAAAAATAATTATATAGCAACAATGTCGTCATGTCTACGTCAATATGTGTTAAACAGGGACGCCACTATAGGTGATTATGCAACGTTTCTTCATAGAATTATCCGAAATAAAACAACTTCTTGAGAAATCCGGGACCAACAACTTTTAATAAGAGAAGTGAAAATCAAGACCAAACTAACGACAACACACAAGGAACACAGGTAAACATCACCAATGCATTAACATCAGTTACAAAAGCCATAGAGAATCTAAATAAAACACCCTACAATTCAGAACAGTCTGTCAGGAACACTGTACAGAACGAAGCCTCCAGGATAAAATCTTAAATCACTCCGACATGGAAAAGGAATCTTGAATCGTAAAAATCATTACTGGCAACATATCTGAAACAAAATTTTAGCAGATTTATACCAGACCTGGATTAATTCAATACGTTTCATCATTCCAATAAAGCTCCAGGTCGTCACAATACCCACAGAAACCGAAGAACAAACACAACTAGAATCGCTATTGCGATATCATCGGTTTTCGCGAAAGCACTTATATTCAGTTCACGAGTCGCATGATCCGAAAAACATATCTTCGTTCAATGGCTTGTTGATACTGTTAACAGCGATCTTTCAAACAATTTTGTCGCAATGTTTAAACAAACTTTTTACCCAAAAGAATATTTTTGAGTATTACCTGTCAGCTGCAAATGATTTAAGTAATGCTTTAATACAATGATTTTTGAAAGGATCAAACTTCAGAATGCCATAAAATAACCAAATCAAGTCCAATCTTCAAAATCTAAACATCATTGGAAAGAACTCTTATAAAAATAAATGTTTTGTTCATATATCGTTTATGAATTGTTTTTAGGTTTTGAGCTATTTCAAGTCGAATAGATATACACTAATCCTAATATGACCTTGACATTTACAATAATTTTTTAAGTTTTTTATTATATGAACTTTAAAGACAATGTTATACATTATATGTGAAAATTTCATGCAGATTGAACAAAAAATAAAGTCAGGAGCTGCAAATGATTTAAAAGTCATGCTTTAATACAATGATTCCTGAAAGAATCAAACTTCAGACTGCCATAAAATGACCAAATCAAGGCCGATCTTCAAAATCTAAACATCATTAAAAGAACTCTTTTAAAACTAAATATTTTGTTCATATATTGTTTATGAATTGTTTTTAGGTTTTGAGCTATTTCAAGCCGAATAGATATACAATAAACCTAATATGACCTTGACCTTTACAATACAATTTTACATTTTTTATAATATAAAACTTAAAGACATAGTTATACATTACATGTGAAAATTTCATGAAGATTGAACAAAAAAATAAAGTCGGGAGCTTCAAATGATTTTAAAGTCATGCTTTTAAAATGATGATTTTTCGAAAATATTGGTTATGTTTGACCACGTACTGTGGACAAACCATGCATTCCTCAAAATCGCCACACTATATATTTTGTGCGTATATGTCTTGCGAATCATATGCAACAAATAAAATTCTCCTATCTCATTCCTGAAAGACGTGGATAAATTTTTTGCAGACCTACCCTCATTTCACAGTTTTTTCGAGATTCGAACATTCAACCTCCTGTAGCACGAAAGTTATATATACGCAACTTTTTGAAAACTATCATATTTTATTAAGTAACTGACAAGGAACGCAATGCAAAAAACCGCATTTCAATCGGACTTCAAATAACAGAGTTATTAGCCCTTAGTCACTTTTACAAAACGCCCCCTAGCGGCAAAATTAAGACAAAAATGAAAATTTTCTCGACGTTAGGATCAAATTCAGATCCTAGGACAAAACTGGTAAAAAAATCAGAACTGTGACTGTTTCCTATCTTGTTGATATGCCGTTCACAAAAAAGAGACGGAAAAATAATAATAAAAAAAAAAAAAAAAAAAAAAAAAACGATGCAAAACCAACTAAGAAAAACACAAGTTCTAAGCAATTACACTTTTGAAATTCAAAAATTAAAACTGCTCTCAGATAGACATCAACAAATGTTGATCATTATGTATACATGATTGCAAACTGAAAGAAAGTGTAGTGGCGAAAAAAAGGAATAACTTAAAAATATGTGGGTATCAGACATTAGCCAAAATTAAACAATTTCAAACCGAATTCTTGAAAGAAAAACAAACCATTTCTGGAAATATATAAAACAGGATTTTATCCAAACATACTTACACTCAAACCCCTATTTGAAACAGTATAAACCGAGATCATTTACAGCCAACACAATGCAGGGTCAAAACCGAACAACCTCAACATCCAAAAACAGAGGAAAATATCAAAGATACAAGTAAGATGGGGTTACCGTCAAGAAGACACCAGGCACTTAAAAGAAATAATGATTCCCGAGTAACAGAGCAATCCCAACCTCGAATAGGAGTTATTGAAGTGACAACAGACAAACCACAATTCTTATGACCATATCACATACATCGGCCACAATGTACATTATTTTCGAGAACAAGATATTCGCGAGAGAATGATAGGAACACTCGGCAAAACCACGATGATAACCATTTTAGACAGAGGCCTGTGAATGAGAAGAGGGACGTAAATACAGAAACATATAGATAAAATTGATATAAAATAATTAATCTTTCGGATAAAAACCTTTCAGAAGACGAAAAAAAAAATACGGAAAGGATTGAAATTCACCCCAACTCCAACAAAACCTAATACAAATGAATCAGAGAGACATTGCTGAATTTAGTAGAAGAATCAGACTTGCAGAATTGTTCATTACAAAGGGGACACAGATGAAAAATAAAAGTATGCTTGTACCTCCAGTAGACAGAAACCAAGCACTCAATTCTTTTTTAAAAACATTGAAAATATTTCTTTAAATAAAACTCCCTCAGAAGATTCTCCAATCAAAAACAACATAAGTATGACTGAAAGAAATGCAATAAAGGCTCTATCATTAGATGATAATATAATTATTATGGAAGCTGACAAGGTGGTGATTATATGAATACAAAACACTACAAAAAATGGCACATAATATGTTGTAAGATGAAAATATTACGAAAGGTTAACAAAAGACCCACGGACAGAATAAACTATCATAGACTTTTAAATAAACACAGCAATGTCTACGGAAAAAGAATACAAGTAAAAAAAAAAAAAATTTTTAGGTTTACCAAAATTCAACAGTTAACATTGGAGAAGTAGAATACTTAAAACTTAGACCATCATTGTGGCCAACCAAAAAAAACCGGTTGATATTATTTTGAACCCTTAGTAAAACATGTACCAAGTTATTTAAGAGATACAACAGATTTTCTCAAATAGTTGCACACCACACTACCCCAAAACACACTTCTAGTTTCTTTCGACGTCGAATCTCTATACTCAAACATTTGTGAAGCGATTACCTGTTGGCTGGGAAAAAATGGAGATTGGAGAAAACCTGGTCGATTTACAAAAAAACAGTTCATTATAGATTCACTAACTAACTAAAAAGAGACACAGCTTAAAAAAAAGCTTACTATTATAAAAGGCAAACGTCAGCCACCGAACTTAAAAAAGACTACTTACTAAACTCAGATTTTCGGAAAATAACGCTCAACCAAAAGTTTCCAGATGTAACCGTCCAAACCAAGCAATGAAACGCAAAGTAAATACTTCATTGATTAAAAAATATTAAATCGTGATTTTATAGTTTTCATAGCCCCAGGCCGATACTGAATTGCAGCGTAAATGAAAGTTATTGATTCAAACCCCGTAGATGAGCAATGAAATTCAATTAACTTCTCAAATTACTGGTCCAAGCCAAGGACCACTAACACTAATAGTTTATGTTGTTAGAAGGTGTTCTACAATGTATTTTTCGCAAACAAAATTTAAACTGACAAAATGAGTCTCAGTTGGTTGAACCATGTTGTTATTATATATTTATCCAGTGTTCAATATTTGAAGTTCCATTTATAATTCTACAAAGCTCACTTCTGTGTGTACATGTCTTGGACACGAGTCAGACTTCAGACCTGTTTATTAGAATAGATAATCCATATGTTTATATGCAGAATCCCTCTGGAGTTATTTCCCGTTAATGATGTATCAGCTGACTTACACGGGTTCCAATTACTTGAATGAAAACAACAAACACGTGAGTATGAATTTTATATACATGTGATACAAATCATTAAAATAGTAAAGCCAGACTAAATATTGACGCCATGTATTAATAACAATGATATTACTGACATGTATCTTAAGCGTATTAGACTAACATTGTACGTGATTAGTCATTCATTGCAGTACACATATAAAAATCAAACTTACATCACCTTCATACAAAGCGATAAGACAAAATGTCATCCACAATTATGGCGTTAAGAAAATAGTACCAATGTCAATATGACACTCTGTATGAAAACGCTCACACCAAGTTTGAGAAGATAAGATAAAAATAGGAGTGTATAACAAAATTCGTTAGTATATGCATTTGTGTTTATAAACACATGTGCGAGCGTGCTTGCATGTGTGTTTGCGTTGTCGATAGAGAGTCTGCGCATGTATGTGTGTGTGTTTGTATTTGGACGAATTTTACACAGTAAAATATCAATAACAAAAACAAAAACAATATCAATAACAGAAACACTCTTCGGATTGCTGTCAACTGGTTTTAAAAGGTGGTCTGATAACTGAGTTTTATTTATCAGGAAATATTGAAAAGGGGACCGGAAAATAGAGTTCTCAATAGTGGGGTCGTCTTCTTTATATGAGGTTCTACTGTATGTGTAAGTATTTAGCAAGTCCCATATGTGGAATCTTAGTCTACATTTGGATTCCTACTAACACCACACACGAGGGCAAAAATAGCCACAAAGAGGAAGAAAGAGCCCGGGAATGCCAATCTGGAAACTTTGTCCGTCCACTTGGCTCTTCTATGAACCGAGTCTGGGTCTGTCGCAGTATTCTGAAATAGGGACACAATATAATAGGACCATTATATAATCGATAAAAACACTATGCATGATAAATAGTTTTAAATATTTAATATTGTATATATTGTACCTGATAAGTTAGTAATGAAATATTGTATTAGTCAAATTATTATATGATAGATTTCTGAATTCCACTACGAAGATTTATCAAAATCAAAACAATTTTACAAGAACTTGCACTAACCGTGTGACAAATATCTACACAGGCATGCATGCCTTACCGTGTACAACAAATGTTTAGTGAAGTGACAGAAGATTTTAATCTGATATATTTATAGCGGCACCATCAACGGTGATCTGCCATGTGACTTAAGTACATCTTGTCAGATTACTCTGTGTTCTGTTTGTTGTTGTTGTATTACATGTAGAGTTTATCTCTGTAATAATACTAATTAAATGGCGTATGCATAATGCTATTTCTTTAAAGATGAATTGTTACAATCCGTTTTGCAATAAGGTTACAAAATGTAATACTTTTATTACCAAGCAGGTAACAATTGCACCAATTATTATAACTTATCTGCACAACCAATTTTGCAATATAGTTGTAGAATGAAATAATCCAAAATTAGCAAAATATGTTGAGTTGATAGTCAAAGAAGACTGTCTAAGCGGTCCTAAGTCTGTATTTTTGGCATACACTATTTAGGATTGAACAAATTTTGTAATAATTTTATTAAAAGCAGGTTACAATGGCATCAATTGTGATAAGTTTTCTGCACAACTCGTTTTGTATAAAGTTGTTAATATTTTTATTTTTTAAAGTGCAAAATGTAATATCATTTTTACAAAACGGGTTACAATTGCATTGATTGTAAAAAATTTCTGCCCATCCCGTTATGCAGAAAATGTATTAATACAATTATAGCTCGCTTTGTAATAAAATCATTATATTTTGAAACTGTTAATCTTTGATAGTGTATGAGAATAAACATACTTATTACCCCTTAGAGACACACTTATTAGATCATCAACGCAACATGTCTAGCTTATTTGAGTTTATTACATTTTGCAATTTTAATACAAAAAGGGTTGTGCCAAAGTTATTTTATTTTGCAGCTTTATTACAAAATACGTTGTAACAATTGACAATGTATGACTTACACAACGGAAGCATAACACTTTTTCGATCTTCGATTGTTTATTTCAGTTTCAGCCTCTGATTCAGTGACCTCCCTGCCCTGTAAACGATAGTCTTTGATATAAGTGTCAAATTGTAATTCCTAACATTCTTTTATAAAATTGTAAATAAATAAATAAATAAATAAATAAATAAATAAATACACTTTTTCTTATGCAGATTAGATATATGCATACTTCATGGTCTAACAGTAATGCAGGAAGTCCCAGAACACGATCTTTGACAACTCAAAAGGCAGAGGTCATTTCAACAATAAATGTTTTCTTCGTGGGAGCAGACCAATTTTATTTTCACTCCATTAGCTGCTGTTTGATATCTGGTTTTACAAATTATGTTTAATCTGGTACCATTAATCTGCATTTAAAAACGAAAACTTGATGCAGTTAAAATAATACTGGCTTAGCTCCCTTGATGTTCGTTTAGCGTATAAGGAATAGTAGCATGACTAAATGGCCGGGAGCAAAGGGTAAGATGACCGGGTGTGGTATCAAGCAACTTGTCTACGGTGTTAAGTCGCAGTAAGGCAGCGTTTTATCAGACTTACGTAGACGAAATTCCCTCAAATGACTTAACTACTGTCGATTTGACGTCAGTCTCATACAAAATAAATAAATAAAACACTTTCATAATGGACCATTTTATAGTTAGCTATGTTCCGAATATCAAAAGGTTATTATCCATTGGTCAATGTTTTGCTAGGTAAAGGATGACCAAGATTGAGCTCACTTTCAATACCCCTTCTCTTCCTTTTTAATTCAGTCACCAATCTGTTGTGCGATGATTGACCATCATCCTCGTCAGTTTCAAACACATCAGCGTAAAATAATGCAGGATTAACCCTTAAAAATTCACCAATGTCTTAAAAAGCGTATTTAAAGACACACCTATCTAGCTAACATGTAGATCAAAAACAAATGTGGAAAAACCACACTAAGGACCGAATTATATTTTTAAATGCTTTCACTTCATTAGCAGCATTTAGCATTGTAGCTAAACTCGAAACCTTCCAACCCACCCCCGTAAAACATACTATTTCAAACATCCCAGAAAATAAAAACGTATTTATGTACTGTATGATTTTATTTATACATTATTATCAATTTGATTGAAGAAGAATGTTTTATATGATTATGCTTTAAAGAAGTTTAATTAATTAGTAAAGGGCATATATGATTGTGTTACTTTTAACTACATGAAATGTATCTTATTTTGACATAGAAATCTTGACACCTGGAAGAGTTTATTGTTACAAACAATGAGAATTCTATGTAAAAAAATACCTGATCAATTCCTTTAGGGGTTGGCGTTGCTGTTCTTAACAGGACGTTACGTATGCAAACTCAGAAGAGCCGCAAAAACAAACAGCAGACAAACAAACATCCAATGTCCACCGCTTTCACGTAAGACACGGGCGGAAGTGTTTGACGTATTCCGGAACTCTGTGTCGTCATGGTGAGCACACACGTGACTCCTAGTGAAACACGTGCTGGGACGGCCTTTGGGTCAACCCAAAATGAAACCCAGGATAACATGACGAGAAGGATGCTCGGCAGGAAAATGTGTAAAAAATAATGTCCGAATTTACGTCTCAGTTCAATGTCTGCTTTAACCGTAGAAAACATACCCGCTGAAGAAATAATAAATGATGTGGCTATAAGTAATTGATATATTTAATGACTAAGACCGAATTGTCAAATGAGGTATTGTAATAATATATGATTCTTCAATAATTGGTCTTTAATTGAGGAATAACAATCATACGTTAGTAATACTTTCGTATTTAGATATTTAAAAATATTATATATTGGAATATTTTCTAATGAAAAAATATTTTGCAATATGTTACAAAAATGGTTCGATTTTCTTAAAGAGGTTTGATGATAAATGAGCATCATAAAATATAATACATGTATATAGGTTGGCACGGCAAATAGACTAATTGCAACAACATCTGCGAGGAAGAAACCCATATTTCACCCTTCTGCATGTTGAAATTGTTAAATTGTTTTATTAATGTATCATTTCATTGTACATGCATATTTTTTTTAATCTTGGCTTAACTATGATATAATTATAACGTTATTGCACGTAATGTTCTGTATAACTGACGACTAACATCCAGTTCCATTGGTTCTTTCTTTAATATTTCAATCGCTTATTTAAGGTTATCCATCTATAATTAAATTGTGATCATCAAGTCACTTTCTCAAAGAAATGATCCTGTAACATCAACGTAAAATAAAATAATCAAGTTTAGACCATTAGACAGTGTATCTACATACTGTACGAGTAGTCTACTGTGAAGTCACTCAGAATAACGTCGGGAGCCAATTCAAACTGCGCCATGTCTTCAACAGAGATCGTAAATGGAATCGGTCTATGCCAGTCTAAGTTGATATTTTCCTTACTATAGCCAACTAGAAAAAAATATATACACATACACTGTAACATTTTTTTCACCGCCTTAAATGAGCATTCTTTTTCAATCTTACAAACATAGGAAGAAAAATATATTTAATGACAAAATTGATTGATACTCTTTAACCTGGAAAAGGTAACTGTTTAACTGTATTACATAATGCAAAAAATATTATATATATATCAGAGCAGTTAGTGCTATCATTAAAAGTATACATAAAAGCAAAACAATTCAGTCACTAACTTTTGAGAATATGACAGTAAGTGTGTATTAAATTTACCGTTCACGTGACCGGTACTGACAAGGCGGTGAAATATAAGTATAATATATTGAATACAAGCATACATCGAAATGCAGACTTGATGTTTTAGAAGTATAACAGCGTATATGTATTTAAAAGAAATGAGTTATTGTGTAACGTTTAATATTACATAATTGCGAGGCTCGTCGTAAAGTTGTGCATTTATTTTTTTAACGCATTTTTATGTAATATATTTTATATTGTTATTTTCAAGCCAATATTGTACAGTCTATGGAACTAAGTCCCAAGCAAACAAGTTCATAACACAATGTACTTACAGCTTTGCATAATAATCGGGCACGACTGCACATCAAACGGATAAAGCTGGAGCAACATGGTACAACCGAGGGTCAAGGAAGCTCTGTAAAGGAAAAGGTGGGAAATGTTTCATTCAAACTGATTCTATGGGGTGATATGAATGGGAGTGTTATCAAAAAGGTCGTAAGACAATTTTGCATAAAACATGAATGCAAAAAGAAAGAAATATTGTCTAGGCAAAACATACGTTCAACACACACACACCGTTTCTTAGACTAAGCCCAATGACATTTTTACAGTGTAATATGTATTTTCGTAATTTATTCGATAAATTGTTTTTATAGATTGAGGAAGATTTAAGTTTACAAATCAACCGTCAAATATCCGGGGTTTTTTTTTTATATAGTTTTTTTTTCATTTTTAAGTTCAAAAGAGACAACATATTCATGACCATACAATAGAAATATGTATTCAACACAGACTAATTAAGAAACGAATATTCATGTCATTATTTAACATTTGTCTTCATTTGAACGGAATGTATAAAACAACTATTTTATGATTTCAATTGAACATTATTAAAGATATAAAATCATGATAACTCAATTAACACACTGCATGTTATACACAGTTACCTCATGCTGTACACAAGGGTACCATTTCTGAATATATGCAGCAATTTATTAGATGTGGTAACAGAATGAACATATGCACTCTTTTCGTTTGTAAAGAAGGTATCTGGAAGCCAGACACTATTCATTGTCTTGGAATCCAGTTCTAATTTTTCAAATTTGCTGATGTTTCTGAAGTCAAGCCTTTCGTCCCTCCAAATCTGACGCAGAAAAATGTCAACCGTATAGTCCTGAAAGAGACAAAAAAAGAGCCAAATTAGTCATCATTGACTAAACATGTTTGACTTCAATAAATAGCATCTTGGGAGTAAGTCGTGTGTGTATATAATTTTGATTTCTTATGGGTCTTATTTAAGAAAGTCATATATGAGGATATATTAACGACAGCAATATCTTCGGCTGCTACAATAAAATCGTGCTGAAACAGGAAGTATTGACCGTCTTCGTAGATAAAATACTTGCGGAAAATAAAAACCGTACTTGCCGTAGCAAAATTAAAAAAAGGGAAAGAAAATATTACCGTATCACCATATTGCTATGATTACACTTTTCAATGTCGGTCAGTTACTGATTAATCCTAATAGTTTCACCGATCGAATATATTTCATTTACACCAAAAATGACATGGCATGTGTGTTCATAAAATTAAATATTTATGTGTTGAATCGATAATTTATAATGATGATAAGTTACAGATTTAATTTGATTGCCAACTTTCTCCAAATTACAACATAAAAGTACTTGCGGTTAACACTATGATTGTCCTGTTTCAATTTAAAACTTATTTATATCTCGACAACCCCATAAATTCTGAAGATGATATGCACTTGCAAACACAAAACCGGAAACTGATATCAAAATATTTTAATAGTCATTAAAATCCATTCGGTATGCATTATTTGGAAATGTCCATTGTTATAAAAGTATGAACTTACTTCAAATTTGCAAAATAAGAATTTTGTCTTAAACCTGTAACAAATCAGATATGAAAATATTTAAGTATAGATATCAATATAATTGTTTGTCCATTGTACTTATGATCTTCATTGCCGAGCGGGTTTAGTCGCTAACCTAGTATGCTTTTTATGCCAATTATTTACTGACCATGGAAGCTTCCTTCACAGAATACATGTCGTGGACTGTGATCTGTATGGAAACGTTTGTTGGGGTATCTGTAATAATAAGAACAGTACTGGATGCCAGTTAAAATGTAAATTGTTAGTATTATACTAATCAATACAATGCAAGAAAAACTTCCTACAATTTAATATACAGAACCCACGCCGATGTTTTAAAGGCTTGTCTCTTGCATATGACTTTCTTATATTTTGCAACTCCATTAGTAGCATCAACAACATTCTTTACCTATTGTTTTCGAAATTGATCTTTGTAGTATCCCGAGAATATTCCGATATACATAAAGTAAGGCATGTAGTAGACATCAACGTCTTGTGATACGTTTTTTTATAAATATATGATAAAGCAAATACCCTGTCTTATACTAGCTCCTAAGAAGCTGCTATGATAATGTGCTTTTAAGTATTTAAGTATTTACGGAACATGTATTATAATATGTTATAAATATACTAAGAATGTGTTATTCGAGATCCATAAGTTTTACGGTATATATGGTGATAGCTTCCTCCAGTTTTTTTTTTTTTTTTTTTTTTTTTTTTTGCTGTTGCTGTTGCTGTACCGGTAAATATTAAGCCAAGCCATTTATTCTCAATCTCTCCAGCGTTGCCTGTACATTTATATTTTATATTTTAATTCCCACAGAGAGTTATTGAAATGATGAACCATAAGTAGTTTTTACGAACTGAATCATTTGTGTATTTGAATTATCACATTTCCAAAATAATAAATCAAATTATATTTTCCATGCAACTTTTGTTTAATTCGTTTGACTTGTTTATCTAAAATAGTTTTGGTAAATAATCATAATACTCGTGTATCGGGATTTAAATTGTTTTAGTAGTTTGAAGAATACTGTACATAATTAACTTATCGGATGCCTGTCTTTTAATATGATTCTTAACAACACAAGGACCGTGTGTGTTTAATATACTCGTTTTGTGAAACCATCGAAGAAGGTATTTCAAACGACCGGATATGAATAAACTTATTTTTGTAACAAACTTGACCCGGCCCGGCCTCGAACCTGGTCCGCCGGCATGCAGACTAATGCTCTAACAACTGAGCCAAAGAGTCGACTCCCTGACGCTGTTGTCAGAGATTGACGATACATCGTCACATTACTTTCCCCTCCAAAAAATCTCGACCCGAGGCTTGGCCTGAGAAACATGTGGATAAGGCAACTCCGGTCTGGCAGTTGACATTATCCCATCGCTACCACCAATGTTACAAACTCGACCCGGCCAAGGATCGAACCTGGTCCGAAGGCGTGCAAGTCCAATGCTCTAACAACTGAGCCAAAGAGTCGATTCCCTGACGCAGGTGTCAGAGATTGTATTTATACCTGTGACGACGCAACGTCACATTACTTTCCCATCCGAGAAGTCTGGACCCTAGACTTGGCCTGGGAAACATATGGGTAAGGCAACTCCGGTCTGGCAGTTGACATTATCCCACCGCTGCAACCAATGTAACAAACTCTACCAGGCTCAGGATCGAACCCGGGCCACCGGCGTGCAAGTCCAATGCTCTAACCACTGAGCTAAAAGAATCGACTCCCTGACGCAGTTGTCAGAAAAAATATATATATACACTTGTGACGACGCATCGCAACA
>CM037794.1:17031774-17077523 GCA_021229015.1 Solen grandis
CCTAATAAAATATATATATAAATTACAATTATTGTTATTGTAATGGCCAAAAGTAAGCGGGTTTCCCTTAACAGTGAGGGATTAGTGAAGCGAAACATCCAGCTCAGTCAGTAGAGCATTGAATGTCCCCGGTTTGAGTCCCGGTCAGGCTGTACACATATTTCTCATATATATATATATATATATATATATATATATATATATATATATATATAAAATACTCACACTAACAACACACTGTATACTACCATCTGATTAAAAAATGTAGAAGAATTTAGATTATCATAGACATCACAATTTCGGTATTCGTGAATCAGGATATGATTCGTTTAAGATCACAATATTATACTGGTCTAAAACAACGGATGTACCGTTAATGCATTTCGTAAAGAAACGTGTGATTTTAAACACTAGTTTCTTCCTTTAACTACAAATAAATCAAACATTTTCCTATTAAAACCCGTCTTATGTTCGATTTTATTCGACTGGATATGAACGTTCGGAACAAAACGATCGCTATTTTCCGACAGGAGGTAGAGGTCAGCTGTTTTCGATCGATCGATTTTAAAGGGATTCCGATCGTATATCAGCTGTTTTCGGTCGGAAATGTGTTATTTTAAGGTACAAAATCACGATATCTCAGCTTATAGTGTTAAAAACTTAGTTTTTAAAAAAGTTTATGGAAAAAACCGACGTTTCATAAATTCACCGACGCGGGTTTAATAACAAAAAAATAAAACAGAAGAAGAACAATAGGTTTTCGCACTGCGATGCGAAAACCTAAAAAAAAAACAAATCAACAGAAGAAGAACAATAGGTTTTCGCCCTGCAGAGGCGAAAACCTAATTACCTGACGACACTGCTGCGCATTGCCATTGACAAAAGCGATTTAAAGTAGGATCCGCGTTTAAGCCATTAAACGGGACTCTTCAAGCTGGAGGTATCTGTTGCGGACATATTTTTGTAGGGGAAATTCATCATTTTGATCAATATGATTAAATCAATAGGAATTGAAATTAATCTGCCATGTCTTTGTACTGAGAAACGTTACTGGGAAAAAAAATAAAAATAGCTTACCAAAACAAAATCGCCAAATATTTATTTCTTTATATCTAACTTAATCGGTAGCAATTCTTTTTATCTCCTTTGTATAAAGCAGTTTGAATATGAGTCGTTTTATTTTTTTTATGACAAACACCATTTGTGTGTACTTGTTGTGTTTAAATTGAAAAGTTCTCACTTTGAAATGGCTAATAACTAGCTGAAGTTCATAATCCTTAATTTTATACTTCATGAAGCCGAATCTTCTAAGCTATAATGCCTCGAACGTGATACCATCAGAGAGATTGTTTGGTGCCTTCTGAAAGAAACGCAGACCAATAATTTGGCCCAACAATATATCTTCTTGGAGAAAAGGGGTAAGCTACCGTTAGGTATCCTTATATATATGATTATGTATATTGAAATTGTGAAAGGTAGTAATTTAACCCTTTTATTGCTGAATTGTTCCAAAGTATCATGTAGGAAGGTTCACTTTGTTGTCTTTGGATATTAAAAAAGTAATAGTAGGAAAGTAGAGAAATTCTCTCTTACAACTGTATTTTGAGTCTGAGCAGAGGTGAAAACTTTCATGTTAAAATCACAATATGATGTCTGTATTTTATTAAAAACTGTAAACCCATTCTTAGCACACTTTCAGTGTAACATTTAACACGCAAGGGTTGGTATTCATTAAGAAATAGTCAGTTTCTTTAAAGGGTCTGAGAACAGTTTTAAAAAATAATAAATACAAATTAAATGGATTCAGGCAATAACTACTTGATAATTCAAAATATCAGACGCGTTGAAATAATTATAAATCTTAGAATATAAATTAAAACACTTACCAGCGCTAACTATACAGAATTATACTTTGCCTTTAGTCTGAAAACTACAACAAGTATTGTGTAGCATATATTTGACTTTGGGAAAGTATGTTGCCACGGAAATTAACATATATAAGGTTATGGAAGAAAATATTAAAATCTCACTCACTCAGCAATCACCAAAACCATGCACAATGTTCAAACATAATCAGGTGACATAACACAGTCACAGTGCACATGTTCACAAATACAAACTCACATCTGACAGGACAGAACAATGCACATCCAAAAAAAAAAAATAATAAAAAGTAAATAACACAAACATAACAATGGAACAAATACCTCTTTCATTTTTTATTTAAAAAAAAAAAGAGCCATTAACTTATAACTCTCCATGTTGTATTACTTACCTATACATCCTTATATGCGAGCTGATATACTACATTTGATACTAAATGATTTTACCCTGTTACTGATTAAGTATTTTACAATTTTACAGTCCCTATTCCCCTTAACACGTAGATAACTAACATTCATTTTGCAATGATTTGCATCGGAAAGGACAAAGCACGTTTGCAATCTAATCCTCTCAGATACGTACATGTATCCCAATCTGAAAGATATTGTATATTTGGATGACTTAGAAAGTACAAACTGTAATGCTTTTGTTGTTATATTAATTAACAGCATCAAAGCATTAATCGAAGTATTAATTATCTGTAGCTGAGTGTCTGATACTGAAAGATCGGCAGGATGGCTCGGTAGGCTGGTTTGTTATGGAACTGTATAATCATTTTTCATAAAATTAGACAGCACAGAACTGTACATCGGGATGGCTATCTGAGTCAAGAGAATTTGTTTCATTAGGATCATATACATATAGTTGTATAACATTCCATAGTGAATATTTCATATGGTGTGTACAGAGTATACAATGGCTTGGATTTGTGATATATGAACATTTGTAAACACACTGTAAAATCCCACCGTAAATGTGTATTGATATCGATTAAATCGTTTGTAGTCCTATCGTTTGATATTTCAAAAGATGTAAAATCTGAATAAAGATAACAACTTTCAAGCCAAATGGGTTTTGCAAATTTGGTGTATAAATGTGTGACAAGCAATATTTCAAATCCCCGAGACATTTGGCGTACTATTCAGTTTCTAGTTTAAAACCAGTTTTTGAAATATTCAACGTGTGGTGACGATTTTCTATTTAAATAAATTGAAATAGATAATGTTGTTTAAAATTTCTAAAAATATAACCTTGACTAGTTTATGGGTTACTGTGTGGTTTGTCACTCGTAAGTAAATAGGAACATTTCTGTAAAACATTATAACACTGGGTACAACATTTGTTGATAAATATGTATGTTATTCAACAGATGATAAATCAGCTTAATCCCCTTTAACACTTCACTGATAAGAAATATTTATTTATCATGGATTTATTATTTTTATAGCTGATAGAGAATGACGGCGTACATGACAGCGAAATCGACGGTTGTTGGTTCAGCCCCCACTGTTGGGCAATGATATCCATACGCAAAGTACAGGTCCAACCCGACTATCATAAGGACGGTTCAGTATAAGTTGTAAGAACATTTTCACAATCTACTTTACACAAAAATAAACTGACGAAATGCGTCTCAGGTTGAAACGTGATTATTATAAAGGGATTTCATCCATAAACTAATTATTCCAAATGCTATATATATATATATATATATATATATGCGAACTGGGTTTATCCCTGTGTAAATATCTCAGACACGAGTCATACTTCAGATCTGAATGCCTCCGTGCACCCGAGGTCTTCCTCCACCTGTAATAAGCTGGACGTCGCTATATGACTGAAATACTGTCGAAGCGACAGTAAACTCAAATAGTCAAGTCAAGTCAGATCTGAAATTTATCATATAGAAACCAGTGTGTAGGGGACTAAGGTAGATAATCCATATGTTTAAATGAATGACCACCTCTGGAGTTATTTTCCGTTAATGCTGTATCGGAGGACTAACTCGGGTTACATAATGATTTACATCGGGGGAAACAATGAAAAATTGCAATGTATTCCACTCGTATACGTACATGTATCACAATCTTTGAGATAGTGTGTGTATATAGATGAATAATAAATTATTGATGTTGTTTTATTTATCATTATCATATATTATATTGTAAACTGGCTTTATTCTGGTGTTAGCATTAAGATGTATCCGTACCTATATGTATGATGCTGAAGGATGGGCAGATTGGTAAGGTAAACTGGTATGTAATGCCACTGTAACATTCTTTTTCTTGATGTAAGACAATTCAGAACATTACAGGGCTAATTCTCGGGATGATTAAGTACATTAGAACTATATATATATATATATATATATATATATATATATATATATATATATAAAATATATATATATATATATATATATATATATATATATATATATATATTGACGTTTGCAGTTGTTTGGTTTCTCTTATGTATCGTCATTATAGAACATACTAATACATCCCACAAATAAATTTGTGTGTTTTGTCGTTCTATCATTTTACATTTCAAAAGAACAAAAATATATGAAAGAAATTAACAGCTTTGAAATTATTTTTCTTTTATTACATTCATTGAATATGTTTGACACTGAATAGCTTACGGATTTATGTGAGGTTGTCAGTCTAAAGTACACAGGAGCATTTCTTAAACAAAATATTATGATATTGCGTACAACATGTATAGATGAATCAATATGTTATATGACAGAAAATACATTCATTTAATCCTCATCTATGTTGCATTAAGATGGCCAAACAATAAAACAAAAATAAACACATTATTGATAAGAAATAAACATTAATCATGAATTTATCATTTATGTAGACTATAGCCGATATTGAATGCAGCTTAACCGAAGACTTTGGTTTTAAACCCAGTTTGTGGGCAATAATATTTCATTACCTTCAAAGTACGCAAAGTACTGGTGAAAGCAAATGACCATTTATAAGTATAAGTTGTTAGAATGTGTTAAACTTTCAAAATTTCCTTTAGACATAAAAAATAAACAAAATGCGTATCAGTAGGAAAGGAGGTTAATATTATGTATATTTTTATCCATGAAATTTATATTTTAGATTCTATCAATAAATCCAACCAATTGTATTTTTAAAGTTATATCTCTATGTAAATATCTTGGACACGAGTCAGTCTTCAGGTCTGTAATCTATTGTTACAGTAAATAATCTATATATCTGTGTGAATGATTCCACTGGAGTTACTTCCCATCAATGGGGTATCAGAGAACTAACTCGGGTTTTAAACATTAAAATGAAAAAAATAAACATGAGAGTGTCAAATTTCATTTATCGCAATTTAATAATTTAAATTATAAAGTCATTATTTGTAAATCTTAGCATTGCAATCATATGTCAATAGGAATGGTATTGCTGGTGTGTAGAGAAATAGTCTTATTTCGCACGAGATTACGTTTGCATGTGAATGTATGTGTATGAGCACATTCGCGAGCGTGCTTGCATGTAAGCGTGTATATTCGATTGAGATTGTGCGCGTGTGTATATGTGTTTGCATGTCACCAGTCTGGGTGTGTGTTTGAATTTTATCCATACACCATTATCATTTAGTTTGTTTGCAAAAGAGGAATCTTAATGTGTGGTTGGGTTCCTACTGACCCCACACATGGGGGCAAAGATAACCACAAAGAGAAAGAAAGAGCCGGGGATGGTAGTCCTGAAAGTTTGTCCGCCCACTTGGCTCTTCGGGTATGTCGCAATGTTTCTGAAAAAGTAGCATTATATACCGTAATCAAAAAGAGAACTACATACGATAACAAAACGATAGGGTACATGTATCATTGTATATATTGTATGAAGATTCAATTAGATACATAATTGTATGATAGGTTTCTGTATATTACTACGTTTGAAAATCAAAGCATTATAAAAGAATATGCACAAAAAGATGTTAAATACTTCTAAAAATACGTTTATGTGTTTTCCTATACAATAACTGTAGTGACAGAGGCTATTACCCTGATTAATTTAAAGTGGCACCATCAACGGTAATAAATTGGGTCCTGATTGTCAATTGACTTAAGTATGATCTTGTCAGATGGTTCTGGGTTCTGTCTTTTATGTGCATTAATACTTGTATAGACAATCTTAAAAAGAGTATGCATGATGCTATTTTTTTAAAGATGCATATGTATGACTTACGTAGAGGAAACATAAAAATGCTTCGGTCTTTAATTGCATATTGTTAATTTCAGAATCCGATTCAATGACCTTCCTGCCCTGTAAAAATAGTATTTACACTCAAGTTATTATGACTACAAGCATATTTGTGTTTACATGTATTTTACATTCAACTATAAAGCTGTAAAATAAATAAATAAATTTGCTCTTTGCTGTTATACAAATTAGTTATTATACATACTTCATTTAAAATAATAATATATACTACAACACAAAACAATCAATAAATGTGTAACTATCACTACAGTGATAATTTGGACAGAAATCTGAAATGTTTGAACCTAAGTTGTGTAAAAGTTGTGTTGGCAAAATTTCTTTTTCAATGCAATCTCCTTGATGCTAAAACCTCTTTTGCCAGAGATGCTGCAGTGACTTGTTCCCTCCTTTGTAGCTTTAAGGAATAGTTGTATGACTGGTGAGCGGGCTGTGAAGGATTACTAGCATGTGGTATCATACCTCTTGTCTACGGAATGAAAACGCAGCGGGCAGGATTTTATCCGTCTTATGTAGACACATTTCCCAAAATTACTTAAATATTGACGATTTGTCGTTAATCTCATGCAAACAAACACATTTCATGAGTGATCGATATTTCATTAGCTATGACGGTTATAATCCATTGGTCAATATTTGGCTAGGAAAAGAACACCCAGACTTGGCTCATTTTCCATTTCCTCTGATTTCTTTTTTAATTCAGTCACCACCTGTGGCAATGGCTGAGCAATATCCCTAAAAGTACAACGAAATCAGTGTGAAATTATTTCTATTACATATCTCGAACATATTTTTTCCCATTTTCACCGGTATATAATACCCATGTGTCAAAAGCGTTTGTGTAGAAACGGCAAATATGAGGAAACTTTAAATGTAACAAAACCACATTAAGGACCGAATTATATGTTTGAACACTTTCAATTCATTATCAGTACCGCACAGTAGTTTAAATCTTGACGTTTCAGAGAACTCCCGTGTACTTTTTAAACGCTCAAGAAAAAAATTGATCGTCCCATGATGAATTAATATTTCATACGGTTAGCTTTCGTAAACGTCAAATAGCTCAAATGTACCACTGAGAGCTTTGAATATTTTTGAAGGATAAGGTAACTGATCAAAACGGAACAAATTAGGTAAATACAAAACGTACCCTGCCAGTTGAACAAATCAACACACTAAACAAAACTAGAAGAAATATATGTTGTCGTCTGATTATGCTTAAAAGAAGTTTATTCATTTTATGGAGGGCATTAATGATTGTATATTTTGAAAACTATATAATTGGAAACAATAAGTGCACAAGTAAATTAAGTTTAAATCACTCCTCGCGGAAAACGGAGATATCACCCTGTAAGTTATATTAAGTTAATTAAGCGAATTGTCTAATATTTTAACTAAATAAATTGTACCTTATTTTGGCACAGAAATCTTGACACCTGAAAGAGTTTGTTGTTACAAAACAATGAGATTTCTTTACAGTTACCTGCCCAATAGCTATAGAAGTTAATATGACGATCTTAACATAGACAAAACCAAGAAGAGCCGCAAATACAAACAGTAGACAAACAATCATCCAGATGTCCACCGCTTTTACGTAAGATACGGGCGGAAGTGTTTGACGTATACCGAAACTCTGTGTCGTTATGATGAGCACACATGTGACTCCAAGTGAGACAATTACCGAAACGACCTTTTGGACAACCTAAAATGAAATCAAGGATAACATGACGAGAAGGATACTTGGCAGGAAAAAATGTGTAAAAAGTAATGTCCGTCTCAGCTGAAAGTCTGCCAAAACCGTGGAAAACATAACCGCTAAAACAATATAACAAGGTACATGTATAACTATTTTCTTTAAATATATTGAATGAATTAGACTAAATTTGAAAATCGAGGTAATACATAGAATAAAAGAATAATTAGTTAAGAGTGGTGAATAGTTCCAGGCATATGTAAAATTCAATTAATCTTATTCTCCAAAAATTGCTCTATGAAAAGTTACGATCAAATGTTCTTGGGAGTTTCGTATTTGGATAATTGATACAGTAACTATTAATGATTTGGTTAGGAATCTGTTTTTCTTTTCCAGTGACAGAAAACATATGGATAAATACAGGCTGGCACAGCTAAAAGAAACTGTAAAATCAAGAACAACAACAACCAGGAATAAACCTGCATGCTATATCTTTTTCTTTATCTTTTTATTATTTCGTCCTTTTATTTTGCACGAATGTATACTGAAAATGTGGAAACTTAATGTATTAATAACGTTATTAATTGAACTTAATTATGTATATTCCAGGGTGTGTTTACTGACGCTTGACATCCAATATTTTTTTACTTAACTTCCGAACGAACTGTTTTTTTTAAATAGGAGTTATCTTTCACATGCAATATAATGTCATATTCAACAAAGCTTCACATATACACTCATGAGTTTTTATGCGGTCAGACGGATGGGCAAAATGACAATTTTTGCTCAATGAAAGCTTAAATAGTACAGTTCTACAAAGTTCAGTCAGCATAAATACGAGTCGATTATATATTTATATCAAATTCAGTGTCACTAATTCATAAATCGTCTGTAAGACGAGAAATGATGCCAAAACGGCCCTGTTTTATAATATAAACATCAGAAAAGGATGGATTCCAGAAGCTGTCTGCATGCCCGTTTTTCTGTTTATCTGTTAATTCCATGCACGTTACATTTAATTTTGTTTTAATGAATGCATGTTCGACTGAAAAACGGAATATCCATTCACAATCTAAAAAGCATTTTGTTTAAACGAACTATTATATCGCAAAAACGAAATGTAATTTCATAGAAATTTTCCTAAATATATTGTATCATTATATGAGAAAAAAATCATTCTATGTCTTTTTAGTTATTGAAAAACAGATAAACCCCATTCAGAGTATATACATTCTGCCTTCGTGTGATTTTTTTTCATCTATCAGTTTCACGTAGTAAATTATGATTTTTGTTCGCAATTTGTAGAAGGGTTGTATATCTTAAATAATTTTCCATTCAAAGTTTGGTTTTAACTAGTGTATAACATAACAGCTTATGCTGTAGATGATCATCGTGGTTTTTGACTGTTTTTACATTGCATATAATTAATAGATAAAGATGGCCAGAATGTTGTTTATTTACAACTTTCGAATTGCGTCGGAACACAACTACATGAAGCGGTTACTTCCCTTACATTCGAAAGTATAAGCTCACCGGCTTTTTTCGCGCAATATCGCGATGGTGCCGAGGGTATACGAGATTTCCTTCACACGCTTACTTGAGTTGCTTATCTTTGGGTTTAGATCTTTGGCTTATCCTAATGTAGTTCCTGCTTTGAGATTTTATCAAGCGGTATATCCAACCTTTCAGTTATCCGTGCTGAATCGATATAGATAATATGTTTGTTTGTTTGTTAGGTTTAACGTCCCATCGACAGTAGTTCAGTCATTTGGAGACGATGTCTACTTGAGACAGATATAGTGCTGCCACACTGCAGTATCGCGCCGTAGACATGTGACATGATACCACACTCAATCACATTATCCTGACACCGGGTCAACCAGTCCTTCAACTACCATTATATGCTGATCGCCAACAGTACATTTTTTACGACTTTGGTATGTCGCGGCCGGGGATCGAACCCTTGACCTTTCGCACCCGAGGCAGACGCTCTAACCACTCAGCTACTGGGGTCAGTATACACATAAGATGCTGAAAAATATAGGTAAACAAGTCTTAGATGGCTTATGCATTTTATCCTAACTATTCACAATATCGAATCCCAGATGATTAAGGGGTTATGATTTAGGTCAACGATAGATAAAAAATGAGATAAAGAAGATATGATTTTTTCATCATCTATGAGATGAGACTGACGATTACATTAAGTGAAAATATATCGTCTATGACTTGATACTTGTCAGTTGGGAATTATAATATAAGAAACGTGCTGATTATTACCGACAAGTGTATACATCCTGGGAGTCGGAGGTCATGGGTTCAATCGTTATTGTTTTTGTTGTGCCGGAGTTTACCGTTTGGATTATATAGTCAAATTAAATGTAGGCAGAGAACGTTACTGAATGCACAGACACGTCGTGTTCAAACCACTGAAAGCCAGCCGGAAGTCTTCCAAACATGAAAATCCGAATGGCCCAAGCTTCGAACAGAAATCGCTGAGGTGCTAAAGATCGGAAAGTCAATGACTTTAACCCGTCAGCCACTGAAGCCCCCGTCATTAGAAATTATATGAGCATTGTGAATTGATGACAACCAATATCTATAATTTCACTTTAAATATTTAAATTATTTAGAGAGAGTAATAGCTATTTGAACTAAAATGGTTATTTTTTAGTATTCCAACAAGCCAACTTGGTAGATGAGAATGAATTAATGTTTTTGATTTAAAAACAGCAACAAAGTGATGCCAATTTGATTTTTGTCTGATTTAATGATTCTATTTTATTTCAAAATTAGTTTTTTCATTTACGTTCCCCAGTAAACATCATTTTAATTCATAAAGTGGTGGAATTTTTTTTTAATTTATATACGGAAATCATAGTCATAGCTTTAACTTCCACCGTTAGGGTTCCGGGACTTTAATGCATGGTATTAAAGCGGCTCTATCAATACCAATCAACTGACGCATGGTCACATAATACAATCATCCGTCATTGTAAAGAAAAGGTGGTGTCCCCATCACAGGCAATACCGCCATAGATTTAGCTATGTTATAAGTCCATCGTTGATAGGAATTGAAAGACTAGTTTACATCGTTAAGACGATATAGGTGTATTTCCGATTACCATTTTCCCAAGAGTATATGCTCTCCCATGTAATAAAAAACGATATACAGTATCTTTGTAACACATGTGTTTGCCATTGTTAGTTACTGGTTACATTTTACAGGTCTATCCCGCCCCATCTCTCTTTCCCCCCACCTTTCCTCTTTCTCTCTCTCTCCCCCCTCCCCTCTCCGTCTCCCCTCCCTCTCTCCCTCACTCTCTCTCCGTCTCCCCCCCTCTCTCCCCCCTCTCTCTCTGTCTGTCTGTCTCTCTCTCTCTCACCCCCCCTGTCTCTCCCTCCCTGCCCCCTCTCTCTCTCCCTCTCCCCCCCTCTCACTCTCTGAAACATAAAGTGAACTGATAAGTTAAACGACTTTTTCTTTGGTATCGCATATAGTTATAGTGTCTGCGTGCCTCATAATCTTATATTTGCATACTGTATTGATTTCTAGACTTTTATTCTGATGCTGTATTATAAAACCTCTAATTATAAATAACAAGGATCGATCGTTATTATCGTAGCAGGTAGAGTCCATTTGAATATTTTCACTCGATGTACTTATAATTATGTTGCTATGGTGTCATGTTTAATTTAGCCATACTATCAATACGCTGATATCGCATATTGTACATTAAAAATGTCGTTATGAATTATACTATTTATTATTTAACTAATACAAGCACAGAACAATACTCAACAGCTGCATCGTCCGCTATTCGTTTTGATGATCAAGCTCTATAACAAGAAGGTTTAGATATAATATATGATTTTTACTTATATCTGGTTAAATGGTTAACACTGAAATGTCATGCTCTATTACAATACGCTCATAAGAAACTTTTTTTTCCATTGTGAGTTTGAATTTAATTTTATTGATGAAATATAATATACATTATTGTTGTATGCTTGTTATCGAACTATTTAATTATTCATCATTAGATTCTAATCAAATCATTACATTATGTCGTGGTTTTGCATACTTAGCCTAGCGAAAATATGCCAAATGATATCGACGGTAATTAATTTTGGCACTATGGCTGTATTATATTTTCCTAGTTCTCAAAAAGAATATGCCGTTTTAGTCACTGGCATCAGTTCCACAATTATAATATTTGGGTGAAATTTCCGATCGGCAAAAATATCGTTTATTCAGACATCACATATCAATTATATTTCTGACGTCACGTCGCCATTTCACATTTAACTATGTTACTGAAAATGGAAGAAAATGTGTGCGTTTTTTTTTTTTTTAAGTTTTGCCTCGCTGTTTTTCTAATTTCAAACAAAGACATGCATTGCACAGTCACTATCACAGAATAAGATTTTCTTCATATTTTTAACTTATGTTCAAGAAAAAGCGAGATGTGTTACTAAATATGTATTTTTTCAGTGAGTGTAATTATATTTCCTAATTAACAATAAAGGATATTAATACATGATAATATTAAGTAATTTTAAAAATATATTTACAATTAAAAAACTTGATTTGATCAAATTTTAGAGTTCTGAGTCTGTAACATTGATTCATGAGAATGGAGATTGATAAATCAGGGCCTAGGCCCTGTCAATACCTGGCTCGAATGTCCCCAAGATTTCATAGCTCTAGGTAATATTTAGATACTAAAGGGTTAATATCATTTTCTCGTTTATTTAATAAAATGCTTTAATATTTCATTTCTTTGCAATTGTTTTATGTTTTGGGGGTAATAATTAACTTCAGTATAGTCATGTACTTATTTATTTTTCTCAAACTTTTAAATCACTAATAATGGAAATGGTATGTGTTAAATGGAGAAAGAGGGAGGGAGAGATCGAGAGAGAGAAAGAGAGAAAAACATGACAGAAATAGAGAATTAAATATACTTACAAAAGCAATGGATAAAACACGTAAATATGATGTGTTTATGACTTTCTCCTATTCTAGATAACATTAGTTTATACATCTCGTAATCTGTGGTTGCAAATTCAGGATAAGTTCAGGGGCCGTATTCATAAAGCTCCTTAGGAGAAAAATTCCCTTAATTTCTAAGATTTTCCTTAAAATCATATAAATTTCCCTTAGTTAATAAGGATTTCCTTAAGTGTTATTCATAAAACACCTAAGTTGAAAAAATCCTTAACTTTGATATATTTTCTCCTTAAAATTTAAGGAATCTCACATGTTGCCTTAAAAATTAAGGTAAAAAGTTAAAATAGTGCAACAAAGATGGCCGACTAGCAGACGAACTTTGCATCCATTGATTTAAATACTAACTGAGTTAAAAATATGTTTTACAGAGTTTTGTGTCTGTATACTGCCATTACTGAATTATGTCCCTTTAAGCGGTGCAACTAATTTACGTCATCGGGCAATATATACGCCATCCGTTCAACATTGATTTTTTTTTGCTTCCCCCGTTTTATTACGTGTAATCTATGTATGATAAATCGCCATTATTTTCATCAAATCCATTTGAAACATGTGTGAAAATATCGTTCGGAACTTTCATGTTTTTATTGCTTTAAAGTTGTTTATTATTTCACTTCAATACCGCACGTTATAATGGACTGTACGCCATCCAGTTTTCGAGCGATAACCGTTTTATTTCACCTCGTATAGGTATAAAACTTCACCATTATATTTATAATATATATTCAAAACATAAGTGATAGTTTCATCTTTAAGATTAATGGTTATGTTGATTTATTTTCCAATATTATTTGACACCGCACTGGTTGGATACAGACGCTACAGTGTTATAATGCGGATACCCAATGCGGTCTCAGTATGCGGATATCTACCCTTCACTACTTTATTTTTATCATGAGTGCAAATACGGTGGCAAAGTTTAATGTTTTTGTTTAATTATCATTTTTTCCAAGACTTGAATCGATAGCTCGTTGATAAGAACAACAACTAAGAAAATAATAAAATATTAATTTTATGCAAATTGAATTTAAAAATGCTTTGTTCTTACTCTTTCTGATATCTACTAAGAAAATCCCATTTAAAATATAATTTTATATCAATAATAAAATAAATGAGTAACTATCCTTTATAGTGTGGCAGTATACAGTCACATATGAATATTCTTCATTTAGCATTGATATTATCAATGTTATACTCATACTCCTATACTATAATCATTATTCGCCATAAGTTATCCAATTTCATGTTCTTTGATTATTATTTTTCAACCTATTCACACCATTTTGGAACATAAGCCATGATATATTTTAATAAATTTATTTACTTGATACCATCAGTTCATAATAATCATCATGATGAAATACTAAAGCACAATTTAGCCCACAAATTTTTATAAGTAATGAGGTGTATGTCATTTCATGTTGCACTTGTAATTAAATGTCAGAATATAAATAAAAACAATTCATTACAGAAAATGGCCAGGAGAAATTTTCATGATAGACCGAACATCCTTGAAGACTTAACAAATATGGAAATTATTGAAAGATACAGGCTTGATCGTGAAGGAATTTTGTTTTTAGAACAAGAACTTGAAATAATGAGACCAAACACAAACAGAAACCATAGCCTTTCTGTTCTTCACCAAATATTGATAACATTACGCTATTTTGCAACTGGTACAATCCAATTGAACTATGCTGATATGCATGGTGTTTCTCACCCGACTGTTTCACGGGTCATTGCCAAAGTGACAGATGCACTGAGCAATCCAGGTTTCATTACCCGCTTCCTGAAGTTTCCAACTTCAGTGATGGAACAGACTGCAGTCAAACAACAGTTTTATGGGATAGCCCGTTTCCCTAATGTAGTTGGAGTTGTAGATGGTACACATGTACAAATACAAGCTCCAACTACAGAGGAGCCATCCTATGTGAAAAGAATGGGCTACCACTCAATTAATACACAGGTACTTAATTATGATATTTGTGACAATTCATTTTTTTTATTAAATCCATAAACCTCTCCAAATAATTGGCAGAAATCATAACAGTATTTTATTTCATTCCATTTAATAAACATCTATAATTATTAAACCTTGAAATATTATTGCACTGAATACTTAATAAATTTAGTTTGCAAAATAATTGTGTATTAATTGCAAATATTTTTTTTTTTTTTTAGTTTTTTTATACTTTTCGATAAAAATGTTATCAAGATAAAATTTAAATTAATTATCTTCATTACTTTTTTAATACAGATTGTTTTTGACGCTCAGTATAGAATTCTTGATGTAATGGCAAGGTGGCCTGTGCCACACATGACAGTCGTATTATCCGAGAGAGCGGTCTTTGGACCCTTTTTGACCAGGGAATGGCTGGAATCAAGAGATGGATTCTGACGCCCTACCTACAACCACAACCAGGGTCTCAGGCGGCATACAATAAGTGTGTGATAGAAATACAATGAATTTTACAAATATTTTACTTTATTTTTATGCGTTACTAAATAATAGGGACACGATGACCCTCAAGTCCTTCAGACTCAATGCCCTGATTGTCTGTACATGTTACTATACTATAGTGCAGTATACTGTAATGTAATATAGCAATATTATTTTAAAAGTATGTCTGCGTCAAACTTAAAAGATGTAATTTAAAATACATAATTTGGTTAATGGTCATGGTAAAACAAAGTTTTACCAGTGTTCCAAATTGAAAATTTTACCACCCTATATAAGCCTATATAAAAAATAATCAATTGAACATATAGCATGGCCATTTTTGACCCATGAAATATATTATTCGAACAAAATTGTTAATGATGTTAATGACAAAGGACCTTTAGACAATGACTTTCGCTTAATATTAAAAAAAATAAATAATCCTTGGCACACGCACAATGGAGTTATTTTCTAGATAGACAAAGAAGGAAAATTGAAATTATCCATGAGAATTTTCTACATCTGTGCATGATTATAGAGAATTGCACTAGAAAATGACATAAAAGAGCAAAAAAATTCACCTTCATGGGCAGATAACTCAAAAAGTATAGTCGTGACCCCAGATTTTTATTCCATAAATTAGTTTTTAATGTAATTCTTTATAATAATGTAAAGTTTTATTCATATGGATAGTTTTAATCTTCCTTATTTGTCTATAATTAAAATAACTGCATTGTACATGTATGCATTTAAAACAATGTAAATTTTATATAGGGCTCACAAATTGACAAGGTCCACTGTCGAGAGAGGAATAGGTCAGTAGAAAAGAAGATGGGGTGTCCTCCATAGTGAAATCAGGCTGGATCCAGTGAAAGTGTGCAAGTAATTATTTTATAACAACGTGTGTTTGTCTAATTAGTTTTTTTAATCTTAACATTAATTTATTACCAAATCATAAAATTATATGCATTTTATCTGTCATGATCTTAGATAAGTATGGTATTATTTTTTTCTCCTTACCCAGATAATATCTGAGTGATATTTAGCATTCAATATATCTTTTCAGGGTGATAACATCATGTTGTGTCCTGCACAATATTTGTAAGGATAGAAACATCCAGATGGTAAGGGAAGTCCATGTTGCAGGTCACAACAACCCTGTTCAAGCATATAATGGCATTCAAGATGGACTACGCTACAGGGATTTTGTTGCAAATACTTATTTCTAAGTATATACAGAGCCTTACATGAGTTGCTATGAAGGGACATCTGATTTGGGACAGTTTGAAATGCTTGATTGGACATAAGCCAATCTCTTTATATTATTTACTTGCATACAAAATGTTACCAGAATTCTTAAACAGAATTCTGATAAAACGAAATAGCTTGGATACATTCAGTAAATATACAATATAACTAAAAAGGTTACAAACCCATCATAAATCATTGGATGGTGACAATAAATAAATTGATCTGAATTACACATTACTATTATAACAACAAGAATAAGATTTCAATAACATGTTTTAATGTGACAATATTTTGTAAAATAACTATAATGTGCATTATAATACATATGTATGTTTATTAGTACATGAATTAATGAATGAATGAATAAATTGATGTACAGATGACTGAATGGATAAGTGGACGATTGATTGAATATTTGGATTGATTAATTACAGAATAAATTGATGAGTGGATGAGTTGATGGAATAATGAATTTCACATTTACACAAATTCCACATGATATCTATAATTGCTCTGCATTCAGAGACAATCTGAAGTCTCTGAACAGGCAATCTGAAGTTTCAGCTTCTTTTTCTTGAGCTGAAGCAGCTCCTCATCGCAGTGGCAGCATGCAACACTGAAGTGGTATCAGAAAAACATTAAATATTTGCTTTTTCATTTATGGTATCAAAACTAACATAAATTATCATTTTCATGAATTTTAAAGACTATACTTATCCATTTAAATATATTTAAAATTCATATTTAAATGTTAAGTTTCATTTTCTAACACAATCAAATAAATATGTCAATTTTTTTTATTGATTTTTTATTAATTATGAAAAAGATATGTATATGGTAATCTAAAAGTATTTTAAACAAGAGGGCCAAGTTGGCCCTTGATCGCTCACCTGAGAAAGATGGTTGCTCAAGAAATAAAGATGCTAGAGTGTAAATGTGAAATCTGGCTTTATTATGGTGAAAAGGGCATAACTCCGAAATTAACTTGTCAATATCAGCTATAATTGAACCCGATTGCGAAATTATGGGCATAAACATTGTCTTAAAGTTTGAAACTCATATAGGGCCCTCTATTTTTTATTATACAATATTGTAGCTCCTTTTCTATACAATCCGTTGTGTAAATATAAATACATCATTTCATAAACCATTTAAAGATCAGTCAAATATTATTCATGAAGTCATAAATCTGTACATAAGTATTTGTCCAGTTAAGTGTAATACAACTTTCATTGTTTAGTATATTTTATGATAATAATATTCAGTTGGTTAATCAAATATATGCATTCATACACTGAATTTCTTTCCTTTCTTTTTATGTTTGGTTTATTGGGGTTTTCATTAATTTGTTATTTTTTTATTGCTGTTTTTTTTTGGCAGGATTTAACGTCCCACCTACAATATTTCAGTCATTTGGAGACAATGTCTGATTGAGACATATATAACGCTACCACAGTGCAGTATAACGTTGTAGACATGTGGCATGGTACCACACCCAGTCTCATTATCCTGACACCGGAAAAAATATGCTAAGTACCAAGTTGAGACAATATCACAAATATGTCACAAGGACTCAAAATACTATATAATGAATAGTTATTACATTACAGAAATATATGCATCAGAAATAACAATACTCACTGTTTCATCTGGTTCATGGTTGAATCCATTCCTATGGACCCAACCCCACGGACAGCAACAGTGTCCTTGCCGATCACCGACATAACAGCTTCCGTCAGGATACTGTATTTAGAGTTTGATGGTCCACTCCCTTTAAATTTATATTGTTTTCAATGCTTCTTATATACCATGTTCGATAAAAAAAAAATATATATATATATATATACGGGCATATCAACACTTATAAAGTAAATAAAGCAAAATTGACATTAACTGAAAACATTTACACATGTGGATTTTTTTTTTAATTTTTAGTATAATGATATTTTGGAGAGGTATAATGATATTTTGGAGAGAAAAATAATACCTTGACCCAATGTTAATACATGGTAAATATTTTTTTATTAAATGTTAGAAAGTTAATTTATATAAATACAATAATTATTAAATATATTGACTATATCAGTTAAATAATTAATCGTCATTGCAATAATATGACCAGTTTTTTTCATACATTTGCATTCTATATGCAATGTTTTTTTTTGCTGATAATGCAATGTTTTAATTTTGATGCATCCACTGAATACATAATATATACAGACAATGCTATTGAAATCAAGGAAAGATAAATGCATACTTTCTAAACTCAGGGACTCATATAATGTCAGCCTAACGTGTCCCTGGACTCTTGCAATGAAAATTGTAAAAAAAAACCTGTAAATCATTATGGAATATATACCTGTTGCATTTAAATCTCTGATGTAATCAGAGTAAATGGCCCTGTGCTTGGCGACCATATTCTCCCATTTTTTCTGTAGGTCGGAAGCCTTTCGGACACCATTCAATGCATTTGCATTGAACACCTCCTCCAGTTCTCTCCACATTTTTTTCTTTGTGGCACTTGTTATACCTACATGTAGCAGAAATATCAATGCTGACATCTAAACAATAAATAATATACTCTGTATACATAGTATTGTATAGTAACAGTAGCAAAGCCAACAAAAAAATGAACTTTTTCTTTTATTAGTATAGATATAGGCAGAAGTAGTATGGATTTAACAAGTAACTGGTGTTGCACGCAATACATTAGTCCCCTACCTGTGGGGTACATAATTATCTGTTTCCATAACAAAGAGAAATTTTGGTGCAAAAAAAAAAAATACAAAATGACATGCAGATTCTCCATACTGCCATATTTTCATATTCTAAGTTTTCGAATATCATCTTAAACGGTTTTTAAGTTATCGCAGGGTCCAAAATTTCGATTATGACAATAGATGAAATAAAGTATTGCATCTTTTCCAAAAAAAAAGTTTTATTATTTTATGTTTTCAAAGGTTGAAATTATATTAATTTCACTGTGAAATAATTATAAAAGGCTGTTATTTTTATCAAAATAATCATGTCAATGCATGAAAGAAAGTAATTTCATGTATAAATGGGTTTCTAATGTTTTAAATTACTACATGTATCTACATTGATCATACTCATTTGAAAAAGTATAAATGTTGAAAATAAATCAAACATTCTTTAAGTAAGCCACAGTGTTGTCTGATATTGTTCAACCCTTATGCCATATATAGGTAATGAAAGATTTATAGGAGTGTAAAATTAATATATACTTACTCTCTGTGAATCGATGTTTGTCGACCTTGTGACGCGACAAATTCGTTTCCGAGTAATTCTCACCCATCAAATCAGCAAGTAAATGACATTCTTGCAGGGTGAAGTTTGGAGCTCTGCATTTGGAGTCAGATTTAGACTTCATTCTTAGTCGTCTGCTTTCGGTTTTTGTTTTGACATATCTAATTTTAGACAGCTATTTTTAGGTTGGGAACTTCCGAAGATTTAGCAAGGTCAACAAGAACGACATGCGAATAAACTGATATCATGTTAAAAGACGTCAGTTTCAAACCATGTCACTAATGTTTAACCCTCAATTAATACTGATGTTCCATTTCCAACGGCGATTCCTAGTTAATCCATTAAATTCTTGATATTATTTAATAAAACATGCTGTTGACAGCACGTTGTCCACATATATTCCGCCATCTTTGTTTCGTGTAGCCGGTGCCCGCAAGCCTGTAGTTATAAATAGAGGAATTCTTTTGGACGAAATTTTCGCCTTAGGAGAAAATATTTCCTTAGGAAATTCTCACCTTAGGAATTTCCTTAAGTGTTTTAGGAACACAAAAGTAAGGGATTTTTCTACCTTAGGAAATTTTTACCAGTTAAGGATTTTATTTCCTTAAAAACTAAGGAGCTTTATGAATACGGCCCCAGATTCCCAGAAGGCAGTCTCATTGCTTTGATCTCCTTTCTCGGTCTCCGGAACCTGATAACTCAGATTTCAGTATACATGCTCCCACGAAATAGGCCAAATTGTTTCTATATATCTTTCTCGCATAAGTAACTGTTACAGAAAATTGTGTATGTAAACCATATCTTGCTGTCATAACACGAATGATAAAATGATATTTCATTCTGGTTCATTTTCACAGATGAATATTACAGTCTGCGGCTTTATGTACGGACCTGTGAATGATTTTTAAATCAACACATATGTATTTTAAAACTTTGCTTTGAAAATATTGACGCAACTTGAATGCAATTACCATAAATGATCGACATTGCATTTTTGTTCATAAGATACAATGTATAAGTTAACGAATTGAAAATAACTACTTTTAATATTGTATTCATGTCTGTACACTTTTAGACCTGGCTCCGTACCAATAGCCAATATATAATATTGCGTTCTACAACATTCAATCAGTGATGATCGACATATATTTCAGATTCTATGATTTTTTTCTCTGGTTAGGAATGTTATCAGGATACCCTTGATATGTTAATAATATTTTACATGTCTTTGTTTTTCTAGAAAAAGCGACATTGTTATTGTTTGTTTTTATAAATAAACATTCGGAAAGTATTTCGTAAAAATTGACCTACATATCAAGAACTTTAATACCGAAAAAAATCTTGATTATGACAGTATATAGAATCTGTCCTTAAAGATTTTATTTCATTCAATCTTTAAGTGTCTATGATTTCAAAATCTAATGATTTGCCTTGCACAAACTTATAAGCTAGGATAAAGTAGCAATATTTTTCAATTGACAGCTCTCAGGACTATCGGTCCTTTGATTTTTTATTGTTACGAGTAGTATATATATATATATATATATATATATATATATATATATACACACACACAAATACGTGTCTACAGTATCATAGGTAGGATGTTCATCATTTTAGGCACTATCAAACGATCATTGCGTCGTCAATTCGGGCCGAATTCCTCCAAGATGCGTTTCATGGTCTGTCCGCCGTAACGTTTATAACGTAATAAACGCAATACAACCCGCAAACGGTGTACGTCGACTGTTGTAACCGTCCTTCTACGCGTAAGTATTTTCTATCGAGAATGTTTTCGAATCCGGCTTCGTAATATTTAGATTCATTTCAGAAAGAATCGAAATACTCGTAAGGTTCCCTGTACGGAAAGTAGAACACGGCCCTATGCTCTCCCAGGCCGTCGCTGGACTCTGTGTTAGAAACAACGAAACGCCCCATTTCTTCGCGTAGCTGATCGGAAGCGCATATTGTGACTGGAAAGTTCCGTAGTATTTCCTCCAGCTAATAATTGTTAATGTTAATATTTGAAACTATTCCAGTCCATGTCGCGTCTCCGTCTCTTACACTCCGTTCTTGACCCATTTCGCGCGATTGCCGTCTGTACTCCAATTTCGCAATTTCTAAGGCTTGGGCTACCGGCGTAACTATTTTCATTACTGGAGGCTGGACAGTTCTTAGCTTGTCTTCTGCTTCTTTCAGTTTATCCCGAGACTCCTTTAGTTCCGCTTTCAGCCGTTTAACTTGTCCGCGTTCGCTGCCGAAACCGACGACATAGTGTCCCTGGTGGTCGGGTTGAACGTAACCGTCCAGCAAATCCTTGAAATGTTGATACCACTTGTCGTAGTCGGCAACGTAAGGCACCCACTCTTGGCGCTTATAATCGTACACTTCTATGGAGCCCATATTATGTCTTTTTTGTGTGTGTTTCTAGTTGAATGTCATTGGTCGTTCTTATTTTTATAGCATCGAACATTTTCCTTAGATTTCGAGTGTTTGATTGGTCAATTTATTTACACAACGGTGCTTAAACGTTCTTCTTCCGAGGTATTTGATCTTAAATCCACTATCTAGTAGCCGTACGGTTTAGTCGTCGCCTCTTGAAACCTTTTTTTTTTTTTTTTTTTTTTGGAAAATGTTTCCTTTTTGTTGGGTATTTAGCGCTTTATCTCTGCACGCCTTACCTTAAGGAAACAAATTTTGGGTTAAATAAATAACGAATAGGTTTCTGTGATGTCTTCCCTTGGTGAAAAGATCCGCTATTCTCTGATCGTATTTCGCTTCCGTCATCAGGTCGTCGAGCACGATCAAATTTCTTTCCTTCGCGTCTACGTACGTAGGTTTTTTTTTCTGAAGTCCGGAAAACCACGAACACACTCGTTGGAAAATGACGCTGTAGGTCCTCGTACAATCGTTGCCATTGACTGGAACACCTGATTATTCTTTTCGGCGAGGGTGGTATCAGTTTAGAAAATAATATCTTTTTTACCCATTCCGTTTTACCGCGCTCCCGATACCATAATGGAATACGGGTGTTGAAATATTATCGAATTAGGCGCATGGTAAAGGCTTTGACTTTGGGTTGGGGGAAGTGCGTGATAATGATTTGAGGTGGTAAGTGATGGTGGTGAGTTGTGGTGGTGGGTGGAGGTGACGTGGTGGTGGTGAGTGTAGGTGGTGGCGAGTGGAGGTGGTGATTGGTAGAAATGAGTGGTGGCGAGTGGAAGTGGTGGCGTCTGGTGGTGGCGAGTGGTTGTGGTGGCGAGTGGAGGTGGTGAGTGGAAGAAATAGTGAGTGGTGGTGGCGAGTGGAGGTGGTGAGTGGTGGTGAGTGGTAGAAATAGTGAGTGGTGGTAGCGAGTGGTGGTGGTGGTGAGTGGTGGTGGTGAGTGGTAGAAATAGTGAGTGGGGGTGGTGAGTGGTGGTTGTGAGTGGTGGAGGGGAGTAGAGGTGGTGAGTGGTGGTGGTGAGTGATGGCGAGTGGAGGTGGTGAGTGGTGGTGGCGAGCGGAGGTGGTGATTGATGTTGGTGAGTGGTAGAAATAGTGAGTGGTGGTGGCGAGTGGTGGTGGTGGTGAGTGGTGGTGGTAGAAATAGTGAGTGGAGGTGGTGAGTGGTGGTGGTGAGTGGTGGTGGCGAGTGGAGGTGGTGAGTAGTGGTGGTGGCAAGTGGAGGTGGTGAGTGGTGGTGGTGAGTGGTAGAAATAGTGAGTGGTGGTGGAGAGTGGAGGTGATGAGTGGTGGAGAGTAGAGGTGATGGTGAGTATAGGTAATGTTATCCCAAAATCACCATCTATTCATATTTTAAGTTTCAAGTCCATATTCTTTGAATAATTTATAAGTTAAACTCCCGACAAGAAAATGAAAAATAAAAACAAAATAAAAATGAAGACACATTGTAATACAAAGAGTGGGCCAGGTAAAGTTAAGGTTCTCAGTCACTGCACTTCTCGTCGCATTCTATTCATATATGAAGTTTAGACCCGCAGGTGACAAGGATTCATTCCGTCGTCAGTTGTATCTTCTTACCGGGTGGATGAAGAACTTTATGATGGGATGGGACTGTACAACGTGTGGTATGGACCACAATGAAAAGAAAAACAATTGCCCCTTTTCAGGACCAACCCTAATGTTTCGAAAGAGATTATACGTAAATTGTCAAAACCATTTTTTTTTTCAAATTCACTTTTTTCAAAATGTTTTTCAGCAAAATATGATGCTATGTTTGTTTGTTTTTTATAAAAGATACAAAATATGAAGTTACAAAATAAATAAAAAAAATGTAACAAAAAAATAAATAAAAAAGTTTCAAAAAGATTTAGCAAAAAAAAGTAAAAAAAAAAGTTTTCACAAATAATGCGGCTTAAATTTTATTTATTCAAAATGCAACACCTGATTTTTGTGTTAACATTCAATACAAAGTAGGCCAATCCATCTATGGTGAAATGTTAATCCTCGAGTAATTTTCATAGGATGAAATTAATGTTCTCTGATTGGTGCACGCTAAAACTCGCTAGAAAGTAGGTCAATTCGCCTCAAGACTATTAAAGCGCACCGCATTTAGCATAACGGAGTCTGCTCACCAAGCAGTAATATATCTGTAGACGGACCCTCATTAAACTTTATACAAACAAACATTCTGTCATATTCTCACAGCACAAAGAGGGCGGTGTTGAGACAACAGCAACAAGATGAATATGATGCATATATGCTCATGGAACATCAGAAAATATTGAGACACCAGCAACAACATGACCATGATGCCTATATGCTCATCGAACATCAGAAAATGTTGATACAACAGCAACAAGGTGAACATGATGCCTATATTCTCATTGTGCAATTGTTTATTGCTATCCAAACCCTCGGAGAGGGTGAAAACTGAAAATACACAATGCTAATTATAATAAATTGGTGAACAAATTACAATTTTCAGTAAGCAATGGATGAATAGTACATACTGAAACAAATAAAATACCTATACCTTTCAAGAAATACAAAATATTTAACCTCTAACAGTCTCCCAAATGAAAAGCCATTGAAAAAAGTTATCAATAAAATCTACATAAAGGCCTCTATTTAAAGTTCTACTTTCACTTTCAATATTAACAGATATGGCTGATATTTAATGTATATCATATACAAAGTCATTTATAATACCAACCTAATATAAAACAAAATTTCCATGCATACTACATAAGTCTAACACAATCTTATCAAATAAAACTTATCCCAAGTCTTAATTGTCTTAAACTTCCCGCATATTCCTTTGCTTAAATGTCAAGGTCATCTATAATAATATATTTTTCAGTCAAATTAAGAACAACACCTCAATGACACGAAACTTATACAACATATATAAATGTAATGGTATTTATCTTCTCTATAATAAACTTTCCAGCTACCAAAACTTACTCTGTGGTCTGTCAACGACCAAAAAAAATAAAAAAAATTAAAGTTCTTTCTGACTAGCGTTCCATGACTTCAGCCAAACTCCGGTACGGTATAATAAAATGCAATATTACGGTCGTCACACTCATCGAACATTAGATAATGTTGAGACAACAGCATCAAGATGAGGAACACATGCTCACAGAATATCAGGAAAAAAAAATCGAAATTAAGACGATGAACGATGTCTTCGAAACCAAGTACGATGAGAAAGAAATCACAGAAATCTGAATTAAAAAACGGCTCTTTTCAGGGCCATCCCAAATATCTCAAAAAGACATGTTAACAATTGTCAATCTCATACTTATGATGATAAGGTACCATACAATCTGGGTGCCATACAATTTCGGCCCAGGTGCCGTCTAGATGTCTAGATACATGTACTCATGAATAAATATAGCCAAATAAAGTAGTTTTTGAATGCACCGGCTTTCGTATACGAGTCCCGAAATTTTCGCAACTCTCTCTACAAAATCCACGCAGTTTAATTTACTTACTACGTTAAAAAAGGGTATATACAATTTTGTTCAGAAACATTTTTTTCAAACGATTTTATGCGATTTTCGAAGCCTCGTATACATCCATATTTTGTTATTTTAAACCGTTGAAACTCGATCCTAAGCAGCACGCACTCATGAAGAGAGAGAGAGAGAGAGAGAGGAGGGGGGGGGGGGGCGATTAAGAGAGAAATACTCATATTTCGTTATTTCTGAACAGAACATATCTTTTATTTAACAAACAGATACAAAGGAAGAATACTAGGATAAATATAATAACGTTAAAGTGGGATTGACATTGCGCATCTTAATAATCTTGAAGTAGTAAATTAAAAAGACACCCAACAACAACCCGCTAATAAAATAAATAAAATTTATTGAAATGAAACCAATTTTCTTTGTGACGTCCTTGCGCGAGAAGACCCTCGATATAACCCAACTAACCGTAAGCCACCTGGAATATTTCCTAAAGAATCATAACCGGGATTCGAACAGCGGCACGGGTAAAACTCCGACCTACCGTAAACCCCGCTCAGAGGATTCCTCGGGTGAAAAAACAGCAACGACAAGAAAAAAAAAAAAAAAAAAAAAACAATTACTGACCTGGATTCGAACTCAAAGCAGTGATGAATTGAGCGAAGAATAAAGATTACCTAAAACCATACAAGTAATATATTGAGAGAGAGAGAGAGATAAACACACATACTCACATTCCTATACACGCTTATAAGGTCGCAACCTTATCACGTGACCAAATTCACCCCAATTCCGATACTAAGGGTATATTATGAACGTAACAACCGGCTATCTCGGGTTATGATTAAGCAACTACCCAGATAGCAATCTATATGGGACCCATATGGGGAGTGCAACCGGGTTCCATATAGGCTAGGATTCGCACCTTCCTTCCGAAACTCTGCAGTCTCGCACACACACTGTCCACTTGGATACTTCAATTTCTATGTTCTTCCTTGTGGCATTCCTGGTTGGCTCATTCCTTTGTACACACCCTAGAAAACAAGGGTTAGGGTTAGGGGGGTTGGGTTAGGATTAGAGTTAGGGGTGTAGGGTAACCCTAACCCTTGATGTTAAACAATGAAATGCAAAGATATAAATAATCAGGCACACTATTTCTATGTCCTGTGAAAAGTTAAACATAATTTCTTTTTCGGGGTGACAAAATTTGCTGTTTGTTTGTGGCAATTACTAATCTATAAGCAAGACCCCAAGTTGCTTTATAGTTTGGGGATGACATGAAAACAGTTATCATAAACTATGACATCATTAGCGGCTTCATAAATTACCCATTTAAAAGCGCAATATCTTTGAAATTAATTGGTCATAAATCGAAAAAAGTCAGTTTTGATAATATTTTCTTTGCACTGTACATTTAAAAAGAATAAAACAAACAAGAGCTGTCCGTTAGACAGCACACTCGACTATTTCATGCAAAATAAAATACAATATTGTCAAAGTAAAGATGACAGAATCTTTACACACATATAGATAAATATGTTTCTCATTACATTTATACATTGTATTTAAGTCAGTGCATATGGGGCCAGGAATGAAATCTGAGACAAACTTTATTCCTTACCCCATATGCATTGGCCTAAATATCTTGAAAAGATTCACATAAAATACCTACACTATGCTAGGGGTTAGGGATGTCCCTTAGGAGCTGCAGCGGCTGGTCATATGTTGCTGATCTGGCCAACAACTGTTGCAGCATTTCCTTCATCTTACGATTCTACTCCTGCAAGACCATGAAACCATAACAGTACCTGACAAACAATGTCAAAAGTGTGGATAATAAAAATAATAATAATGATAAATTCATAAATTCCTATACACATTTCTGAACCGTACATTGTTAAATTTTGTTATAGGCCTGAACAAACAGAATAAGAGAAGTGATACATCCATGTCTCAACATTATATTCCTTTTATTATATACCTTTCATAATTATCCATATACCGGTAAATTCACACAACTGTAATGTATATTCAATATTCTGCATGTTTAACTAATGACATATGTATGCACCCAGTCACAAAGCTACATTAAAGGTAGGTACTCACATCTCTGATCCCGTGCACTAATTGGATAATTAAATAATACACAATGAATGAATACGATATGTAATCAAAAGACATAAATTACTAATTGTGATTTAGCTGTTAAACACAGATGTTTATGGGATTTTCAATCAGGCTTGTTGCGTTTGTTGGTTTGTATTGTAAACAACATTTATAGGAATATAATTTACAGTACTAAGCTTACGTATTCACACGGGATCACGTTGCAGCTGCACTGCATAGCTATACTCTCGCAGTGTCTATCATCAAACGAGGGGCGTGGGTGAAAATACATCTACAGCAGGTGTCCGTTTCGGTGTTGTGTCTGGGTGAAAACATTAGTGGCCTACTCTCCGTGTTCCCCGCATTCTCAACATCCAGTGATCCACATTACTGTCCAATGATCTTCATAGATTTTTCTGGCCTAACAGTTAGATGAATAGTCATTTTATAACTTTCACCATTCTCAAGAAAACTATTGTTAGCAAATTTCCCATGCATGCGGCAACATACCTCCTTGACATGGCCAGTTTATTTGGGTAATCAATTCCTCTGAGATTGTCCGAACATCACTACTTTTAAGACTCATTTTAGACTCTTTGTTATGAAAGATTCTAAGGACCTTATCAAATAGCTTTATGTTTATTTGTTTATTTCTCACCTTCGTAACACTGAATATTATATCTCTCTTTGACATCCTTAATCTTGTTTTCTTTTTTTTTTTCTTTCTTTTTTTTTTACAGCTCTCTCGTTTTATTAAAAATGACTGAAATAGTAACACGAAATGATAAGTACCAACTTTGTGTACTAATTATCAGCTCGGTTATCCGTTTCACTTTGAGTGACAAATGCTTTTGTGTGTGAGAAAATTTGTTGGACATACAGAATCGCGTGTGTGATGTTAATAGAAAGAAAATGAGATTATTGCATAAAGGAATACGATTATTGTGTATTTGATGTTGAATTTAGTAAAATAAAGAATATAATATAAAATCTAAAGTCTTCGATAATTCCCCAATTCGAAGGAAAAAAAAGTGAAAGAAGAGAGCAAAAAAAAAAAAAGTAACGTAACAGCGGGTAAAATTTTCACAATGTAACATTAACGAAACATACCGTGCCCGGTGGCCGAGTGGTAAGAGCGTCTGCCCCCAGAGCGGGAGGTAATTGATTCGATCACCGGCCGCGACATATCAAAGTCGTAAAAATAGTGCAGGTATAGCTCCCTTGCTTTGACGATCAGTATATAAGGATAGTTCCAGAACTGGTTACCTCAGTGTCAGGATAATGTGACTGGGTGTGGTATCATGCCACATGTCTACGGCGTCATATTACAGTTTGACATCATTATATCTTTCTCAAGTAGACATAAATTACTAAAATACTGTTGGTTGGACGGTTAAACCAAACAAACAAACATTAGAGAAATAAAATTTTAACTATCTTCAGTGACAAAGAAACACCCTAATCCTAATATCCTCTGGACCGGTAAAAAATGTGAAGGTATGATCATCATTCCTTTTTTCCTGATACATACCATCTAACTAATCTATATTCATTTTGTATTTAAACGTATATATCTTTTATTTGAAAATGTTTGTTAAATCATCTTTAGCCAATTCCTATTATTTTTTTACATAATAGCAAGCGTATATACATAAGAAACAACACGAAAACAACATTCAAGACTTAATCATAATTTTCTAAAGTTAACTTATACCTGCCATTGAGTTAGGAAGTAAATAATACATGCTATAATTTGCCGATTTTGACTGTATGCAAATCAGATCAACAGTATGTTCACATGCTTGTCGTTTCATTGTGTTTCAACACTCTTCATAGATATAAAGGCCAATGTTTGCCATAGGTGGTCTCTGGGTTGCAGACATTTGTTATTTTCATAAATAAAACAGAATATTGAAGATTAGATAAAAGAAGGCGTCTTCCATACAAGATAAGTATGTTGTCACGTTTATATATTTCTCTAAACTCAAGTCACGTGACTATTGGAGTGGAAGTATGGCACATCAGTTTGTGAAATTGTTATAACTTCGCTAGTGGGCCTATATAGAAATCATCCCTTCCGTATCCCTTTGCGTCGTGCCACGTTTCTCTCTCACACACACACAAACACGCGCGCGCGCGCTCGCTTGCGCACATACATACATACACACACAAGTTTCATTTTTTGAGTTAATGCGTTGAAGCAAGATAATTATTCTATTACTTGGCTAGTAATTGAATGACAAGTATTCTTATCTGAAACCGCGTGTTCTGCAATTATGCATATCATATTAATAGGTCTTATTTGTTCATTTATATTATAAATCCTTTTTTATCAAATACTTATATAGTAAAACAAGACATATAAAGAGAATGTACACACTTAAAAATCATATGCATGTACTTAAATGTCCATGTTTCACAATTTTACTTAACTAAAACAAAATTTAAAGTCTTCAATTTACTATTAAGAAAACGTCATGAACCAGGGTCGGTATTGGTAGGTTTCTGAGATTAACAGGTTAAAAACTTAACAATACTTCGGCCACATTGTGACTGTTATTATGTTCATAACCCATGTTACCATGTATCCACACTCTAATTGAAAATGGGCCTTTGATTTCCTTGGTTTACCTGGCGTTATTTATAGTCGTGTGAGATATCTCTTCTTTTGGCCAATCAAACTATGTACTAAGGTCTACACGCTGCGCGGTGACAATCGAAGCGGGTTGTGTGCAAACATATAAACAACTAAAACTTTCGAAGTAGGAAAATGCAAAAATCGACTTTACTATGGCTTCTGTTGTGTTTTTCTTGCGAAGTTTATGATACTAAGCGCAAGTGTAAGTATATTCACTTTGTATTTATTATGTCTTATATTGTATTGTATTATTATATAACTTAGACTTGACTTTAAATACATGTAACAGGACATGCGAAAATGACTCACAGATAGGTTACTTTCGGTTATTCATAGAATATTGACAGAATTACTTGCTTAACAGAACAGTTAACCACAAGTGCATGTGTTATATCAGATACACAGTTGAAGACTTATGGACGTCATCATTTTTATTTCTTAAATTATGTTTTAGAATAATATTTGATTATCATTTAAAGGTGTACATGTTCTGAACAGCACAATCAGAATCGATCGATCTATATATCGATCGATCTATATCAGCTTAATGAAAGTGTGTTGTCTTTAATTATTTTCTTGCAAACGTATATACTTATGGAACAACAAGAAAAATATTTCTTAAACAAATTTATGATCTACGCATGATGTACGTCGCAACATGGTGTGTGGCAAGGTGTACTTGAATGTTCAAAAGAAATTGGGTAAAAGTGTGCTCTTGGTCATATCGGTGAGCAATCGTTTGCTATATTCGTAAAAGGGGGCACGGTTTTCATAAATTATGAACAGATAATATACTGAAAATTAAAACAGATTGATAAAGATAAAACCAAAAGGCATCTTTCATATACAAAATAGCATATTATAGATTTGTGACAATAAAAACGCACCATTTGTAAATCAGAGCACTTGACTATTGCAAATGGGTGTATGACAAAGTTAGACTCTCGCTTCACAAATAATAGTGAGGCTAAAATGACGATTGTGAGTGTCTAAAGTGAAAGAGGTTTGACGGACTGCAGCTTAATAAACATCCCGCCATTTTTCCTGAGCGCTTCTGCATGGCCGTGCTGTGGTAACTATGCAGCGCACTGTAAGAATGTGGCCATATCGTGTGATACATATATATGGCGTCATTCTAAGCTATCACAAACAGCATAATTTGGCTCGATTCGAAGAAGATAACTGCTTTAAGTATTTTATTTCTTAACAAATTTGAAGTATTAGTTATCGTTTATATTATAAATCGGTTAAATTTAAAACATAAAAGAAAACATATTTACAGTTTGTCACGTACGCCATACATCTTTGCCTTTGACCTCGCTTTATGGAATAAACTCCAGTTTGGTTGACAGTACACGTGATAGTTCAGAGTCAGTATTACTGGGATCATTTTATAAGGCTACATGGGAAACATGACGTCATCACCCGCCGCCGAAACAAGCTCCGCCCATTTCGTCATAAGATCACGTAGACAGCATACTCTCAAATTTCCTTATATGGAGACCACATCGGTCTTTACCTCACGGATCATTTTATGCAATATATTTTGAACGAAATACAAACAATCATCGGACAAACTGTAATAAGATAGCGCATTAAACTCCTTACATTCAGTTTTTCCCTGGCCAACTGTTAACCTTCAATGGCATAAAATGGCGTTAAATAAAACAAATTATATATATATATAAAAAAACAAATTTAACACACAAAAGGGAAACAGAGGATAAAATTAAAAAGGACTCATTGCTGTCGTATGTTTATAGGTGTGGGTGTTAATTTTCAAAGAGGTGGGGGAACTAGAATATAATGCAGAACGGAATAATTAATGTAAACTTTCAAATGCTGTGAATAATAATAGTATTAATCATTGCAACCTGCCTGGAAGAATTAAACAAATTCAACAGGATTGATAAAACGAATTGAAAACAAAAAACAAAAACAAACCATAACAGAACACAAATCTAAGATTTATGGTATGGAATTAACAAAATGCACAGGTTAAACTTGGGCTGTACGAACAGTCCGTCTCCCGTTATTGGTGTGGCAATATTAACATTGAATCGAATAGGAATGACGTCAAGAGCCCAATTTACTACTGCACACAGCTATAAAGTTGTCTTAGTGAAGGGCCATATATCATGCTTTTCACGTGTACAGTTTACAGACAACAGCATCTTCCTTCCGATGTAAACGCCACACACATCACGAAGGCTAAATCACATTATTCTCAAATATAAATAATATGACACGTATAGTTTAAATGGGGACACAAAACCAATTTCATTGCTTTGTTACATTTTTGTTACGTGTTTGCGAGGCTAGTCGAGGAAGATATATTCTTGAACAATACGAAGAACCCACTGTACGGTATACACACTGTTGTTTCATAACGGCACCAAATCCGACACAAAAGTCAGCTCGTTCTTTTATAGATGTTAAACGCATTTGTATTAGACTTTTCTACCTCAGATAACTTCATGGGATATTGTAACAACATAAAACGACTGGTATCTGTATATCAACTATGCAGAAAATGTTACGAATAACGTGATAAAAACAAACTATTTTTCGCACGAGAGATAACGTGATCAAAACATTAGAATAGGAAATATAGTTCTATAGTGTTTTCTTGTCAGAGAAAATTCCAGTACATTGTCATAATATCAGATATTCGTTTTTGAACACGTTTGCTTGAATTTTATTATACTTGCTTTTTTATGTTCAATCATTTGATATTTATTTTTACAATTTACAAAAAAGAGAGGTACTTTGGTTTTCAAAGTAGAGAAATGGATGCTTGGAGAGTGGGTAGTATAGTTGTAAGTGAGTGAGTGAGTGACATCACATACAATTAACAACGTGCGTTGTGCTTTCTTTCCCGTATCTCATCTCGTCGCGTCCAGTTTTTGTGTCACTTTCTGTAACCAGAAATGACAGAGAGATCACTTCTCCGTCGTCTGTCCTTCCGTCCGTCTGTCTGCCTGTAAGACTTTTTCCGTGAAACGTCTTTCAGCAGGTGACATATGTGTTCCAAGGAATACTTCTTGTACGAAGTTATATACTTTCGATTAAGGTGTTTAATTAAGCATGGTGTATTTAACCTTCAGTGTTAGTTCTTATCTGGTATGACCTTTCTTCCCTTAAGTAATATTATCAATGAGTTTGGTGAAACTACATACTAATAAAGTCTTACCTCTATAATATTTCAATTTGTTTCAGTGCAACTTACATAAAAGAAATTCATTGCAGAATAAGAAAAAATAAGGAGAATGCACAGACTATTAACGATGTACTCAAATTATTCATATTTCAAAATTAACTAGAGGAGAACAAATAGTAATCAATTTACCATATAGATAAGATTTTTGAAAAATACACGTCATAAACATTAAGCATTACCTTAAAACGCTTGTAATTAAAACATCGTTGTTTCTATGTATATATCTTAATATGGTATGTTACATTATATTAGACATCCGTGGCAGAGTAAGTCTTGTTCCCTGTGTCTTTGTATTTTTATTCCCAACAGCCTTTTGGATCTATTCATATTTTGTATTAAGCCATGTGACGTTTTCTACCCGTCTTGAAAATGTTTAGGTAACAGAAAAAAAAGACAGAAGAAACTAGAGCTATATAGCAAGCCTTAAACCCCCATCTCCTAGCAGCCTCAATATACATGCTTAAATGGTTGTAAGCAGTCAGAATACAAGCATACATGGTATAAGATATTTTACAGAACTATGAGTATGCAGGGCTGAAATAACAAGCAATGTCCGCCATGCCCCCGAGTGGTCTTAGACCTGGGGTTAAAGGTTATTTGAAGGTCAATGTCACCTACCGGGATGCATACATCTGTGAACTTTGGAGGCTGTAGGTGGAATGATTCCCCGTTATGGTCAAACAAATAAACAAATAGAAAGACAAAACAAACAAACAAACAAACAAAAATGTCCCCTAGCAATAAAAAGCATACAAAATCAATTGTTTCAAATGCAATTGTAATATAATGTAAGAATTACTGCAAATTTAAAGAAAATAGCTATAAAATTTGTGATAAATAATTTTAGATGCAGAAGTAACATTCTGAATAATTCCTAACAGTGGTGTATGAATAGATGGACATACACGACTTGACTATTTGACTATTTGAGTTTACCGTCGCTTCGACAGTATTTCAGTTATACAGCAACGTCCAGCTAATTTCAAGAAGAGGAAGACCCCGAATGCCCGCAAGCCAGCTGGAAGGCTTCCTCACACGAAAATCCGAATGACCCTGCCGGGATTCGAACCCACGCGGTGAGGGGCTGAATGAGTGTTAAAATCATCGCCTTTACCCTCTCGGCCACGGAAGCCCCTACAAGATTCATTGTATATATATTCTATATAGGAAAAAAATCAAAGGGCCGTAACTCAGGTCTAAATGGTCACAAGTTCACAAGTACATCGATGCATTTAGTGCATCTGTGAAAGATAGGTGTGAATCTCTGCAATAGTGAAAAAGAGATAGACGCACACGATCTCTTCCCAATATTCTACATGTATATAGAAAAAAAACAACACCTTTCAATGGGGAATAACTCCTGCAATAATTGATTAATCGCAATGAAACTAGCAGATGCACAAGTTCCCATTGTTGGAAGGATTCCAGTAAAGTTTCATCAAAATTGTTGTAGAAGAGAAAGTATACATAAAATTGTTACGGACGGACGCATTGGTGATGTTATCTGTTTTTGATTTTCCTTTGGTCTTTTGAAACCCCACGAGAGGAAATATAACCATAGAAATACAGAATGTACAAAACCAACCTCGAAAGGCTAATACTGACAAAAACTCTTTTCCCGTAATATTTCATTCATTTGTACAGACAGACGGACAATTTAATTCCAGTTTAACCCGTTAGCTTCTTTTTGTGGAGTAGGGGGACAGACAGGAAGCAGTATATCTTATGCAAATATATGTGACAAAATAGTTTTCCTTACGATCAACGAAAAGTAATTAAGATTTTAGATATTCTAAAATAAAAGTACTTGAAAGGCGCCTACAGTCAACCCTGTGATTGTACGAACTCCAGGAAACGGTATTTTCTAGTATTATCTTCAATAAACGTTAAGCTTCTTAAATACAATATACGAGCGATCTTGTTTATCGCATGAACTGCGAACTTTTTAATCATCTTCAATCCGCATTTATGCCTTTAATTTAAGATAAGATTGTTTCGTTTTGTTTGCTTTGTACAAACACAACGACTTACTTTGCGTTATTTTTAGATGTGTGTAAAGGAATGAAAATCACATTATGCGTAAGACGCGTCACTCCACGGAAGACAATAGATTGTAAACACTTCATAAGATTATACCAAGAAATGATTTATTTTATTTTAATAATTGGAGTACGTTGTGAAGACTGAATGCGTTTTGATAATCAATAAAACTCTATAAACGGTGAAATAAAAATATGCAACAAACACGCACGTCAAGGTTTTTGTTTGTTTTTCTTGCAATGATTACAGCGATAAATGGAATTGTGAGTATTTACACTTTACATTTACTGTTTTAACCATACGATAATATTTATTTTAGATACATGCAATTAATAGATAGATACAAATATGGTATATTAGTAGGCTACTTACGGGGTTTCATAAAGTACCAACTTATTTGTATACCCCAGTGGGTTTTATGGAATTTGAAGCTTACGCTATATGTCCATGTAAAATATAAAAACTGCAGGGTCCTGAAATATGCTGCCCGAGTTGCCCGAGTCGGGCATATACCCGACCGGACAAGCAGGTTTAAAAGGCTGACTTGTCCGTGGACAAGTAAAAACTTTCGTAGAAAATATGTTAAACTAATTTTACGAAAACGAAAGTGAACCATTTTCTGATTACTAAAATAAAGGGAATTCCCAGACTGGTACATGTACTCGTTTTAAACCTCATTGTAATTTATTTCCCAATAATGCGATTTGATGTAGTATACCAGTCCAATTATCCATAGCAACAGCCAATCGCGCATTAGATAACATTTTTAGTACAGTGCACATTTAATGCTATGTCGCATATCCGGATATCCTATAAAGTCAGAAAATTACCGGAAAAGTCTATCGACATCATCATGGCATCTTGGCGTAAATCCACCCAAAAGCAATATGCCACATACATTAACAGATGTATTTCGTTCTGTGGTAAAGGGAAATTTGATTCATTTCAAGCCCCTATTGAATGTGTAATTGAATTCTTGACAGAGTTATATGATTTGGGTTTAAGTTATGAAACTTTGAACACTGCAAGAAGTTCTTTATCTAGTTTATGTGCTAAACAAGACGGTAATGTTGTTGACTGTCATCCCCTTGTAGTCAGATTTCTATCTGGGGTATATAATTTAAGGCCAACTAAACCCAAGTATTCAGATACCTGGGATCTTTCAAAAGTACTAAGATATCTCAAAACGCTGTCACCAGTGGAATCATTGAACTTAAAGTTGTTATCTTTTAAATTAGTTATGTTGATTGCTTTGACTCAAGCAAGTCGTTGCCAGTCTATTGCCTTTTTAACCATAGAAAATATGGAACATGACAAGGAGTCATACAAGTTATTTTATTGTGGGTTGTTGAAGCAATGTAGGAAAGGTCGAGTTTCCTCTACTGCAAAGTTCTTGAAATATTTCCCAGACAGGGAAATTTGTGTATATACAACTTTGTCTGAATATCTCAAAAGAACAGAGCTATTACGTGGCACTGAAATGAGATTAATTTTAAGCTATATAAAGCCATACAGATATGTGACATCCACTACAGTAAGCAGATGGATAAAATTAGTTATGAAAAACTCCGGAATTGATGTTGAGAAATTCAGTTCACATAGTACTAGAAGTGCAGTTACATCCAATGTCAAGCAGTCCGGTGTGCCCATAACAGAAATCATGAAAGTTGCTGGTTTGGCTACTGACAAAACCTTCTCAAGATTTTATGACAAACCTTTAGAGGCTCCACATGACAGTCTGTTTCAAGCAGCTGCATTACAGTAAATACCACAATCATTCAGGTAACATTTATTTGTTGTCATTTTAGGCAAGGAAGAATTGTTTTATGCTTTGAAATTTCATTTGATACGTAATAGAATCCCCCAAACAAACTAGACTTACCTTGAAAGTTGACGTTTGTTAAGGATTCTATGTAGTCATATACTATTGAAGGGATCAAATGCCCCCCCGATCCCTCCCATTGTGGTATCTTGTCATTACTCTGTGCGAGATTTGATCCTGAGTAACAATTCCTCCATGCCAACATTGTGTGTTAAATACTGACGAATACTACATGGTCACGTTTGCATCTCCTCAATAGCTACACGTGCCATGTAGTAGTCGTCAGTATTTTGCTAAAATTATTCCTATCCGTAAAAAAAACATGGCCGCCAGGGGCGGGGCTTATTTGCCTTATATGTATATAGAGAAACATTTAAACAACATCTCTGAAACCACTGGACAGAATTTGATTAAACTTGGCAGGGATGATTCTTAGGTGAACCTTCACAAAAGTTGCTAAAATGAATTTGATCCATGAAGAACTCTGGTTGCCATGGCTACAAAAAAAAAATAATTTGAAAACTTTAAAAATCATCTCCTTCAAAACTACTGGCCAGATTTTAAAAAAAATTGGTACAGATGTTCCTTGGGTCAACCTCTACCAAAGTTGCTAAAATTATTCCGATCCGTAATAAACATGGCCGCCAGGGGCGCGGCTTATTTGCCTTATATGTATATAGAGAAACCTTTAAACGACATCTCCTCTGAAACCGCTGGACAGAATTTAATGAAACTTTGCAGGAATGTTCCTTGGGATTAGGCTCTACAAAAGATGCTAAAATAAAGTTGATCCAGGAAGAACTCTGGTTGCCATGGCTACAAAAAAGAAAAATAATTTGAAAACTTTATAAATCATCTCCTTCAAAACTACTGGCCAGATTTCAAAATAATTTGGTACAGATGTTCCTTGGGTCAACCACTACCAAAGTTGCTAATTTTTTTCGATCCGTAAAAAACATGGCCGCCAGGGGCGGGGCTTATTTGCCTTTAATGTATATAGGGAAAACTTTAATCAACAGTTCCTCTGAAACCACTGGACAGAATTTGATTAAACTTGGCAGGAATGATCCTTGGTTCAACCTTCACAAAAGTTCCTAAAATAAACTTGATCCATATAGAATTCTGGTTGCTGTGGCAATAAAAAGAAAAAAAAATATGAAAACTTTAAAAATCATCTGCTTCAAAACTACTGGCCAGATTTCAAAATAATTTGGTACAGATGTTCCTTGGGTCAACCTCTACCAAAGTTGCTAAAATTATTCCGATCCAATTAAAAAACATAGCCGCCAGGGGCGGGACTTATTTGCCTTTTATGTATATAGGGAAAACTTTACAGGGATCATCTCCTTTAAAACTACTGGCCAGATTTCAAAATGTTTTAATACAGACTGATGTTCCTTGGGTAACCGTATATTCAGGTGAGCGATCCAGGGCCACCATGGCCCTCTTTTTTTTTCTTTTTTTTTCTATCAAAAATACTTCCTCCTCGACCAAGAACACGACTGCAAACGATGGGAATATTAACGGCGCGGCCGAGAAAAGAGGAAGTCAAAGGCTGAATATGATAAAGCATATGATGCGAAGAGGAATGGACGGTTTCTCGATCCTTTGCTGGTCGAATTCTCCTGGCTTGAAAACGAAGACGGCGTATGTGTATGTAAACTATGCAACGAGTTTCCATTATTAGCCGACAAAAGTAGTGGTTTATTTAAGGGTTAAGCTGTATTTAGAAGAGACATTTTGACAGCACATGAATAAAACGGTTGCCATGTCCAATGCAAAATGAAATTTGATGATGAACTTCGTAAATAGAAAAATCAATTGGAAGTAAGAGACTTCGATAAAATCCTGAAAAAAAATACCACCATTCTCAAGTTGACCGATACAAGGGGTTAATATATTTATTACTGCATATTCTGCTATGAAGAGGAACAGACCATTTACTGATTTTGAATAATTGTGTGTGTTGCCGAAAATAAATGGTGTTGATTTGGGTAATGATCACCATAACAGTGATGATTGCACTTCATTTGTTAAAAGCATATCAAGTGTTATGTTGAATGATATATCTGATCGATTGTCTAGAGCAAGATTTTTCTCAGTAATGTCTAGCACTGATTGTTCTACAACAGACCAAGAGTGTAGTTTGGTAAGATTTGTTGACCAAGACACAAATTAACCTACCAATGAACTAGCAATCATACAGAGCCTTGAAACTCCAAATGCTGATGGTATTACTTCTGCTATTAAGCCTGGACTGAAGGAAATTTATGTTGATTTAAATGCTGATTCAGGTCTTGTTTGTGTGAAGATTGATGGAGCAAGTGTAAATTTGGGATCATCTAATAACGGCGTGGCAAAGCAATTGTCCAGTTGTGTCAAACACCCAGTTGTTGTCACTTATTGTGTTGCCCACAGGCTAGAGCTTGGCGTTTTGGATGCTGCAAAAACTTGTCCATATCTGGAGACTTTTGAATTGAGCCTCCCCCCCCCATGAACATTGTGAAAACACCAACAAGAAGTGTACTTAGGCAAGAAAACCTCGTCAGCCAGATGAGAATTGTAATAAGTGGACCTAATGTGGAGGATTTTGATCCTAGTTCTTCTGTGCTCCATTGGCTCGAAAGTGGAAAAGGAAGCAGACATCTGACATACAAACAGACAACCTAAGGAAACTGTGTCTGAGCCATCTACTAGCCAGGGTTCAAGCGTCAGTTACACTGGAAAGCTTGCTTATGACATTTTTGATACACTGAGTGATCAGCAGAAGTCATTCTTTAAGGAAAATGTGTCAAAAGACCAGTGCAGTATTCAGAAAATATTATTGTACCAGGGTAGAAATTCTAGTCAGTCTCTAGTCTGAGGTATTAGTGTTGTTGTTGTTTTTGGCACGAAAGTCAGTAACTGTGTTTTAGTATATGCAGGAATCATGTCAAAATAAAAGTTCAACATAAGTTTATTTTTGTATTACTTATTTGGTATGAATTGATACTGTTACAACTTGCCCTTTTCTTTATCTAACTTCAAAGTATGGGCAACTGGTCCTTTCGTACGGACAAGTCAATTTGTGGCCCCAACTTGTCCGTGGACAAGCAGACTCTAATAATATTTCAGGACCCCTGAAAAGGACACGTGTTTCGCCGCTGTGAGTCAAAACAAGACACTGCTCGTTTCTATCAATATAATTCACTTATAAATATACACGTCAAAACACTACTCAGGCTTCGCATCCTGCAATTAAAAACAGAACAATATTAAACAATGAGAACAAATTCAGACCAAATATGATATCTTAATTAAATAATAGCTAATCATGAGATCAAACAATTCTGGTGGTCATTACAAATAACAAATCTTGTGAATGATAAAAAAAGAAAACAATAAACAATCATTTACGAGCACATTACATAAAATTACAAACAAAACATTACACATCTCTAACCAGTTTGCGGAACTCAATGTTTTCCTGCAATCGTCTTACTCACTCACTCACGGATCTCTCACTGTGACTGTTATGCTGCAAATGTGAAAATAAAAAGGGAGGAAAATTCACATGAGATGATGTGTTTATAACCATTACATGTACATTAATTTAATGCATTCAATTTGTTTAAGCCGATAAACCAGAATAAACTCTACAAAACTAGACGCGCACTGAACGCGCTAGAAGACTGCGTGCGATAAAAAAAAAAAAAAAAAATCATTACATTTACATGGGACAAAGTTAATGAATCTTATTAGAGCCATCGCCTTTGAATGTGTTCTGAAACGTGATATTCGACAGTACGATGACGGAAAAGTGAAAATCATGAAAATACGAAAACGTTTAATTTTATTTTATTATACGCTCACCTTTGCGCCTCAGCGATTTCATTATTGTAGCTTTGCGTTATCATTATCGTGTTATCGTGATATCATTCATGCACTATTGCCTTCCGGAGTGTAACAAAAAAATGTCGGATTAAGAGTCTGATTCTAAAGGTAAGTGTTACGGAATGGGGTTTCCCGGGTCCGGCTCTCCGTTGGGATGTTTCTGACGGGCTAGGCCTGAAATGGACAGGCGCGTTCTTGAATAATAAGGGTGCTTAGAGGAGCAGCAACACCGTGGCTCTCGCCGTGAAAGTTTTATTCAAAGTGCCCTTGCAACAAGCAAGGAAGGAAAGAAAGTTATGAAATATGAAAACAACAATGACATAAGAAATAGTGATTTGAAATATGGAAATAATGAATTAAACTTCCATTCCCTTTACTCACATACCTGAAATGGACAGGCGCGCTCTTGAATAATAAGGGTGCTTAGAGGAGCAGCAACACCGTGGCTCTCGCCGTGAAAGTTTTATTCAAAGTGCCCTTGCAACAAGCAAGGAAGAGAAGAAAGTTATGAAATAATATGAAAACAACAATGACATAAGAAATAGTGATTTGAAATATGGAAATAATGAATTAAACTTCCATTCCCTTTACTCACATACCTGAAATGGACAGGCGCGCTCTTGAATAATAAGGGTGCTTAGAGGAGCAGCAACACCGTGGCTCTCGCCGTGAAAGTTTTATTCAAAGTGCGCACGAGAAAATGTGACTTGTGGTGATTGGTGATGTGACGTTGAGAGAAGGGTCAGAGGTGACCATAATGGAATAGAATGTGAGAGCAATGTAAGTAGAGAGAAGGGTCAGAGGTGACCAGAATGGAATAGAATGGGGGTGCAATATAAGAGTAATGTGACATGATTGCATATGCACAATATAAGAGTGATGTGACATGATTGCATATGCATAAAAAAATTTTATGATATATATGTGAACAGAATTTCAATGAAACAAGTATTTCCTTGTAGGCATAACCTTTTTCAAAATAAGTTTGTATAAATTCGTCCTTTTCTACTGCTGTACTTGAAGATCTTCTTTTTCAGTAGGCACCTGCACACTTGTAGTCGATGGAGGGACAATGATTACACCATAGCATGATATTACGAAAACGCGAAGATGCAATGATGATCATACGATAGAACACTAATGAAAACGCAACAATGATACCGCGACTGTAAAACAGCATGATAACGCGACAGCACCATGATAATACATGATACTGTCGCATTATCATCATTGCACTATCGTATTGTCGCGCGTTCATTAAGTATTATGCTATCATCTTTTCGTTATCCTGTTGTCATGATTTTGCGTTTACACCATCTTACTATCGAATATCGCGTTTCAAATCAATACATTCAATGGCGATGACCCTAATGGGATTCTGTACAAGGTAGCTTTTCTTCAGGTACAAAAAACATGCCGTCCTGCCTACCTCCTCCAGATCCTATTTTCCCTTCTTAAAATCGATATCCCACAATGTAGAAAACTATCATTGAGCCTCTTTACATGTAAACTGGGTATATTCATTGTTCCTTTAAGTGAAGTAGAACAATCCAGTAAGAGCATCGGAAACACTTAAATTTCCATGTAAGAAGTCTGTGCGTTGTACATCACAGTATCAGTACAGAAATTAACTAGAACTATCACTGAAGGTGATTAATCCCTCCCCGCCCCAAACGCCTGTTATATAATGTCTACTGTCTTATTTTCACAATAAAACATGAAGAAAATTTACCCAATGTATTGTAATATGCAAAGGAAAAATACTATGATTTTAAATGTGATTTTTCCCTTACGAAGATTTTTTTTCATACGAAGTAAAGTGAAACGGGCACCTGTTTATATAGTATATTGGCTATGAAAGTAAGTAAGTTAATAAGTCAGTAAAGTCTTTATTTAAAGTGGATAGAGAGAGTTATGGTTGTTTGGAACATTAGTTAAAAAGTAAAAAAACAAATTTGATTTGAAACATGAAATGTAGACAGACAGAAAGTATAGGTGCAGCGTGAAAGAACTATAAGTGAAACCATAAGTGAAGCTGTCCAAGTATTGAAGTATGTCATGTTTTTGTATGTTTGTAATGTAAATAAACATTATCTACACGGGGAAGATGCACTGCTTTCCAAAGATCACACTTTGGTCAACATTTTTTTTTAAATGATGACCAAAAAGGTTTCTCTGGCTGTACCCATATCATTATTCAGAATGAAAAGCAAAAAATTATGCGCAATATGTACTAAGCATGATACCAAGACAATGATTTTATTTATTTACTGTATGGTACACCATCCAAACCACAACACGCAACTAATTGGCGTTGAAACTTGATACCTGCTGTTGAACATTGTGACATTTCCACTCATTGTAAAACGCTGTAGTGTGAAGTATTAAAAAATCATCAGGAAGTAAAATAGCTCCAAACAAACTTTTATTTAATGTAAACAAAGATAGATAAGACAACAATGGAAGATATTTAAAAACTGGGACCAATTAGAGTTCTTGGATACTGTATTTATCCTTGTAGCCATCTGTCTATATGTTTAGTTTCAAGGTCATAATTTTTGTACAAAAATAAACAAGGGGAGATGACGAAAATTACACCAGATAGAGTTACAGTTCTTCTCCTAGTCGTCGTCTGTCTATAATGTATAATTTTCAAGTTAGATTCGACACAAGAAAAAAAAATACACAAAGGGAGATACTTCAAATATAGGACCAGGTTGAGTTACAGTTCTTGGACATTGCACTCCCCTTAGTCGCATCTGTCAATATTTTAGCTTTCAAGACAATACCTAGTATAGTACCAATGAATAGTTTCCAAGTTATGCTCCGGACAATAAAATCCCAATGGACCGACAGACCAACCAACCGACCGACCGACACAAGATGACTCATATACATTAGACGGGGTTATAAAGACATGAATAATGAGTGTCAATTTTATACAAATGTTGGTTTTAAAGTGAAGTAAGTATATCTACCTAATGGAGCTGGCTAAGACCCTAACTCATGAAGACTTAAAGAAACCCCTGAAAAAACAGAACTTCTATTCCTTAATCCAAGAGTTTTAAGCCATAAAATCTCCATTAAGATGTAGAAGTTATAGTCTACTTTCATGTTTAAGTGTCATTCAGCTGACTTTAAATGTTCACATCCTAATCATTGGGGTTATTCATAAATCAGCCGAGACATGTTGCTCTAGGCAGTCCTATACATGACCTGAATAACCTTGCATGTACCCTGGATGGAGGCGAACAACAATTAAGAGGCGACCCGACAAATATTCGAACCACAAACTTGTGATCCAGATGTATGCATCCTTCTACTGGACAATCTAGATTCTTCTTGATTTCACATAACAATAGTATTTTTTTTTCACAATTGCAAATTAACTGATATGTAAACAGGGTCTTGATTGGATATCAAATGGGTAGTTAGTTATATATGTCATTCTTAAAAATGGTATGCCAACACAAGATGATATCATAAAAAAGAAATCCCATATTATCTGGCACAGTTAGCTTGGCTATACTATTTGAAACAATTATTTGAAACTGAATGTACTATAATATTTTTAATCAGATATAGCTATAGCCCAAATCTAGTGAAGAATTGTAAAAATTAAAGGACCTGGGGCATAAGATGCAAGCAAATTCTAAGCAAATTACATTTTCCATTCCAATTTTAGCCAATAAACAACAAACTTTTACCAGAAAAACAACATGTGTAAGAATATCTGTTGAAAATTGAATCTTTCATACAAGGAAAATTTATAACTCGGATGTTAGCCTATACTCTCTTTATTTATACAAATGTTGATATTTTTTCTTTATCATGCGAATTTAAACCACAGTTACAATTGCTCACGACTTAATGGCAGTATGTGTGGCTGTTGTTCTTGGATGGAACAGAGTTCCCATAGAAAACGAACGTGTCATGGACAAGCACACACTGTACCCTTTCATGAAATTGACAGGGAACAGAACATCGGAGGCAATGTTCAGAGTGTTTTACCACAACACTATCCGTGCACCTATTTATCATGCCACCCATACGTTGATCTTTGTTGTTACATTCTATTATGTTGAGGAAAATTGTCAAGGAAACTTAAATATGGATATGTAGTTTTCACGGATCCAGCATAAAGCCTTTAACAGATATAGAAATATGTAAAATGCATGTCTGATTTCTGAAACAGTTCAGTGACGGTAAGACACCAGATCCAGCCGGATGTCCCTCTGACCAGTTCCTAGCCAAGCTACCAGATGGAACCTGGGATTGTCTGTTTTGTACGCTCTCGTGTCCGCCAGGTACTGAAGAAGAGACACAATGTACA
>CM037794.1:17077623-17127623 GCA_021229015.1 Solen grandis
GTTGGGCTGGAACGGCAAGTTTGTGTGTCGTCTTTCCGTTACACGGGATTCTTACTTAGACAAGTTGAAATGTTGAAAATCAAATGGGTTGGTTGCCACATCCCCGTTATGTCTGTATTCTTTACCAGACCAGAATGATACGTTTGGGCAACTGTCCTTGAATAATTGATCTTCGATCTTTGTCGCTGGCCTCCAGGAATGGTGAAAGTTTTCACCTCAGCTCGGCGAATTGGGATCTTCATGCCATGTTGAGCGATGGTCTGGTTTAAGTTGTTGGCCAAACGGGTAATAGGTCAACAGTCCGAACATTGAATCCAGCTTGAATTAACTGGATTTTTGCCTCTGCTCCAAACAGGCAAAAATGACTTGGGTTCTGTTGAGTCGCAGCCGTATCTCTACACATTGGGAAGGTACTTGTCTTGCAAACACAGGTCTAAATGCAGACGTCCGCACATTTCCAGAACACGACTCGGGGTGGTACGTGTTCTTCTTTTTTAAATCCTTCATTAGCTTCCGCAATTGTATGCTCTTGCATATGACCCGCCGTGTCAGGACTCCACATTTCCGTGCGTAGAGCTGTGTTGATTTACTGTCCGTAGAATAAGACAGCAAATTCTCAATGTAGGCGGTACGCATACGTGTCGCATTACTGGTGATCAGTTTGTTGTTCAGGTACACGTCAATACTGCTAAACAAGCTGTGGAAGAAATTATTTACTGTGGATGTTTCTCCATCGTCAGCCAGATTAGTACCATCCGGTTTGACTACTTTGACTTTCAGGTACAAGTAGCTCTGGTTGATATCAGTCCTTTTTGATTGAGCAGGAATTACAAATTCAATGGGAGATGATTTGCTCAGTGCTGACACAGGATAATGTTCTGTCCACTGTGCATATTGCATTGCTGTCATGGTAGGTGGGACATGTGTCACATCAAGTTCAGTTTTGCTGCACTCACAAGACCGTGTTGCATCATGTTGTTCAATCAAAAATATCTAACGGTCATGATGAGATTTTTCTATTTTTGTTGTGTTCCTTGACGTGCTGGAAGCAGAATGATGTCGACGTTTGAATTCTCGAAGCTTTATACCTCTCAGAGTTTTCTGACCCAATTCTTTCAACAATGTTTTACCCCGTTTCTTGATCATTGTCTTTAATTTTGGCCAGACAGATATCTTTTACGGCTCCTATACTTGTTTAAAGCCCTCTTTTTTCAGAGTCTGTAGTCCTGAGTTCACGATGGGTTTCACCATGGGTAAGATGTTGTGGCCATTTTCTTGAACATGGAGCCCAATCCATATCCGACTTGTCGAGGTTGACCACGGTAAACTGGAATCATTGTGTCTTTCTTTTAAAAATGAAGTTCACCATCGACTTCCCGTGAGTGAAATGAACTGAATCTCCCGTGTCACCGGTTATATTGATACTGATCTAGTTGAAATATGATCTGCTGAAGGTATGTAGTGTAGATTTAGAAATTCAAAGTACTGTGTGGATTTAGCCCCTGCTTTTTTTTGTGTCAAAATACTTGAATTGTTGTTGTCTCTGTCCGGAAACACCACAGTACTTCCCCCTCTCCAAGTTTCGTAAGGGGGATGGGTGAAGTTCCAAGCGATCTTTGATCACTATTACCGGTAAACTTGACACGTTTTTACAAGCCGGAAAAAAACAAGTCAAATGTGAGGTTTCTTTGAGTTAAAAATTGTTTTAGAGGCTTGTTTAATAGCCTTGTCCATTTCGTCAGTGAGATGTTGTGGTGAACCATAGATGCTGCAGGAATACAAAGGGGTATTGCCCATTTCTTGCTTCTAATTCACACCCGTTTTTTCACTTGTGAAAAGTCTGCAGCCAGTTCTAGATCTTTAGTCAGTTCCTTCCCCCTCTTCGATGTTTCTGATTGTGTGGGAACGATCATTTCCACGAGAGCCACTTCCCAATTTTGTTTGTCGACATCAATGGTTTTTGCCGCTTGGTTCTAAAACAACAATGTGTGTTGTTTGGGTACAATGCCATCGAATATCATGATGAGAGTGATGTAGAAAGAGTTCATGATTTCTAAATTTTAAACTTGGGTTTGGAAGAATGTATCCGATAGAAGTACTCATCAGCAGCAACCCAAAGTTCACGATCTGGACTGTTGAGACACGGTTCACTATGACACGATGACAATGATAAAAATGATCACAATCTGTGTCAAGAAAGTGATTCTGTTGTTAGGTACCTCACTTTTTCCTGTCTGTATACTGTTGTCTACCTGACACTGCTGGTATCGGACTGAGACATGCTGTTCATGAAGTTTATACTTTTTACTAAATGCGATTTTGGAATCCAATGTTAAACTTTTTAGGATATCCAAGCCACTTCACTTTCACTTCTTGAAATGTTTTACGCCTACACGCCTTGTACGCCGATCAAGAATGATTCCACTTCGTATAGCTCATCATCTTTTTTATGTTGAATTTCATCCCTGTAGAAGGATCGGCGATAGTTCTCCAGCCAAGTCTTCAAGTTTTACGGTCAATGGATGTGTTCTGTTGATGCGAACCACTTTGAACAATTCCACTGTCCAATTGGGTAGATAGCCTTTGGCAAATGTTTGCTTGGTTTTATTGATGCGCACTATATCACCCACTTTCAAATCAGTTGATTTCTTATTTTTCTTTTGATGGTTGCTATACAATGTCTTTGTGACTTCATGCTCATTTTCTCTAGACACAGATGCAGGGGTACGTCCGATGTTTCGATGAAAACGATGATTGTCGCCATGTACCAATAGTTGCAGTACATCCACATAATGACGGGTCTTGTGATGAGTAAAATATTTCCACATTCTTGATTTAAGCGTACGTGAAAACGTTCAACAATACTCGCTTTAGTTTCTGGGTTTTCAGACGTGAAGAATGAATGTCATGCTTGTCTAGAAACTTCTGAAAGTCTCGGCCTTTGTCTGTTTGCAAAGAGAGTGGTTTTCGGCCTTCTTTTAGAATAGACTGAAAGGCTTGGATGAGCTCATTTCCAGTTTTGTCAATGATGGGTATTACCCAAGCATATTTTGAAAACACATCAATGACACATAGTAAGTAGCGATTTTGGTGAACTCTCTTGTAATACGTTGCATATCTGCGAGATCAGCTTGCCATTGATGATCGAAAACCCCTACCACAGTCTGTCGACGTCGTATTGTTTTTATGAAACGTGTAGGTTCTTTGACTTCTCAACCAGTCTCGTACATCCTCTAAAGTGATAGATTTCAACTGTTTTTTCGCTGCCTTGTAGAGTCCATGAATTCCTCCAAAACTTTTAGGATTATCAGTATCATAGTACAGGTGACGAAGTAAACGTGTCCTTCTTTGGTAGGCGTCCATGACGAATGGGCTAATATCTCCCGGGCTCTTCCTTTTTAATAGGTCTTCGTTTCTTTGATGTAGGTGCGTAGGCAAAACTATCATAAAATTCCCTCCTCCTCTTCTTCTTCATCATCATCATCTGGTGTTTGTATGAAATTCCATCGACGTTTATTCCCCACGACTTCTTGTGGGATGTTGACCTCTCTCAGTCCTCTAGAAAAATTGTTCCCATCCTCGTGGATTTGACCCTTTCCGCTGTCGAAGTACATCATTGACCAGATCAATAATTTTTTAACCTTCAAGGGTTTTCCATCATATTCTAACAGGCCATTTTCATCCAACTTAAGTGAGGATGGTCTTTCAGCATGTTTAACAAAAGAGTAGCCTTTCGCCGCATGGTCGTTGGAACACTGTCTAGAATTTGATCTTTTAAGGTCATCGGTTTTTCCTCTTTCTTTTCAGTCACTGTACTTGTTGTTTTTCAGCCATGTGTGGTCTGGAGGGATTGAGTGCTTTTTTATGTGACACTTGAAAGCGATATATACTTCTCCAAATTGTTGTGCTTTTTCTGACTCAGACAATTGATTGTCGTCAAGAACTTGATTCATTTCTTTTGTAATGATGAAGTCTGACTCACTTGTGGGGATGGGGATAACCGGGGTCGTTGTTCTTTCTTCCATCGATTCATCTCTTCCAACAACCGAACTGGAGCAAAGGCCCTCTTCTTCATATTTTCCGAATGATTTCACCAGCAAGAGTATAATTGTTTTGGCTAAGAGTGGTGCAAGTGCCAACAGCGGTAGAAAACCACCTTTCTGATTGAGAATGATTTTCTTTTTTCGAACTGATACTTTCTTGGGCGCTAAACTGTCGGAGCTGTTGTCTCTTAGAATGCAATCGACGCTTCTGAGCCTCTGACAGTGGTACATTGCCTTTTAAAATGTTGTGACAACATTCAGCAATACAATCCACCAATTCTTTTGGTGCTTCTTGAATAATCTTCTTTCGAAATCTGGGCGAGGTTTCTGTCAAAGCAAGCATCATTTTGCCATGTTTGCGAACGGTGGTTGTTTGCGCTTCATGATGCAAATGATGATGAAATGTTTGGTCTCTTTTATTTATACCACTGTTGAAGGGCTTGTAAAGCGATATTGCCAGCACTACTCAGTGGTCCTGAATTTCTCATCGCAGTAACGGCATTAGGTAAATGGGGGAAAGGAGACTTGAGATTGGTGAAAATCTTGATGATGAAGATGATGATGATGACGCCCACTTGAAGAATTGGAGAGGTCAAACAATTGTCGTCGAATGTAGGGTTTGGAGAAACCTTCATTGATCCTTGTGGTGTAGCCAACCCAGCCTCATCGAATTCCATTAAACGGGGAGTAGATGAGGTCAGTGGAGAGAATTGGGCCACAAGTGGTGATGCTTTAGATGTTGTCATGGTGTAACATTACGTCGAATCAGTATGGGGGACACTTTTGGTGTTCCAGTTGATACAGAGCGTTTTCTTCTAACAGTGACAATCGGTCATAAGGCAATGTCTGCTTCTTCCTTGTTTGTTTCCTTACTGGTGACTTGGTTTGGTTGGCTGTTTTCGTGGTTGTTGTCGTGACCGTTTCGTGGCTGGTGACTTTCGTTTGGGTGGTTGTTTTCTTGCTACTGGACCAAATTTTCTCACTGCTTTGGTCCCGTTCCATCGAAGCAGGGTAAGAATGATGGTGCCCCCAAGGAAACCTCCACCGCCAGGTTTTAAAATAAGTTGTCGTTTTGTGGTCAGATCCACATGTTGATCAGCTAACTGTCTTAAAATGTCTTTGTTGCATTCCATAAAATTCATCGTCGTTTTGGCACGGTTACTTTTTTCTCTAAGATGAGTCGTGCAGCTAAGGTGAACCATTTCACCATCTCTGTTAATCCTGATTCTACCAGCTCTTGTCGTTTTGTTGGGTTCTTTTCCCGACTCAACGATTCTAGAGCTTTGATCACTGTATGTGGTGTGTTTTCCATGGTAGCTGTATCCTTAATGATGATCGGGTGTCATGTTCCAGTCTTTTATACTGTAGTGTAGACGATCGGTCCTCGATCTTCACCTGTTCCCCACCGATGGAACACATCTGTTCTTAAACGATTCAGGTCGGGTGTTCTTGGATGAAAGTCAATGATAAATATCCATGAGGTGTAGAGGTTGCATCTTGATAGCCATCACCAAATGGGGTAGTTGTATTTGGTTCGCAAGTGTTTTGATCTGACCTTTATCTCTTGTGTTTTGAAATAATACCATGTGTGTGCATTCAGCTGATAGTACGACTAGCCTTGGATTGTTGGAACTGTTTTGTGTGGATGTAAATGACAGTGGCATTTCTATGGTGTCCTTTTCGTGTGAACCATAATTTAATTTTCTCCTCATCTTTTTCTCCTAACATATCAAATATGACGAGGTGTGGTAAGGTTGTATCGTCTACTATCTCTTCATCATCCTCAGGGATACCCTGAATGAATTTGATAGCTTCACGTTATTGTAACTGTGCGTAGGCACTTTGCCATTCTTTGTAACACCAGACGATGTGTTGTGGTACCACATGAAATAAATCGGTTTTGTACACAATAAGTTTTTTTACAAATTGAGTCTTTCCTGAACCACTTGGCCCTGATATGAAAATGTTATAGGATGTTGAAAAAGTAAAACTACTTTCCATGATGGTCTAAGAAACAATAACAGCATTGACATGACAAATTTTATTTTATACATCATAACAATAAACACTTAAACAACATCAGTCAAAATTGTAAACTTTGACACACATCATGAATCAGTCTTTCTTTATACATCATCATTCCGGCAAAATCATGGAATATCCCATAGCATTTAAAGCCATTCGCACTTCGTCAAACAGTTCCTCGGATTGTCTTAACGCCTGTTCTGATTGAATTCCAAGTACACGCACAGCCAACAACACAGCTCTACGCCCTGGATTCGAATTGGAGTTATGTTTTTTTCCTGTAGTGAAATATGTTCCATTTTTTTGGTACTCATTCGTCTTGCAAGTACTCTGCATAGTATCTTTTTTGTAGGTGTCCCAGAGGGATTCGTTCCCAACTCAAACCTTTCTAAGTTGTTGAAATCGGGATCTTGAAAGAACTGTTCACTAGGATTTGGCCTCTTTTGTTTGAATATTGCGGCGCACAGTTTACCAAAAATGTTAACACTTGTGCACAAGTGATAGGTTCTGGAGTCAGTAAAATGGCACGTATATCTTGGTGTGTCGTTCGGTAGTTAATCGCAAATCTGAGATACATACTTCATCAAAACGGTTCAGTTTCTCCACTGTATCAATGTTTAGGGTATCAATGTTATGTACCACACGTCAGAGATCAGGTTGCGTAGCAGGTTGTAAATGGCAAAAATCCGTTGAATGACCAAACTTTTATAGCTGCTTGGAAGATCACGTTCTCGTACATCACTTAAGATATCATAAACTTGGTTTAAACAAGAGGGATTCTCCATCGTCTGGTGAAATATTCTGTTTCCAATGCGCTGTTCCCAAGTAAAAAATAACTCGTTGCAAAATGCAGCAGGTTTCTTATAAGCTTCAACGAGATGTCTGTAGATCATCTGTTGCATTTCTACTGGTAGAGTGATCATCGTGAATCTCCGTATGTTTCCACCACCGTTCAGGCTATGCACACGATCACAAGCCAACTGATTATGAAGGTTGGTAACCGTACGGCACTGTCTTATATTTGTCCACGACCACGCGTTTTGTATACACCGAGCGGAACATCTTGGTCTGTGTCTCACTGATCACTTTGCGATTTCTATGTCTCTTGATTCAGGATTCATATTCGATGAAAGTTTTGTAATGTTTGCGATCTTGTACGCACTCGACCATAGTCTTAAAATTGACTTTCTGACTAGCATTGTAATCTAAAGTGATGCCTTTTACTTTGCATTTCTGATGTCGATTTCCTTTTTCATCGATATATTCATACCCATAGTTTTTTGGCCCTAATGCCACAAATTTGACAATGCGTCCATGTGGTACTTCATCCGTCCACTTTCCCAATGACTATCTTCAATTGGAATGTTGTACTTGTCAGGGTCATAGATGTACTACAACTGTCTGTGTCAAAATACAGTACCGATCTCAAGTTTTTCCAACTGGGTGTAAAGTTCAAGTCGAGCATAGGACGTAACGAAGGCAGCTACCACTGGATTTGAAGATGAATGGGGCTGTGTTGCGTCTGTTTCATCGAGTAATTCACCAACATGAAGTTGTCATGATCGATAATCTCGGCAAACTGCACAGTGACATGACAGTCGGAGAGTAGGTCATACAACCGGTTCACCTTAGTCACATACTCGGTTTTGGTTTGAACATTGTTTTGTGCATTCTTACCCCACAAGCAGTTCAACATGGTTTTGGCAAACGCTCTTTTTCCTTTGTTCTTTTTCACGTTGTCGAGCCAGATACCCTCTATCTGAAAGTAATTCTGTTTAAAGCGGTCTTCATCATCTTCTGTTTTTACCCAATTAGGGTAACCACTTGTTTCTTGTTTCAATTTCAAGTATTTGTCAATATACTGTTTATACACATCTTTACTCCATGTGTCCCAGTGCCAGATGTGGAAGACGTTTACCAATTGGTATCCTACCTCAAGAGCTTTAGCTATTTCTACATGGGTCCAGGTAGCTGTCAACATGCGTTTCTACAGAGTGTGATTGCATTTTTCACACTCTTCCTCAGCACAGGTACGGCACAGTGTAAAGATCATTTTCTTGTTACAGTGAATAGGTAGGACTGGTAGCCACAGGTCTTGTGGTGGCAATACACGACATTTGATGAGTCCCTAGTACTTTCCAATGTTCTTTATATCAATCATCTCTTGACTTAAGATGTTGGGATGTCCCACGGGTAATGCTTTGTACTTGTTCACGAATGGATTTCTTCCTTGGTGGTTGTATCCACTTCATGGTACAATTGAACGGCATGGTTCGTCCACCAAACAAAGCATCCCGAGGTATAATAGGTTCTTGGAAGGGAAAGAAACGGTTCACAGTATCTCTGTATTCTGGTTCAATCTTGCATTTCTGATCAAAGTCACATTCCCACATTACAACTGTGTTGTAACCTTGTTGTGCCAAGTCTTTCAACCGAAAGGTTGTGGCATTGTATAACTGCTCCATAGTTTGAAGTGTGTAACCGTTCACACTGTCTCTCCTTGGGTAACATTTTGGACATCCGTGTGTCCAGCACCCCATGAATTCGTATACGGTGTTCGTCTCTTTGTGGAATCCGTCAACGTAATAGGGTCCACTTTGTACTTCACCTCCATTTAATGCATGGCGAATGTGCTTATTCTCAATGGAAGCAGTTGTTGCTTCCAGGAACGGATCAATTTGGTCACTGGCCAACAGTTCTTTCCTAAACTCTCCACAACCGTGTCTCAAGATGTCCACATCTGATTTGCAGTACTTCTGCATTTCTAACTGAAAGTGAAACACAGACTTTTGTGCCACTTTTGCATTGTACCATTTCAGAAACGCTTCTCTCTTGTCAGGTTTCATGCTGTTGGGTCTGTAAAAATTTATGGGGAGATAGTCTCCAATGTAATCTTGGTATTCATCCGTGTTGGCATAAAATTGAAACCATCCATTTGCCGTCTCAGTCAATCCAAACGTGTCGGGGAAATCGGACAAAGGCATGTTGAGAAAACTCAGCCGATGAATCTCACTTGATGGGCTTTCATCATTAGAATTTTGCTTCCATTCATGATCAATTCTGGTTTGACTGTATCATGTGTCAGTAAGTGCCTCAAAATAAACTGTGCATCGTATCCTTGTGAGTTGTGAGCAATCACTGTGGTACCTTTGTGACTGGGTTGAAACAGCCATGCACAAAATTCTGACAAAGTGTTGTTACCACGAAATATTTTTTCTCTAGGCTCATCCACAGCTTCGCATTTCTGACACGGGCGTTTCATGGATTGACACATACAGTCTCCACAAGCACGCTGAGCAACACAAAAGTTTGGTATATGTTCACCCAAATCAAATCGGCACTCAAAGTCAAAGAAGATGAAAGGTACAGTCGGTGACTTCATGTTCTCTGGTTCTTTGTACGTGGGGATATAACACTTATGTTCTGCATCCACAACGATTTTAAATCAGTTATGGCCCTTTGTTTTATTCTAAATGTATTTTGACCGTTATTTCTCAGCTACTTTTAGTTAGATTTTGATTTAACTTCACAGCAATAAGTACCTTACCGGGTTGCACATATACGTTAGTCAATCTTCATCAGCTGAATTTTCAATGAGTCATGGGGTTTTGTTATATTTATTGAATATATCTTGGCCACACTATATTTAGGCAACCAATGGTCTGATTCAAATTATCGGCTTAAAAATGTATCATGATTGCTTCAATTTCCTTTGAGTTTATTTCTTGAATATACCATCACAACATTTATAAGTATCAACATAAATTTCACATATCCTTGGCATGTCATAAGCTTCATTGTTTTTTATTTTAATTAAACCGTTTCAGGTGGCCGAGTGGTTAGAGCATTCGCCTCGAATTAGGAAAGTCATGACATCACAAAGTGGTAAAAATGGAACCCCTAAAATAAATAGCCCCCTAGTTTGGCATTCGGCATAAAAAGGTAGTTCCAGATTTGTTGGCCCGGTGTCAAAACAGATGATACAGTTCTCAGTGATTGTATACTTTTAAAAACTGAAATGCCAATACCCTGTTTCAAGAGAGAGAGAGAGAGAGTATCTTATAGAATAAAATATATGTACAATGTATATAAAATATATAAAAATACATGTTATAGTTTCTTACTTTATCCGTATGGTAGAATAATCAATATTATGGGAGCTTGATAATTATATAAGCTTAATTGCGTAAACCTATTACTCGTACGTATCGCTTTAGAGAGTGGGAGAGAGATGTGCGGACATGGTCGATTTAAAGGTGTCCAAGAGGCGTATTTATTGGCCGCCTCCCATTGAACATTTTTGATATGGGCGAATTGGCGGCATTACATTACAGCACTTTGAATTTCATGTTCATGGCACCAAACATGATACGACTTGCATAATTTTGAAATGTTCAATGCTTGTTTCAGCGATATATATCTATTTGTGAATGAGGAGATCTTAATAAAGAAAGGAGAGTGAGCTGCCAAACTGATAAGTCCCGAGCATTAACAATCTATTTGCACATATACGTTAAAGTATGATATACTTACTCTTAGGTAAGCACTATCAGAAATAAATTCACCGAAATGTCCAAACCAATAACTATAAAAACAGTTTACCGAATAGGTCATTTACCGAAACTTCCAGCAGCCATGCGTTCGCTTAGAGAAACGAGAGGTCGTGGGTTTGACCACGGTGGCGTCATACCAAAAACGTACAATACTGTACCGGTGGCTACAAGTTGTTAGCGGGGCCTACGTGGCCGAGAAGGTAAAGTCGCTGACTTTAGCATTTACTTTGCCCTTTACCGCGTGAGTTGGAATCCCAGCATGATCTTTCAGATTTTCAAGTGAGGAAGCCTTCCAGCTGTCTTGCGGTAGGTTCTACCCGGATGCGTCCGTGCATTTGGGGGTCTTTCTTCACCTGTAATTAGTTGGCGTCGCTATATGAGTAAAATACCGACGAAGCGACAGTAAACTCAAATAGTCAAGCCATGCCCAATGTTGTTAGCGGGTATGCACTGGTTTCTTTTCTAAAAAATAGACCCAAATTTCTTCAAACAATTTGGAAGTTGAGTTTTACGCGTTCGCTTACTCGCGTATCCCGGCAGGGTCATCCGGATTTTCATGTGTGTGTGTGTGAGCTGGCTTGCGGAAGGTCGGTGGTTTACCCGGGTGCCTCTGTGCATTCGGGGTTTCCTCCACCTGTAATTAGCTGGACGTCGCTATATGACTGAAATACTGTGGCAGCGACGGTAAATCAAAACACACACACACACTCGCATACTCGCTATATCCGCCGCTGACATAAGTTATTCGTTTATCAGCTGTGCGACAAAAATCCCGAGATCAAACTATTTTTCGAGTACACGGATACAGTCCCTATTATCATCATTAATTATTCCGTTTTTCTGACGTTCGCTTTGCTTTATCCAAAAAAAGTGCTTCAAAAACTTGCTCGGCGTCTTTGATTTATGAAAGATTGCATAAGGTCATTTAGAATAAACTCTATTTATATATATACGTTCGGTTTAACGTCCCACAGACAGCATTTCAGTCATTTAGAGACCACCGGTATGTCTACACAGGGTCTCTTCATCCTAGTGTATATACAGATACCCTGGTTTACTAGAGAGAATCTAGTACCGCCATACTGCATTATCACGCCGTGGACATGTAGCATGATACCATACAGTGTCACATTATCCTGAAACCGGGCCAACAAGTCCTGGAACTATCCTCATATTCTGAGCTTTATGCAAAGAAGCTTTACAAATACACTTTTGTATGTCTTGGCCAGGGATCGAACCTACGAAGTTGCAAATGTTCTAACCACTCGGCCATAGGGGAGGTAAGTATGTACGAAGATGTATGCATGTATTGTCATAGACATTTCATTTGTTTGAAGCAAATAAACATTCCCCGGTGACTGAGTTAGAGCGTCCGTCTCGGACGCTGAAGGTCAATGGTTCAATTCCCCGTTCGTGGCATACCATAATTTAAAACTGGTTAAGATCTTATAAGTAGCGCTTACCATGTAAGGGTAAGTTAAGGACTGCATATTCCGATGTCAGGATAATGTGATTGGATGGGGTATTATGACACATATCTACATCATGATACTACAGTGTAGCTGCACTATATTTGTCTTAATTAAGTACACAGTCTCCAATTGATTGATACATGTATACTGTCGGTTGGACGTAACACCTAACAAACGGACAAATCGGGACCTGAAAGTTTGTTCGTATAACCAAGAAATCGCTATAATCCTGTTTCATTTATGTGAAGTTTACTGTTTTGATTGAACGGAAAGTTCAATAAGTTTGAGAATCAAAATCATATTTGTAAGGTACAAATGTCAATTCTCAGAAATTTCTTGATTATTTTTCTTTATTTAGTAAATTTTTATGACGATTAACCGAAAGAATTGACATACAATGCCTAGAAAACACTAGATCTCCTTGAAATTGCATAAGTTTAACAAATGTTTTCAATTATTTCCTGGAAATCGAAATTTGGAACTTGCACATTCTAACCATTCAGTAATTTCATTGATTTCCTCTCATACATCTGCGCATGATTTTTTTCTACCTATAAATTAAAAGTGTATTATTTATCTAGACCTTTTATTTGAAAACAATTCACAGAAATATGTACATATCTTATCAATTAATGACTTTTAACAATATAACGCATACAAGTGAAATGAGGTATATGTGGTTGTGAGATGATACAAGCAGCTGGTACCTTGAGATATTATGTGATATATAGAATACAATGTATATAGCGACTTAACAGACCATCGTCAATTCGTCAATCCTGGTCAACCTACCATTTTCAGTAAACAGTGACCACTCGTTACACTGTTGTTATAATTTTCGTCAACTAGTGACGTCTACCTGATTGATTTTATGTCGGCGACAGTGTGTGTGTGTGTGTGTGTGTGTGTGTGTGTGTTTGGGTTTACCGTCGCTGCGACAGTATTTCAGTCATATAGCGACGTCCAGCTAATTACAGGTAGAGGAAACCCCGAATGCACAGAGACACCCGGGTAAACCACCGACCTTCCGCAAGTCAGCTGGAAAACTTCCTCACATGAAAATCCGAATGACCCTGCCGGGATTCGAGCCCACAGCGGTGAGGGGCTGAGTTAGTGTTAAAGTCAGCGACTTTACCCCCTCGGCCACGGCGGCCCCCGGCGACAGTGATACATATTTTTAAAATGCATAGAAATATTAAAATAAATAAATAAAAAAAAACAAAAACATTGTAGGTTCAATTTTCGACCAGGATTGCTCGAACGATACTCTACGGTTGCAGATATTTTCCGGGCTATATTTAAACACGATTTCCTCCTTTAAAATTCCAAATCTGTTTTCTGTTTTATCATTAAGTGTTGAGCATTTTCATGTTTAAAAACTTAAATAGCGTGTTAATTATCGATGCTGAAGATTAAATGTGTTAAAAAATGTAATAAGAAAAGTTACATTGCGAAATGATGAAGCATCGATCATGCTCACTTATAACGAAAGATCAATGAATAAATTGAGAAATGACTTAAAACCATTAACTTGATTTGACCACCTGATGCGATGATTAATTAAGCCCTTCCTTGGTGCCCTGCATTTTAGGCAGCTCAGTTAGGCCAGTATCAGGATGTGTGTGTGTGTGTGTGTGTGTGTGTGTGTGATTATAGACGGGGATGATTTATATACTGTGTCACTTTAATTGTTGGTGAAACTTTAGACAAACGGTTAGTTTCTACGTCATAAACAAATAGAGTGTCACTATATTGCAAAAAAGATCTTCAGTATAAGAATTAATACACTGAATGTTTGTTAATATTGACTGATATGGATTTCTTCGTTTTTATAGTCTTAACTAATGATCAAGAAGAAAAAGAGCTTATACAGCATTCTCACTACTAAAAAAGGGTATTAATATATATTGTTTTAACATATAGTATTTTAATTATTTTCACATTTTTGTATGGAAGATGTGCTAAATTTGTGCATTGCCATGTATGTATGTATTCTTTTATGAATGTATGTGTATGACAATTGGCTATTATGCTTAAGTCTTAATAAACTCGTTCTGTTCTGTTCTATTCTATTTTTTTTCTTATGTTTACTTTTACGTCCAGAGAAGGTCTAACGATATCTTTCTCTTCAAATTCTTTTACCGATACGCTTACCTTTACTGTAACGTTTACTTTTACGTAGAGGTATCATAGTACCTTAACAAAACCAAATAAGCCACAATACACTTTTTGTCTTATTTATAAATTTGGTATGCGGTGTATGTCATGGTTATAGAAAAATATGATATGATTTTTAAAGAAATTATGAAAGGGTTATTTTCATTGTCCGAACAAACACAGTGCAAACATTACATAACTGTTTATTTCGTACATAATAATCTAAAGGTTTTAATATCAACATTTTCAGTCAACTTTAGGTCCAACAATGACAATTATAATCTATACACTGAAGTGAATGGCTTTATACAATTTCCACACGGCCAGGGAACATCTCAGACATTGAAATTTAGCACTTGCTGAACATAGTTAAAACGTTAAACATATTGGATTATCCAGAGTCAAATGTCAAGTTATTAATAGTCATCTAGTTTTTCGGTCAAGGCTTGAAACAGAGAAGTGCACGTTCAACTGTTGTTCGAACAGGCAGCTGTTGTCTCGGGATTTCACACACACATTCCAGTATCGGGATAAATTCATCTGAACATCCAAACTGAGGTTTCTTTACAGTATACATCTCTTGTAAACAATTGATCGTCTGCATATCACAAGGGAGAGGATAAGAATAATCTCGAGTTTCATATGCCTGTGGCTGGTAATACATGACAGTCGGTATACCACTAGGTACTTCCGCGTGCCTTTGCTGTCGAATTCGATGTAAGTTCCATGTTTGCATAAAGCTGTTTAAGTCACGTTGAATTAATGGTAGGAAGCAATATCTTAAACACTCTAAATGTACAGGATCACCAGTTCTTAGAAAACCACGTTCGACCATATCTTTGAAATAGTTCCTCCAAGACACTGCGAAACTATGTCTTAAATTGACCCAAAAACGTTCGATCCTTTAATTAGCTGTTGACCTTCCGGTGATGAAACTGTTCATTCCAGACATGTTATTTCCATCGTCGTACCTTAATGCTGTCTGTAAATCACGCACAGTGATATTTTCAGTCCCCGCATCAGCACGTACAAGACGCGGAACGCGACCTGTGCGTTTAAGGAAATTGACAAAGAAGCCAGCGATTATTCGGGGGTCATTATTCGAGTGGCATGCTTCTAACCATGAATTATATCTAGAAAATCCATCAATGGCTCCGTGAATAGCGACACCAAAAGGTTTCAGCTTATCGTAACCATCAATATGTATAACAAAGTTTGGACCTTTATTGATATAAGTTCGGCGACGTAAGCGATGTGCAGTTCTCAGAGTAGCCTTTAAGACAAGTCTTGTTGTTTCTTGTGTAACTTTAACGTCTGTTGTTGTGTTTACCATTTTCCATATTGTTTTATAACCACAGTCAGCAAATCCTCTGTTATATAATGAGCTTATCGCGCGTATTACATCTCGTAAAGGAGACGAAGCACCGCGTCTTTTCAGTCCTAACCTTCTGAGTATCCGCTTCATCTGACTTAAGCTGACAACAGTGTTGTGCACCAATAATAAGAATCCACATATGTCCAAATGGGAATAACCTTGTCGATGATAAAAAGAAATCAAAGCATCTCTTTCTCCATTTTGAAGAACCGCTTCAGTGGATTCGAGTAGTGTCAGTGCCAAGAAAAGGCATACCTGCATAAAGACAGAAGACACATTATTAAGGGATGAATATGATATCACAACAAAATGCATGAACGTTCAGTAAAAGATAACCATTTTGGTAGTAGTTTAAGATAAAGGCAACGCCTCTTGTGCCATTGTCTTACTGTTACATTACAGAGGTGGTCTAATCTGCCAGAACTATATAAAAGGAGTCGACAGTCTATGCACTGACAACCCTTCTGGCAACTCATTCTTGAAAGTGTTAACAATTCTGATTAAGTTAAAGATTTTTTTCTTAATAAAAATCCTTTCTGTAAACGTATGTAGAGGATGATAATGCAACATAAAATATTAACAAATACTATAACACATTTGGAATGAAGATGGAGATTAATTAAGAATTTTATTACCTGTATACGTTGCATAGCTTCAGTTTTGCCAAACGGTAGGTATCCTATGGCGGTAGGAAGCATTAAAAAAAAAAGAAGATTTTTATAGCCGTAGCTTATGACGCAAAGCTGAAAATAAATGTTCAAGTTGGGGAAATATATGTTCCAGATGCTTGACTATCACGTTAAGTCGACTTATTTCTTTTTTACAAAAATATTGATATAGGAATGGCATAAAGGATTTTTGTCAACATGCTTACTAGAACTGGGTAAGTCAGGGAAGATCGATGTAAAAATTATGTGGTTAAGATGACATAGCAAATGTCGACATGTTATGTTTTAAGAGTTAATTTTCTATTGTTATCATGAAAAGTCGACTTACTTAAAGTCGAGGTGGTCTATATACGTTTCCATAGAAATGACACTCAAGAATTAAAGCGATATTTCGTGAAAATGACAGTTATTCAATTAATGCGCAATAATGTTGGTTGTCATGTAGCATTATCAGGTTTCATTTGATATTATCGTGCGTCGATTACAAGTGTAGTTTGTCACCATCATAAAGCAACACACATATCTAACGTGGCACTAACAAAATTCTTAACAAGAGGGCCAAGATGGCCCTGAAGATGCTCACCTGAGACAAACTGCCTTCATTGCCTGTACAAGTTACTAAATTATGGCATAGTTGTACTGAATACATAATCCATGAGATCATTTATAATTCCACAAACCAAACAGTGCTGTGGTCAAAATTTGAAGTTAAACTTGACTGAGAAATTATGGCTTTAAACACACAAAGTCATAAAGTTTGAAGATGATTGCTTGAGAAATGAAGATGCTAGAGTGCAAACAGAGTGAAATCTGACTCTTTTTTTTTTAAATTGAAAAGGGAATAACTCCTCACTTAATAGACTGATATCAGCCATAATCAAACTTGGTCAAGACAGTATGGTAATAAACATTGTCATAAAGTTTGAAGATGATTGCTTAAGAAATGAAAATGCTAGAGTACAAACAATTTAAAAATTGGCATTTTTTAATATTTAATGGGACATTACTCCTTACCTAATAGACCGATATCAACCATAATCGAACTTGGCCGAGAGATTATGGTAAAAAATATTTGTCATAAAGTTTGAATATGATTGCTTAAGAAATGAAGATGCTAGAGCGCAAACAATGTGAAATTTGGCATTTTTTTAACATTAAAAGTGGCATTTCTCCTGACCTAATCGGCCAATATCATCCATAATCAAACTTGGCCGTGGGATTAGGGTAATAAAAAAATTTAAGAAATTTGGCTTTTTTTAATATCAAAAAATGGGCATAACTCCTGACCTAATGGGCCGATATCAGCCATAATTAAACTTGGCCGAAGATTGATAAACAAAGTCATAAAGTTTGAAGATGATTGCTTAAGAAATGAAGATGCTAGAGTGCAAACAAACTACATGTAATTGTGGTCGACGGACGGAGGACGGACATACTTAAACATATTCTATTGGGTAAAATATATGCTTAAATATAGTGACAAAATGTTTGAAAGATCATTATAAATGGCTTTCAACAAGCCAGTGAATGAAGAAATATATTATTCGAACCCTGCGACTCGTGAGCTGAATGGAATTGCTTTTGCGAAAAGCGGTGAAATCGCGAATGCGATTCTAGTTCTCTTTATATTTAAATTAAGCTGATGATATTTGGAACATGTATCATTGACTTGGAGAAGATGTGCCGCAGGCAAATTTTTCTATTAGAGCCTCTTTTCCTTTCAGAGTTTGTGCCCTTTAAAAAAAGAAATCTGAAGCATCACTTTGTTTCTATTAAAATTGTCTAATGCTGCAAATAAATATTTCCAAGAAGGGCTCTTCTCTTCAGAGTTTTTGCTCTTTTTGGAAAATTATGTCTGCAGTATTAATTTGATCTTATTTAAGATAGGTTGATGATATATGCTAAATGTAATGACGTTGTGCTCAGGTGAGTTAAAACACACACTGAAAGAGTTATTCTGTCCTGGATTTTGACATACATGTAATTATGCCCCCTTTCTGAATTCATTAATCTTTTTGTACTTACTCACTTCTTCACTGAATTCTTTGAGATTTTGCTCTAAAACTTGGATCACAGGTTTATTGTTCTTGTGAATATTTTGATGATACAGAGATTCTCATATATGATATGGAAATATTTCTATGAAACTGTCACTTTGAAGACATCCAAAAATAAAAATGTTTCACCGAGAGTTTTTCCAGGTTTTATTAGATGTAAGGGAGATAATCTGTATTTAAGTTTACAATGAAGTCTATGGGAAATATACAATTTCTGTGAATAAAAAAGAAACCTGAATTTGATTTTCGAGGAAAACTCACGGTAGAAAGATGCATTATATGATTCTGATTCAAACACATCTGAACATTACCGTACGAAAATGGAGAAAATCCCTTTTTTGTAGTTTTCAGGGGAGATAACTTATGACAGCAAAATTATAAAAGGGAGGTAAGAAAAGAATTTCTGTCATACGTCATAACATGTGAATTTGCCTTTAAGATATCCATGGTTTGACATTTTAAAAGATTATATTGTGAAGTTACATGCAAGGCATTGATGGTCATTATGGTGCATATACCTTAACCGGAAGTGAATTACAGGGCATAAACCTTAACTGCAATACTAAAATGGTATATATATATATATATATATCGAAAGCATCTTGAAAACAAATTTTCTATGCATTCCTTTTTTTTTTTTTTTGCTACTGTGTATTAAAATTCTTCGTGAAAAAATACACAAAAATAAGATTTTCTTTTACAATGTTTAATCTTATACCACTGTAAAACTTTATAAAACCTTCGAGTCACCAACCATTTTTTCTGTACACTAACTTATGTAGTGCCAATAAGTAACACTCATCAGTTAGAGACAGTTGTAAGCAGTCCAATAACTTAGCCAGTAGAACAATCGCTTTTTTTAACATTTGTTTTCCTGTTTACCCACATACATTTTATTATCAAATAGTTTTTCATTCTTGTCGTGCTTATTTCATTGTACTTGTGCAGTTCTGTATTCCGTCCATTGTTAACAAGAATTAATTTGTCACCGTCTAAACACCGCATCACCTAAACTTTTAGACGGAGGCAGGCGGTATCGTAGACGGTAGTATGGGACAGGGCCTTTATAAAGCATAGATTAAGTTAAAACGTATTTTGTTGTCATATTATAGTTCATTAATGTACATGTATTGTATTAATTAAATCTAAGGGCTCAAATCAAATTTATTTACACTGAAATAAGGATAAGCTTACAACCCTTCGTTCATATTATTTCTTGTGAATGGTTTCAGCCGGATGAATTCATCATCAGTTGGTCACGTGAATCGTTCGTAGTAAATAAACAGGGGTCCGCTCAGAATAGAGTTTGTCAGATGTTACACTGGTGGTGAGCAGTTCATCTGCATGTGTCTTGGTGATATACTACACTACTGCCAGCCATATATTCACTTAAGATAACTGGATATCTCGCCTTTCTTCAAGTTAGTCAGTTAAATTATGTGGATAACAAGCATTTTTTCATAATTATAATTATGTGGAAAAAGGCATGATATCCATTAAAATAAGTGAATATGTGATTGGCAGTAGTGGGCACTAACAGACAGTTTAGTCCTCTTAAGAATTTGCTACTTGCCAGATACTAACTTAATACGTGCCACTTTTTCAGAAAAGTTTCGACATAACTAAGTGGATAAGTGGCTGGCAGAAATATGCCACCATATGAAGCCATATATTTTTGTGCTGTGTAACACAGGGATTCCAGAGACTAAGTCTCAGGGGTTTTCATCATGCCGGTCTTAAGCAAGGTTGTTGCTGAACCTTGGGGTGTGCTTGAGGCATGGTGTTCTTATCATTGCTTCAGGGTTCTGTGTCCAAACATTGCTTGAGACCAGTTGTCAGACTGAGTTACTTTTATTTCGGAGCATTTTTGACAGACTTTAATTGTGTAGCTGGATAACATGCAGCTCTATGCGAAGCCTTGTCCGTCAATTATTGTGTTTGGATATGGTTTATATCTCGTTAAGATGTGTTTGGAAGCCATTGTTTCAACCCTAAACAGCAGTCCTGGTCAGGTGAATATATCATTGATTCAAACACTGTATCTGAGGCAAGGATTTAGTGTTAGATACAGCATTATATACTAAATATATTTTTATGATGTTTCAACTTTGCTTGAGGAGAGATTGAGATATGTTTTAGCAAATGCTTGAGGAACGTTTCGAACCTCGTTTGAAACCGTGCTTGGTTAATAAATGGTTTATATCGTTTTAAGCATCGTGCTTAGGGATAGTGAGGGGGTATTTCGCTCGAGTTGGTAAATGCATCCTTTCACATATGGTTGGGATTTGTATACATGTACGTTTAGGTTAAATTGGACATTATAAATATCTGATTTATTTTGTAATTATTGAGTTTGAAACATGTTAATTCGTTGATTGTAACTATCATTGTTAAATTGAAAAGTGTTTCTTTACATATTCCACAGTAGTTTAGCTTGAATCATTGCCCAGGAAAGCCCCACGGAATATTTCTAAGTGTCTAAGACTTATCTTTAAGACTTTTTGTATGGTTTCGGTATTTTTTGTCGGCTCGGGCTTGCACGTTACACAAATTATATACACCATAAGAAATGGAACAAGAGGGCCATGATGGCCCTGGATCGCTCACCTGAGTACCATTGCTACAACTGATAACAAGGTTTTTAAACAGACAAGAATTCTGATATAACTCAATCTTAAACATTTTAGCCCTGACAATACTACACACCAAATATATAAGCACTGGGCCTTATGGTTTCAGAGGAGAAGACTTAGTGCGGGGTCATTTATCTCCAAAGGGCCACCATTTTGAAAATCTTGATAATGAACCATTAGATGATGCTACATACCAAATATCTAAGCTCTAGGCCTAATGGATTCATAGAAGAAGATTTTTAAAGATTTTCCTATATAACTCTATGTTAAACAAGTGACCCCTGGTGCGGGGTCATTTATCACCATAGGGCTATGATTTGTACAATCTTGGTAATGAACCATTAGATGATGCTACATACCAAATATCTAAGCTCTAGGCCTAATGGATTCATAGAAGAAGATTTTTAAAGATTTTCCTATATAACTCTATGTAAAACAAGTGACCCCTGGTGCGGGGTCATTTATCACCATAGGGCTATGATTTGTACAATCTTGGTAATGAACCATAAGATGATGCTACATACCAAATATCTAAGCTCTAGGCCTAATGGATTCATAGAAGAAGATTTTTAAAGATTTTCCTATATAACTCTATGTAAAACAAGTGACCCCTGGTGCGGGGTCATTTATCACCATAGGGCTATGATTTGTACAATCTTGGTAATGGCCCATAAGATGATGCTACATACCAAATATCTAAGCTCTAGGCCTAATGGATTCATAGAAGAAGATTTTTAAAGTTTTTTCTATATAACTCTATGTAAAACAAGTGACCCATGGTGCGGGGTCATTTATCACCATAGGCTATGATTTGTACAATCTTGGTAATGGCCCATAAGATGATGCTACATACCAAATATCTAAGCTCTAGGCCTAATGGATTCATAGAAGAAGATTTTTAAAGTTTTTTCTATATAAATCTATGTTAAACAAGTGACCCCTGGTGCGGGGGCATTTATCACCATAGGGCTATGATTTGAACAATCTTGGTAATGAACCATAAGATGATGCTACATACCAAATATCTAAGCTCTAGGCCTAATGGATTCATTGAAGAAGATTTTTAAAGTTTTTCCTATATAATCTATGTTAAACAAGTGACCCCTGGTGCGGGGGCATTTATCACCATAGGGCATGATTTGTACAATCTTGGTAATGAACCATAAGATGATGCTTCATACCAAATATCTAATCTCTAGGCCTTATGGATTCATAGAAGAAGATTTTTAAACATTTTCCTATATAACTCTATGTAAAACAAGTGACCCCTGGTGCGGGGGCATTTATCACCGTAGGGCTATGATTTGAACAATCTTGGTAATGAACCTTTAGATGATGCTACATACCAAATATCTAAGCTCTAGGCCTTGCAGTTTTGCAGAAGAAGATTTTCAAAGTTTGCATTTTTAAAATCTATTTTTAGCTCCTGTGACCTACTTTTTTAACCAATCTGAATAATTTGTACAACTTTGATAGAGGGCATCATAAGGATGATTCCTGTGAAGTTTGGTCAAAATCCCTTCAGCGGTTCATGAGGAGATGTTGTTTAAAGCAAATTGTTGACGACGGACGCACGCACGCACGCACGCACGGACGACGGACGACGGACGACGGACAAAAGGCGATCACAATAGCTCACCATGAGCACGTTGTGCTCAGGTGAGCTAAAAATAGAAACGTATCAATATATATATATATATATATAAAATCTATTAATCTAACCCCAAACATATTGCAATCGAATTGAAAGGATTTTCAAAACTTTTGGTACCTAGGTTACTGAAATTGGTAAAGTTGTAGGGAATTTGATATCCTTTCTAATGTATTAAGCTTTAACGTTTGACCAAGCTAGCAGAAAGTCGTGTCACTGGTATTGATCAATTCTGTGAAGTTTCATCTGATTCAAGTCAGTGTTTACAGAGATGTGGACAAAATTGTATGAAATTATATATTCATAATGCTAATACCAAAATCTGCTATAAATCTGTCAAATATCATCTGACCCATATACATGCCATTAATATGCATAACTACACATGATACTGATCAATCCTATTAAGTTTCATCCAATTCAAATCAGGGGCGGAGATGAGGTACAGACAATTGGGCCAAAATTATCCGACCCAAACGTGCCGATGATATGCATATGTAACTTGACTTGATGCTGATCTATCCTTTTAAGTTTCATCCAATTCAAGCCAGTGGTTTTGAGATGAAAAGTGGACAAAACTGATTCTCTTTGTTGTGAGGGGTACAAATAACATGCATTAGGGTCCCAATACCTTAAGTCAGTAACTTCGTAAGTCACTTATTATACTGGAAAGCTAAAAAACAAAACAAAAACATCTTTGACATTCTCAAAGCTTAAAATAGTTGTTTATTTATGAAAAAATATATACAAAAGTCTCTCTCCCTATATCTCAAATTCTTGTATGATTTTTCTTAATACTACAGTGTAACTTCTAAATTCCAGACCTTCTAATATTCAGAAACTTCTGAACTTCAGACTATTTTCTGAGTCTAGAAATATTTCCTTCTGTTTCCTGTGAACGAGGAGTGATTATTATGTTTGATAACTTTTTCTTTAGAATTTCAGCCACAAGTCAATAAAAGTATACACCTTTTCAAAGTACATCCCATGTGACCTAATACACTTGTTACATCTTTCCAACCAAGAATCAAAGGCATGACATAAGCAATCACGTGACAGTACTGACTCTCCAAGCTCATCCAGAGACTCAAATCTATGACCCCGTAACTAAGAAAGAAATCACAACCAAATCTGGACTATATGGTGGGTTTTGTAGATGTTCAATCTTTAGTTCTGTCATTGTGGCCCTTTCAACATGGCTGAGATTTACAGGGGCATATTATTGTGGTGCAAAATGAAACCCGACAGAGTTTGGTTTGAGGTATAATGGAGTAATACTCACCATTGATGCTAGTTTTCTCCAGTACCATGTTATTGAGAACTATACCCAAAGTGTCACAAAAATGATTGACATAACTTTACTGACTGATGTGGAAGGACATTACAGGAGATGAAGATGAATTATGCTTCCAAACCAAACTCTGTTGCTTACTTTCTGGCTCAAAGAAGAACCAGGTTTTATCACATGAAAATATCTTATTAAAAACATTTCACCTTCCTCAGAAAATTGACTAAAACTTCAGACCTGTTTTGACTCTGGTGTTAAAAGTCTAGGCACCCACCTAGCACAAACCTGTTGCATAGCCAGTCTGTTAGTTAAAATATCTTGTGCTTTGCCATAACTTACAACAAACTCCTCAGCAACCTGCCCAACAGTTATTCTCCTGTCTTGCTTAACAGATGATTCTATGAAAGAGTTGAAATCATTTGTTTTGACGGAGATTTTCTGCCAAGATGAGGGTCATCTTCAATACAGGATCTGCCATCACTTAATGGGTGAAACCACTTGTGGATTTAGATTTAGAGAAGACAGAATCACCACAAACTTTCTGTTAATCCACTCTGGTCTCTGTTAAAGGATTTTCTGAGTTTAGCATAGAATTTGATGACTGCTCTACAATTATTTTGTCCTCAAACCTGTAGTCCAAATTTTTATGCATGGTTATAGCTATAAAATCTAGTGACCTATGGGGTGGGACCAATTTTGACCCAAGGGCCATGATTTGAGAACTTGGTTCAGGTCCACTTAGCCATGTTACAAACCAAATACATGTAGTTAAACCCCAGATCTTGTGCTTTCTGACCTTTTCTGAGCTTTTAAGATTTTTCCTTTATCAGTCAGAGACTCTTGGGGCAGGGACAATTCTGACACCAGGGTAATGATTTGAACAAACTTGGTAGATGTCAACTAGGTCATGTAACATACCAAATACATCAACTCCAGGTCTTGTGGTTTCTGACAAGAAGATCCTTTAGGTTTTCCTATACATGACTACGTAAAATCAAGTGACCCCTTTCACAGGGCTAATTTTGACCCCATGGTCTAGATGTGAACAAAGTTATAGATGTGCACAAGGACATAAACCAAGAAGTAAGCTAACTGGCAAAATATCATATATTCTTAGTGTGAATTCTTCAAGGTGCGTGCCAGAACGAGAGATCAGTGTAAAGTAATAGCAAAACAACAATAAATAGAATTTAATAGGTTTAGAGGGAATATATTGATGCAGGGCAAATACTCTACTGACTGAATTACCTGCCGCACACTCACCTTAATGGATAAAAATAGCCAGAAAGTTGTCAATCAATTTACACAACTCTGTGCAGAAGTTACTTCCCTTATTTGAAAGTACAAGCACACCTGCTATTTCTTACAATATCAAGGTTGCACCGAAAATAGACCCTTTCTTCACATGCTTATATGAGTAGTGAATCTGTTGGTTTTACATGTTACATACCAAATATCTTAACTCCAGGCCTTGTGTTTTCTGATAAAATGATATTTCTATTTTGTTTTTTAATGTAAGTCTTTGTAAAATCAAGTGACCCCTGGGGCAGGGCCAATTTTGATCCCAGGGCAATGATTTGAACAAACTTGGTAGAGGTCCACAATGCCTGACATTTATACTGGTTGAGATCATTCCCAACTTCATAATTCCGGTAACTTTAAAATCCAACCTTTTTGGCTGATCCCCTGGGAGTTTGAATTTTGGAAGTTACACTGCAATAAAGAATAATCAGTAGCCTATACATGTGATGAAATGCAAGGTATCAGTAAATTAATCAGTTGTTTTTAATGTGATTGTTATTAAGGTAACATAATATAGTAAATATATTTAAATTATTCTCCTTATTCAAAATCTATTCCTCATTACGTTACAAAAATAATTATGTATGTACTAAATGATGGTCTCGCTTTGTCTCAGGTCTACACAACGAGATCGCAGAGACCGTCACTTTCTAGGCTGACCTGCAACATCTTGTATGTCCCCATTTCCTGTAACTTGCTATGTTTTTTTCAGAAGCATATGGTTCTTACACGAACTGCAAAAATTGTTAACAACATTTATACATATTGCTGAACTTGTAGTCAAATCAATGTTACAGAAAAAATTCATGTCACATACACCATGCTTGTCTTCGTCCTTACCTTAGATCGCACAGCGTATATCATAGCAGATCATAAACTACATTAAATCATACAGACCAAATCAATAGGTGCAATAGGGCATTGAATATCATGTAAATGTATACAGTGGAACCTCAGAAAACCGGACCCCAAGAATACTGGAATACCGGACGTGCCGATCATGCTGGTCCCAAATTTTTGCCTCTTAATCTAATGTTTTAAAAGTCCAATAAAAATGGAAACTCGGAATTCCGAAAACTGAATGATTTTCCTGTCCCCAAAAGCACTAAATCTATTTAAAATTATCCCACAAAACTGAACCACCAAAAGCTGTTCACATGTCCAAACCGACTGAGTGTTCCATGTGTCAAATTGGTATTAACTGGCACATTTTGTACTGTCAGTAATCTGTGTATACATTTTATAGGTATCAACTGGATAGACTCGCACATGCCATAAGAAATGGCAAAGTTCAAACATATACACATAATTATTTTTTGACGATATTTTTTATTGTATGAGCGTACTGTAAAAATAGGTAAGTGAAAATTAGGTGCGATAATTGGAAATTATGATTATAACAGTTTAAATCATTTAATGATGCACAATAATTATTTGGGTTTTTTAATTAAGTCAATTTAATTTGTTAATTTAAATCTGTTTACTCATGAATTATTTCCTTTATCTGCTGTAGTAAAAGAAGGTGACTTTTTAAGTGGCTCCAGTTACAGGTTACCAATTGTAGACTCTAGGTGAAAAAAGCAGAAGGCACTGGACTCCTTCTTTTTGAAGAAATATTCATTGATGTTAAAAGCATTGTATAAATGTTATGTTTCAGGAATGTGGTAAAATGTTGATACAGTAGTACATTGTAATTGTTTTGGTGCTATGTTTTTGCTTTTAATGTTCACATGTACATGTATATACATGCATTGTTTTATTTAATAAAATGAATAAAAGTACATGAAAAAAGTATTAACTGAAATAAATGAAAATCAACTCATATTAACTTGTTTATTATTTTAAGATTATTTGTGTATACATTATAATAAGAACAAGAAATGTTTGTGAAACATATATGCCCCCCTCAAATGCTATAATATGTATATAGCTATATTACATGCAAGGAGTTTGCCTTCATAATGTTGGCTTGTCACAAAAAATTCTCAAACTTCAAAAATTTGAGTGAAAATATAATGTGCTAAAATGTGGAACTAAACATTTACTGAAATAAATGGGCTGGAGAAATATTTACACAAGTCCACAAAGGTTTAAGTGAAAGAACATTGTCAGTTATAAACAAACAAAACATTAAGACTTAGTGCTCTAGGTTTATTATAAAAATTAACAAATCAGCCTTGCTAGCCATAAGCACAAACATCCACAATAATGAAAGAAAATGATACATCATCCTTCAAATATCTCAAACTTTAAAACAAAACAACATTACAACATAAATTATGTTATCTTGATCTAAGTAATAAAAAGTCTTTTGCATAATTTCCATATAGTGGACTATTCACAAGATTTTTATAAAGGAATGCTGGAAGCCAGTTTTTAAAACCAGACACAATGATATTTTGAGTTATTAGTCAGACAGTGCTTAAATCGTACAAAATATTTATAAGAATCTTTAAAAAGGGTTTTCTACGTTAAAAAAAAAGGGCAAATTTAAAATTTATTGGACAAGGCCAAGTCATCAAACATATATACAAATGCAACCTTGTGACCTTGACCTTTGAGGTATTGACACCAAAATTGATAGGGGTCATCTACTAATCATAAGCAACAACCACATGAAGTTTGAGACTTAAAGGTCAAATAGAACTTCAAGTTATCACTCGGACAAATCTGGTATTATACATACACAACATGTGACCTTGACCTTTGAGGTAATGACACCAAAATCGATTGGGGTCATCTACTAATCGTGAGCAACAACCACAAGAAGTTTGAGACTAAAAGGTCAAATAGTACTTAAGTTAACACTCGGACAAGGTCTGGTATTATACATACACAACATGTGATCTTGACCTTTGAGGTAATGACACCAAAATCAATAGGGGTCATCTACTAATCATGAGCAACAACCACATGAAGTTTGAGACTTAAAGGTCAAATAGAACTTAAGTTATCACTCGGACAAGGTCTGGTCTACCGACGGGCCGACCTACGGACCGACCGACCGACATGAGCAAAGCAATATACCCCCTCTTCTTTGAAGGGGGGCATAAAAAGAAACAAACACAATGATCAAACAAACTAAATAAATAATCGAGTGAATGAGTGAGATAGTGGGTGAGAGAAACAGTGTGTGAATGAATACACTGCAATACCCATATTAGAAAGAAATCCCACAAAACCAAATACCTCAGAAAACCGAGCTTTTCACCTGGTCCCAAGGGGGTTCATTTTTCTGAGGTTCCACTGTAGTTCATATTTAAATCACTATACATTGCGCATATTTTTTGACAACATTTTGATAGCACCACTGTATCTATACATAATTATGATGTCAATTGGAAATCTAATTAAGCTGCTTTCATGTGCATTGATAGGTATGAGATATACAAATCAATGGCAAGAAAAAAATAACCCTACTTTAAATAATCAACAAAATAAATATATAAGACATGTAAGATTTTTTTTTTCAACTATTTTTCTCTGCTTATAAATATCTAAGCTTATCATCACCTAAGTATTAAGGAGTAATGAAAAAAATAAAACCTAATTATCCTGCAATTTACTACCATGTTGATTTGATTTTCAAGTGACTTCATAGTTTATTTTCAACAGGTTTGAACAAGAGCTGTCAGAGGATAGCACGCTTGACTATTCAAAATGCTTGTTGGTAAATCAAATGCAAATGAAATCTTTTTTAATTCTTGCTCTTCACATACCCTGTACGTAATAATAGTCAAAAATAATATACCTTGATAGTCTGATACCCCTTCATATTTTTATAAAGTCTAAAATCAATCCCATGACTAGGTACTGAGACATAGTATAATAATATTGTATGCAAAACTTTAACCAAGTATCCATTAAGTTAGAAAAGGGCCATAATTTGCATAAAATTCAGTCCAAAAATTATCCTCCTTGGTTTTCTGATGCCTCTGAATACACTCCATAACTTTCTAGTCAATACCATAAACAATTTCTGAGATATAAGCTGGAAAGTAAACTTGAATGCAAAATTTAAAACAAAATTTCTAAGTTAACAGGGGGCCATAATTTGTAATATAACCCATCAAGTGTTATCTTCCTTAATAGTATGATACCCCTAAACATATTAAAGATGTTTCAAATCAATCCCATGACTTGACTCTGAGATATAAGCATGGAAGTATCTTGCATGCAAAACTTTAACCAAATTGTCTATGTTAAAAAAGGGGCCATAACTTCTAACATATTCCATCAAAAGTTATCTACCTTGATAGTATGATACTCCTAAACGTATTAAAGATGTTTCAAATCAATCATATGCCTGGATACTGAGATATAAGCATGAAAGTACCTTGCATGCAAAACTTTAACCAAAATTTCTAAGTTCAAAAGGAGCCATAATTTGTAATATATTCCATCAAGAGTTAACTACCTTGAAAGTATGATACCCTTAAACATATTAAAGGGGTTTCAAATCAATTGCATGCCTGGATACTGAGATATAAGCATGAGAGTATCATGCATGCAAAACTTTAACCAAAATTTCTAAGTTAAAAAGGGGCCATAATCTGAATCATATTCCTTCAAGAGTTATTTACCTTGGTTGTCTCTAAACATATTCATTATCTTTCAAGTCAATACCATGCATGGTTATTGAGATACAAGCTGGATAGAAGCTAAATGCATGCAAAAATTTTATTAAATTTTCTATTACATGCATAACTTTAACCAAAATTTCTAAGTTAATGCCAACGAAAAGGCGATTACAATAGTTCTCATATATTCTTTGTATAGTCAAGCTAAAAATGGCAAGAAAAAAATAACCCTACTTTAAATGATCAACTGAATAATATACATTACAAGACATAAAAGATTTTTTCAACTATTTTTCTCTGCTTATAAATATCTAAACTTATCATCACCAAAGTATTAAGGAGTAGTGAAAAGAATAAAACCTGATTATCCTGACTAACATGTAGATTTGATTTTCAAGTGATTGCATAGTTTATTTTCAACAGGTTATGTATGGTAATGGATTAATGCTTCAACACTCTAGCAGGCCACAAAATCACAAATCTAGCAACATTGTCAATGAAAAAGCAGCCAATATTTTGTCAGATCCCTGATGTAGTGGTCACTACTGTGTCAGGTCCTTGTGTTTCTTGACCAGCACATCTACAATTGATGGGTCCAACAGGGTTGACACATCCCCAAGCTCATCCTCCTTGTTAGCGGCAATCTTCCTTAGAATTCTTCGCATAATTTTTCCAGATCTTGTTTTTGGCAGTCCAGGGGTAAACTGAAAGGCAGTACCTTTTTGTTTAATAAAAACCAAACCTCTTATTATATAATTGTATCTTCAATCACAACTGAAAGCTATACTTGCAGCTCCATTATAATGCCACATTTGGGATACATTTATACTGCATAAACCTGAGCTATAAGTCATAAGTCTACTAAACAAATCATAAAACAAGAGGGCCATGATTGCCCTGAATCGCTCACCTGATTATAAATGAGCAACATATGTTGGATTTTTTATATTCACCTACTTTTTGACCCCACATGACCCAAATTTGAACTTGTCCAAGATATTATGGAAACAGACATTCCAACCAAGTTTCATGAAGATTGGGCCAAAAATGTGGCCTCTAGAGTGTTAACAAGGTTTCTATACAATTTGACCTTTTTTATATTCACCTACTTTTTGACCTCACATGACCCAATTTCGAACTTGTCCAAGATTTCATGGAGACATTCTGACCAAGTTTCATGAAGATTGGGCCAAAAATGTGGCCTCTAGACTGTTAAGAAGGTTTTTATAAAATTTGACCTCGTGACCTACTTTTTGACCCCACATGACCCAAATTCTAACTTGTCCAAGATATTATGGAAACAGACATTCCAACCAAGTTTCATGAAGATTGGGTCAAAAATGTGGCCTCTAGAGTGTTAACAAGGTTTTTATAAGATTTGACCTGTGACCTACTTTTTACCCCACATGACCCAAATTAACTTGTCCAAGAAGTATGCTAACAGACATTCCAACCAAGTTTCATAAAGATTGGGTCAAAAATGTGGCCTCTAAAGTGTTAACAAGGTTTTTATACGATTTGACCTTGTGACCTACTTTTTGACCCCACATGACCCAAATTCAAACTTGTCCAAGATTACATGGAGGAAAACATTCTGACCACGTTTCATGAAGATTGGGAAAAAAGTGGCTTCTGGAGTACATGACCTATTTTTTGACCCCACATGACCCAAATTAAACTTGTCCAAGATTTTATTGAGAAAACATTCTGACCACGTTTCATGAAGATTGGGCCAAAAATGTGGCCTCCAGAGTGTTAACAAGCTTTTCATAAGATTTGACCTCGTGACCTACTTTTTGACCCAACATGACCCAAATTTGAACTTGTCCAAGACATTATGCTAATACCCCTGTCACACATTCACAGAAGAACGGTACGGAAGAGCTACAGTGTTACCGGCAACGGATGACTACGGACATGTCAAATTCCGGCTTCTGCCACGGTTCTAGTACGATGCACAACGGTGTGAGTACGGAGTTTGATGGATACACGGGGAGATAATAGGTAAAAGAACCAGGAGAGATACGGATTCCTACGGTTCTGATACGGATTCCTACGGTTATGCACGGTTTAATACGGAGCCTCACGATATTGGTCGATTCTACTACGGATACACTACGATCTATTACGGTAAAAGTACGGGTACGGTACGAATAAGAACGGTCCGATACGTGGGTCTCCGTATCAAACCGTGGAAATCCTTGAAATTTCTGGAACTACGGTTCAGGACGGGCTAATACGGTTTTCATACGGACCAGGACGAATCGCTACGGTCTTATACGGACTACTACGGACTACTATGGATACGCTACGGTCTGTTGATCCGTGACAAAATTTTGAATATGTTCAAAACTTGTCAAGGACCGCTACGGATATACAATACTACGGATGATCACGGTTACAATACGGAGAACTACGGACCAATACGGATAGCTACGGACAATGCCGGAGCGAATCCGTAACTCTTCTGCGGCGGTCTTCCGTGAATGTGTGACCGGGGTTTATCAGACATTCCAACCAGTTTCATGAAGATTGGGTCAAAAATGTTGCCTCTAGAGTGTTAACAAGGTTTTTTTTCCAATTTGGAAATTGGCCAAAAATGTGGCCTCTAGAGTGTTTCCTGTGACCTACTTTTTCCCCACATGACCATTTGAACTTGTCCAAGATTATGGAAACAACATTCCAACCAAGTTTCATGAAGATTGGGCCAAAAATGTGGCCTCTAGAGTGTTAAGGTTTTTATATGATTTGACCTCGTGACCTACTTTTTTTACCTCACATGACCCAATTTCCAACTTGTCCAAGATTACATGGAGACAAACATTCTGACCAACTTTCATGAAGATTGGGCCAAAAATGTGGCCTCTGGAGTGTTAACAAGGTTTTTACACAATCTACTTTTTGACCCCACATGACCCAAATTCGAACTTGTCCAAGATTTAATGGAGGAAAACATTCTGACCAAGTTTGATGAAGATTGGGCCAAAAAAGTGGCCTCTGGAGTGTTAACAAGGTTTTTATACGATTTGACCTTGTGACCTACTTTTTCACCCCACATGACCCAAATTCGAACTTGTCCAAGATTACATGGAGGAAAACATTCTGACCAGGTTTCATGAAGATTGGGCCAAAAAAGTGGCTTCTGGAGTATTAACAATTTTTTTACACGACCTACTTTTTGACCCCACATGACCCAAATTAGAACTTGTCCAAGATTTTTTTGAGACAAACATTCTGACCACATTTCATGAAGATTGGGCCAAAAATGTGGCCTCCAGAGTGTTAACAAGCTTTTCATAAGATTTGACCTCGTGACCTACTTTTTGACCCAACATGACCCAAATTTGAACTTGTCCAAGACATTATGCTAACAGACATTCCAACCAGTTTCATGAAGATTGGGTCAAAAATGTTGCCTCTAGAGTGTTAACAAGGTTTTTATATGATTTGACCTCGTGACCTACTTTTTCACCCCACATGACCCAAATTCGAACTTGTCCAAGACAGTATGCTAACAGACATTCCAACAAAGTTTCATGAAGTTTGGGCCAAAAATGTGGCCTCTAGTGTTTACAAGGTTTTTATCAGATTTGACCTCTTGACCTACTTTTTGACCCCACATGACCCAAATTCAAACTTGTCCAAGATTTCATGGAGAAAATCATTCTGACAAAGTTTCATTAAGATTGGGCCAAAAATGTGGCCTCTAGAGTGTTAACAAGCCAAATTGTTGACGACGTACGACGGACGAAGGGCCATCACAAAAGCTCACCTTTAGCACGTTGTGCTCAGGGCCCCGTTTTATTAAACATCGTACGCTAAATTTTATCTTAAGATTTTACGTACGACAATCGTAAGATTTTAGAGGTGTTTTAATAAAAAAATCTTAGCTACAATATCGCAGAATTTTCTCGTAAACTTACGACAGGCTGAACGCTCACGTAACTCGATAGAATATCGTAAGTATCATGGCTGCCGTATTTATTTACAACGCCGCTCATCAGCAAAATCTAAGGGCAATGCGAAAGTTCAACGAGAGACTGACTTCTTTAGATGGTTTTACGGACAGAGAGATTTTCTCTCAATACGATGTCCGAGGAAGCATTACCTATCTTGCTGGGTTGATCTCTCGAGATCTTTCCCCTAGTTGCAATAGGGGTCACCCTATTTCACCCTTGACGCAGGTATGTATTTTAATATATTATAAATGGATATTCCGAGGTCTGTAAACACACACCGGAAATATTTTGAAGTCCGTTTTATACTCTCCCTTTTTATCTATTTTTAAACATGACAACAAAAATTGTCCAAGAAATTGTTCGCCGTTGATCAATGTTTACATAATCCGGGAGAACCTAAAGGACATTGATCAACATTTTCATATATTTTTTTCACTAATCATTGTTATTTGATGCTGTAACTGTGTTCATGACAACATAATTTAATTTTCACTCAGATAGATTACATTGATTTCTTTAATCCAAGCTTCACAAATCCTGATCCTTCCCCACCCACATTTTTTGGAATGAAAAAAAAAACAAGAGGGCCAAGATGGCCCTAAAGACGCTCACCTGAGGACATTTGTGCTGACCAAGTTTGAGGAAGATTGAATCAAAATTGTGGCCTCCAGTGTGTAAACAAGGTTTTTCTAAGATTTGACCTACTGACCTACTTTTCAATCGCTTTTTAGGTCTGTTAGATTAATGATCTTCGATAATTCGTTGAAATTTCTGAAGAGAATCGTATACCTACCAAACTGAAACGAAAATTTCCTAAAAAAAATTTTTATTACCAAAATACGATTATCTGTACTTTCATATCTTTCTTAAAGAAAACCTTTATTTAATATACAATTGACACAATATATTCTCTTAGTCTTTTTATCATTTTATTTAATCGTAGATACTGATTTTAATATAAAACATATACATTTATCAAGTATGTAATTTAAAGTAAAAAGTGATTCAGTCAAGGGCCAAATTTTAACCATTATCTAGACAATATTTCACATCAAATCTATAGATTAAGCTCTAGGTCTTTTCCTATGTAACTCTATGTGAAAAAAGTGACCACTGGTGCGGGGTCATTTATCACCGTAAGGCTATGATTTGAACAATCTTGGTAATGAACCATTAGATGATGCTACATACCAAATATCTAAGCTCTGGGCCTTATGGATTTACAGAAGAAGATTTTTTAAGATTTTCCTATATAACTCTATGTAAAACAAGTGACCCTGGTGCGGGGGCATTTATCACCATAGGGCTATGATTTGAACAATCTTGGTAATGAACCATTAGATGATGCTACATACCAAATATCTAAGCTCTAGGCCTTGCAGTTTTGCAGAAGAAGATTTTTTAAGATTTTCCTATATAACTCTATGTAAAACAAGTGACCCCTGGTGCGGGGGCATTTATCACCATAGGGCTATGATTTGAACAATCTTGGTAATGAACCATTAGATGATGCTACATACCAAATATCTAAGCTCTAGGCCTTCAGTTTGCAGAAGAAGATTTTTAAAGATTTTCCTATATAACTCTATGTAAAACAAGTGACCCCTGGTGCGGGGGCATTTATCACCATAGGGCTATGATTTGTACAATCTTGGTAATGGCCCATAAGATGATGCTACATACCAAATATCTAAGCTCTAGGCCTTGCAGTTTTGCAGAAGAAGATTTTCAAAGTTTGAGTTTTTAAAATCTATTTTTAGCTCCTGTGACCTACTTTTTCAACCAATCTGAATAATTTGTACAACTTTGATAGAGGGCATCATAAGGATGATTCCTGTGAAGTTTGGTCAAAATCCCTTCAGCGGTTCAGGAGGAGATGTTCTTTAAAGCAAATTGTTGACGACGGACGGACGCACGCACGCACGGACGACGGACAAAAGGTGATCACAATAGCTCACCTTGAGCACTTCGTGCTCAGGTGAGCTAAAAAATGCTTTTCTATTTATTTTCAGATATTAGCTGGTCTCCGATATCTTGCGAAGGGTGATTTTTACAGTGAGGTTGGTGACCTCCACGGGATAAGCAAGGCATCACTGTCCTGCCACTTAAAACCCTTCCTAGACGCTGTAAATACACGTCTACAGAATGTGAGGTATACAACTCCTTCTTCCATTTTATATATTGATATTCCTTTCTTGTCAGTGTTTTTTTTTTTTTTTTCTTATAGAATTTTTGCTGTCATTTTTTTATGTTTTTTTTTATAAACTGAAAAATTATACTATGAAGCAAAATCTTTATTTTTTTCCCCAATAATCTTGTCTCATGAATTATTTTCATCTTTTATTTTATCAGCTTCCCAACAGATGTACACCAACATCGGGAGATCAAGCTCCGATTCTTTCAGAAGATTGGAATTCCTGGTGTGATTGGGGCAATAGATGGTACTTTGATACCAATTAAAGCCCCATCACACCAGGAAGAGGCATATGTATGCCGCAAGGGTTTTCATGCTCTAAATGTACAAGCAGTTGTTGACCACCAGATGAGGTAAACAATTATAATTACACTTTTCCATTTGCATATAAAATAAATTAACAAGAGGCCCATGATGGCCCTAAATCGCTCACCTGAGATAAATAGGTTGACCCAAGGCCAGTAGTTTTGAAGAAGATGATTTTTAAAGTTTTCATATTTTTTTTTCTTTTTGTTGCCATGGCAACCAGAGTTCTAAATGGATCAACTTTATTTTAGCAACTTTTGTGAAGGTTGACCCAAGGATCATCCCTGCCAAGTTTAATCAAATTCTGTCCAGTGGTTTCAGAGGAGATGTTGTTTAAAGGTTTCTCTATATACATATAAGGCAAATAAGCCCCGCCCCTGGCGGCCATGTTTTTTTACGGATCGGAATAATTTTAGCAACTTTGGTAGAGGTTGACCCAAGAAACATCTGTACCAATTTATTTTAAAATCTGGCCAGTAGTTTTGAAGAAGATGATTTTTAAAGTTTTCATATTTTTTTTTCTTTTTGTTGCCATGGCAACCAGAGTTCTAAATGGATCAACTTTATTTTAGCAACTTTTGTGAAGGTTGACCCAAGGATCATCCCTGCCAAGTTTAATCAAATTCTGTCCAGTGGTTTCAGAGGAGATGTTGTTTAAAGGTTTCTCTATATACATATAAGGCAAATAAGTCCCGCCCCTGGCGGCCATGTTTTTTTAACGGATTGGAATAATTTTAGCAACTTTGGTAGAGGTTGACCCCAGGAACATCTGTACCAAATTATTTTGAAATCTGGCCAGTAGTTTTGAAGGAGATGATATTTAAAGTTTTCAAATTATTTTTCTTTTTGTTGCCATGGCAACCAGAGTTCTTCATGGATCAACTTTATTTTAGCAACTTTTGTAGAGCCTCACCCAAGGAACATTCCTGCCAAGTTTCATTTAATTCTGTCAAGCGGCTTCAGAGGAGATGTCGTTTAAAGCAAATTGTTGACGACGGACGACGCACGACGGATGACGCACGACGACGGACGCCGGACGAAGGGCGATCACAAAAGCTCACCTTGAGCACTTTGTGCTCAGGTGAGCTAAAAATAATGAATATTATTTTTATTTAAAGCAATATCATTGTCATTTGATACATTATTCATCGATTAAAATAATTGTGATCTTATATTTGTTAATTGATTTAACTGTCATTATTCAGTATAAGTTTTACATGTTTAAATTTTATCCTTATTCTATATCAATTTACAGCATATGTGTGTGTTATTAATTATTTATAAAGATATGTTCATATTTTAAATCACTATTCAGGTTTACAGACATAGTAGCTAAGTGGCCTGGATCCAGCACGATTCTGCCATTTTCAATGCCTGTAATTTGAAGGTAAGTCATTATGTTTGCTTTAATCCTCTACATTTGATTGGGATGATGTATCATATAGTTATATATGTTTTCCTCAATGCAATATACATGTATATTTACATGTATATTTCATGTGCATACTTGTTCACACTCAACTTAAAAAAAAATTGCTTTAATGTGTATTATGTGTAGTTATGACCCCTTTTTTTTTATTTGCATTAGGTAGTTATTTGTTTTATTCCAGGTAACAATATGTTATCATAGTCATAAAGAAATGTTACTGGTATAGCTGCCTTGCTTGGCACACATCATATAAGAGTTTGTCCAGCACTGATTTGACCAATTTCCTGATAATGAGATTGGATGTTGTATACAGCATTGTAATAGTACTATATATGTCTTAAAAATACTATCAGCTGTTTACTCAATAAATAATCAAACCATTCTCCAAAACCTGTGGCTATATTTCAATTAAATATAAAAAATAATGCAAATGACTTTTTTTTCTATATAAAAATAAAAGGATTTTTTAAAATTCAACTTTTAACATTGTGACTGGTCAATACCATTTCCATTTCCATTTGTGCTTATGTGTATCATCAACATTTTTTATTTGAGTCCTTGATTTCTAGGTTATGGATATTTGTTAGTTTTATGATGATGATGTTTAATTATGTTGGGATCTTAGCTTTAAAAATATAAAAAACTAGAACTATCACTGAAGGTGATTCATACCCCCACCCCATCTTTGACACGGGATGTATTCACATTACACATAAAACGAATGTTCACACATAGGATTTGGGCTTATAAGCATACCAAAAAAAAATATTATCACTAAAGGTGATCAATACCCACACTGGAAGTCTGTCATGTGTAGGAATACAGTTTCAAAAGTTTGCGTGAGTGAAAGACTACATGTATGTAAGGTTTAAAGTTAGTGTGAGCAATGGTTCAAAAGTTTTGGACAATGCTAAAAAGTTTTGACAGACAGACAGATAGACAGAGAGACACACATACAGACACACAGAAGAAAACAATTTGCCCCCAAGATCTGTAGCTGAGGAGAATAAAAATGCAGTCTAATTATGGTTCACATCCATATTTATTGTTTGCAAAAACCTGTCTTTAAGAATTTACATTGTGGTTTTCTTGTGCACTGCACTTCCTCTCGTCAAGATCAATCTACATATGAAGTTTCATCAACCTAGCTACTTTAGTATTGGAGTTATGGTCCGGACAAAATCAAAAGATTAAAAATGACAAAGGGCAATAACTCCTTTAAAATTTTTTGGAAATGCCCGGACAAAATCAAAAGACAAAAATTAACAAAGGGGAATAACTCCTTTAAAAAACATGTAGAGTTATGGTTCTTATGCACTGCACTTCCTCTCATAAAAAAAAAAATACAAAGGGAATAACTCCTTTAAAAACATGCAGAGTTATGGTTCTTTGCACTGCATTTCCTCTCATCAAGATCAATCTACATATGAAGTTTCATCAACCTAGCTACTTTAGTATTGGAGTTATGGTCCGGACAAAATCAAAAGATTAAAAATGACAAAGGGCAATAACTCCTTTCAAAATACATGCAGAGTTATGGTTCTTATGCACTGCACTTCCTCTCATCAAGGTCTATCTACCTATAAAGTTTCATCAACATAGGTACAGTAGTTTTGGAGAAATGCTCCGGACAAATATTTGTAGACCAACCGCTTGACCGCCGGACCGACGGACCGACCGACAGGGTGACTCCTATATACCCCCCCAAATTTCATTTGTGGGGGTATAAAAATGTTTAACTGAAGCTGTACTTATGTAGATTGGAAGTAGACCTCCCAGTTCGACCATGAAAAACTTTATAAATTCAACTTTTGTGTAAAACCTTAAAAAAATTCTGTTTGAGTTGCAAAACCTTTAAAAACCTTTAATTTACTCCTTGAAACTTTAATTCTTCTGTAAACTGTTGATGCAGCAACAGGTAATATTTAGTTCATAGTAAAAAATAAAACTATTTACAAAAATATATATAATTATTTCGAATTTCATGTTTAGGACTACCTGGAGGATAATGATGTGGGTATTTTATTGGGCAACAGTGGCTACCCGCTGAGGAGGTACCTGATGACTCCGGTGCTACACCCACGGAGTCAACAAGAAATTATGTATAATACTGCTCATTCAAAGTCCAGAGTAGTTGTTGAAAGAGCATTTGGTGTGTTGAAGTCCAGATTTAGGTTTGTTTGAAATTTTTTTAGTTGGATTTAATGATAAATGGAAATTACATTGCATGTCCCAAAATTATGATTTAAAAAAACAAAAGAAAAAACTGTGATTAATTATATTTAAAAATAATCATTTTCTGTGTTTTGTTGTTGAAACCTTAAAATGATATACCGGTTTTAGTGTTACTTTCTTATATTTTCAGATGCCTAAATAAGTCTGGAGGGTGTTTGCCATTCAAATGCTGCAAGGTAGTGGCCGCCTGTGTCAAACTTCACAATATGTGTATAGAGAGAAATGTGCCATTGCCAGATCATGACATTGTTCCTGCTGTTGGCAATGATGATGTCATGCTGCAAGGTTTTGGAGCAGGTCACCAAGTTAGACAAACCATAATTAATTTGTTTTGAAATAAGGTTGGTTATTATTGTGATTAGTACTGGTTCATTCCAGGAAAATACTGGTTTTATACTGAAGATGTAAAAAAGATTCATTGGACAGTAAAAAGATGATTTCCTGAACAAAGGTGTTGTTTTTAATATCATCCATTTATTATATTTACACAGAAAAATTAATATCTTGTATATAAAATTTAAACCGTCTCCGTGGATTCAAACTTTGTATAAGTAATGTAAGGCAGTGAAATCAATCTCTTTAATATATGAATATTGAACATGTTTACAGTGTGACTGCTTAATTTAAACTGTAGTAAATATACCATTTCACTAGGTGATAGTCAATATACGCTGGTTTATCATGACCAATCATTGGTTTATCATGACCAAACATTGATTGGGGGGGGGGGGGGTCTAAGTGCACAATTTATAACTATTGAAAAATGTTTGGAATTTCACATCAGCTTATAGATTAGATGATTGGTTTTCATAGCTTTACATCTCATTTCGGATTGAAAGGGTATATTACACTTAATCGTCAGTGACATAGAGTTAAATAAAAAACATACTTAACATTTTAAGACGACATTATGATACATTTATTTTAAAAATAATTTGAAGCCAAAACACCCTCTACTTGTTTTTGCTTTTTTAGCTGAAAACTATATTCCAGGTCCAATCTTCTATAGAGGTGGATCCTGTGTAGTCCTAATGGAGAGCACTGTAATGGATCTACACTGTATTTCTATAACTGCAGTAAAGTGGAGATCCAGTGTAATGCTGTTTTGTGGGGCCCATGCCTATAGTTACTATATTATATTGGATAGTCTTGTAACCTTATAACAACAGTAATAACAAATAACTAGTAACAAGTACCATAGCAACCAGAAATTTGGTCCGAGAAAAAAACAGAACGAGGTGACGTGCTAAATCTCCATACTCCCATCTATTCATATACGAAGTTTCATAATATTATCTTAAATGTTTTTTAAGTTATCAGGGGATACAGATTTCGAACATATGATGGACAGACAGACAGACTGGTGGAGGGCAAACCTATAGTCCCCATCAGTATAAACACCGGTAGGGGACGAACAATATAAGAACAAGAGGCCCATGAGTCCCTAAATTGCTCACCTGAGATAATAGGTTGACCCAAGGAACATCTGTACCAATTTATTTTAAAATCTGGCCAGTAGTTTTGAAGAAGATGATTTTAAGTTTTCATTTTTTTTTTCTTTTTGTTGCCATGGAAACCAGAGTTCTATATGGATCAAGTTTATTTTAGCAACTTTTGTGAAGGTTGACCCAAAGATCATTTCTGCAAAACTTAATCGAATTCTGTCCAGTGGTTTCAGAGGAAATGTTGATTAAAGTTTTCAAATATACATATAAGGCAAATAAGCCCTGCCCCTGGCGGCCATGTTTTTTACGAATCGGAAATATTTTAGCAACTTTGGTAAAGGTTGACCCAAGGAACATCTGTACCAATTTATTTTAAAATCTGGCCAGTAGTTATTGAAGAAGATGATTCTAAAGTTTTCATTTTTTTCTTTTTGTTGTCATGGCAACCACAGTTTCTAAATGGATCAAGTTTATTTATTAACTTTTGTGAAGGTTGACCCAAGGATCATCCTGCCAAGTTTAATCAAATTCTGTCCAGTGGTTTCAGAGAGATGTTGTTTAAAGGTTTCTCATATAATATAAGGCAAATAAGCCCACCCCTGGCGGCCATGTTTTTTTACGGATCGGAATAATTTTAGCAACTTGGTAGAAGTTGACCCAAGGAACATCTGTACCAATTTATTTTAAAATCTGGCCAGTAGTTTTGAAGAAGATGATTACTAAGTTTTCATTTTTTTTCTTTTTGTTGTCATGGCAACCACAGTTCTAAATGGATCAAGTTTATTTTAGCAACTTTTGTGAAGGTTGACCCAAGGATCATCCCTGCCAAATTTAATCAAATTCTGTCCAGTGGTTTCAGAGGAGATGTTGTTAAAGGTTTCTCAATATACATATAAGGCAAATAAGCCCGCCCCTGGCGGCCATGTTTTTTTACGGATCGGAATAATTTTAGCAACTTTGGTAGAGGTTGACCCAAGAACATCTGTACCAATTTATTTTAAAATCTGGCCAGTAGTTTTGAAGAAGATGATTTTTAAAGTTTTCATTTTTTTTTCTTTTTGTTGCCATTGCAACCAGAGTTCTACATGGATCAAGTTTATTTTAGCAACTTTTGTGGAGGTTGACCCAAGGATCATCCCCGCCAAGTTTAATCAAATTCTGTCCAGTGGTTTCAGAGGAGATGTTGTTTAAAGGTTTCTCTATATACATATAAGGCAAATAAGCCCCGCCCCTGGCGGCCATGTTTTTTACGGATCGGAAATATTTTAGCAACTTTGGAAGAGGTTGACCCAAGGAACATCTGTACCAAATTATTTTGAAATCTGGCCAGTAGTTTTGAAGAAGATGATTACTAAAGTTTTCATTTTTTTTCTTTTTGTTGTCATGGCAACCACAGTTCTAAATGGATCAAGTTTATTTTAGCAACTTTTGTGAAGGTTGACCCAAGGATCATCCCTGCCAAATTTAATCAAATTCTGTCCAGTGGTTTCAGAGGAGATGTTGTTTAAAGGTTTCTCAATATACATATAAGGCAAATAAGCCCCGCCCCTGGCGGCCATGTTTTTTTACGGATCGGAATAATTTTAGCAACTTTGGTAGAGGTTGACCCAAGAAACATCTGTACCAATTTATTTTAAAATCTGGCCAGTAGTTTTGAAGAAGATGATTTTTAAAGTTTTCATTTTTTTTTCTTTTTGTTGCCATTGCAACCAGAGTTCTACATGGATCAAGTTTATTTTAGCAACTTTTGTGGAGGTTGACCCAAGGATCATCCCCGCCAAGTTTAATCAAATTCTGTCCAGTGGTTTCAGAGGAGATGTTGTTTAAAGGTTTCTCTTTATACATATAAGGCAAATAAGCCCCGCCCCTGGCGGCCATGTTTTTTACGGATCGGAAATATTTTAGCAACTTTGGAAGAGGTTGACCCAAGGAACATCTGTACCAAATTATTTTGAAATCTGGCCAGTAGTTTTGAAGGAGATGATTTTTAAAGTTTTCAAATTTTTTTTCAAAGGGAAAATGGTTTTTTACGACGCACACGACGGACGAAGGGTGATCACAAAAGCTCACCTTGAGCACGTTGTGCTCAGGTGAGCTAAAAAACTAGAGATTTGTTTATGTAAAAAACTGATGTGTTTCCCCACCCTCTCCTCACACATACACTGAGGCACACAGTGATATATGTACAAAAGCCCGCTCAAAAGCACTGTGTGGCTAGGGTACAAAACAATAGCAGATGATTGCAGCAATTAAGTACATGGCTGATTCAACTTCATGCCAAAAATTGTTTTAATTCATGTTGTTTAATATTTATTGAATTTCGAATAGTGTCATCAATATTCATGGACTAAATAGTTGAAGGGCTGACTCTGCCCAGTGTTATGGACCTTGTGCGAGACACCTCCTCTCATCAATTTCTTTCCATAAATGAAATTTAATTTTAATAGCATGAGTCAAACAGAAGTTATCTTGAAGGACACTAATTTGTATAAAGGGGAAAAATTCTAGCAAGAAACCTTGAAAATGGATTATGCTCTCGTGTACTGCAATTCTCATTCGTAACATCTACCCACCTATGAAGTTTCAAGATTATACATCTCATCTCTGGAGTTGTGCTCCAGACAAAACTTAATTGAATATGAAATTAAACAATGGGAATTACACTAAAATATGATTTGCAGTTCTCCTTTGTGAGGAATTTCAAGGTTATATGTTTCATAGTGCATGAGCAATGCTCTCGACAAAAGAGAAGTATGAAATTTAACAAATGGGCAATTACTCCAAAAATATGATGCAAGGAGTTATGTTTCTTATACATGACACTTCTCCTCAATGAGATCTATCCACCTGTGAAGTTAAGAGAAGTATGAAATTTAACAAATGGGCAATTACTCAGATAATAACTAGAGCTGACACAGAGGTGACTAATACCCTTACATTCTGCACTGTCACAGTATGGAAGTATGTTCTAAATGTTGATAGCAGTAACTATGGATTTAGGTAAATGGGGAAATTTCTGAACAAGTCTCATGAAAGACCAGTCATAGCATAAAAATACCTAGGTGCACAAGTTAATGTCCCGAATAATATATTTGTGTAATTTCAAGTCTGTAGTACAATAACTTTCAGAGGTACGTGCGTCACAAGCATAAAATTCCATATTTTTCAAAAAACAAAGGCCCATAACTCTGTCAACTTCAATGGAGGTTCGATGTAAATACCCAGGTGCACAAGTTCATGTCCCGAATTATATATATCCATGAAGTTTCAAGTCTGTAGTACAAATACTTTCAGAGGTACGTGCGTTACAAGCATAAAATTCCATATTTTTCAAAAACAAAGGCCAATAACTCTGTCAACTTCAACAGTGGTTCAATGAAAATATCCAGGTGCACAAGTTCATGTCCTGAATAATATATCCTTGAAGTATCAAGTTTTTAGCACAAATACTTTCAGTGTTATGTGCGTCACAAGCTTAAAATTCCATATTTTTCAAAAACAAAGGCCCATAACTCTGTCAACTTCAATGGAGGTTCCATGAAAATACCCAGGTGCGCAATTTCATGTCCTGAATGATATAAACCTGAAGTATCAAGTCTAGTACAAATAGTTTCAGAGTTAGGAATGTCATAAAATTTTGGGACCGACGGATGGATGGACGTACATACGGACAAAGGCAAATCTATATGCCCCCCCCCCACCCTATTATTTTTGGTGGGGGCATAAAAATGCAGATTATTAAGTCTCCCTAATGAAGTTTGGAGACTTATTGTTTTTACTCCGTTTCTTCTTATTATTTTCTTACAAATTTTCTACCCTGAATCATATCTTTGGTCACAAAGGGGTCTGGTCTCATCCCATCAGTTTTTCTTCTGACCTTAATTTCAACAAGAGTGCCAGTGCTGCCACAATATACGCTGCCACAAAATATAAAGACCAAGAGGGTCCTTTTAATTATTGCTTTTAACATTTCTGTAAGCATAAGCTCATAATGAAGTCTGTGAGACCAATTAATTTAGCTGAAAAGAGATAGAACCCTAAAAAAGGCTTCCAATATGAAAGTAGGTAAATAGCAGTATCAGTATGAATCCTTTTTTCTTTCTCCGCATAACTCTTGCAAAAATCACTGTACCAGAAAATCCCTGCTTTATGCACTTTTACCTGTTTATGCCCAAGTTTTGAAAAGATTAGGTCAGAAACATACAAGGAATTGCATTCACAAGGCTGAAATATCAATCAGCTAAAGAGACTAAGTTTCAAGGGACAAAAATCTTGCAAAAATTAATGAACCGGAAAATCGCCACTTCATGCACATCTACCCATTATAGTAATGACACTGACCAAGTTTTGAAAAGATTCATTCAGAAATGTAGGAGGAGTTGCGTTCACAAGGCTGCAATATCAATCAGCTACAGAGACTCAGTTTCAAGGGACACAATACTATTGACCAAGTTTTGAAAAGATTCATTCAGAAATGTAGGAGGAGTTGCGTTCACAAGGCTGCAATATCAATCAGCTACAGAGACTAAGTTTCAAGGGACACAAATCTTGTAAAAATCAATGAACCAGAAAATCGCCACTTCATGCACATCTACCTATTATAGTAATGACATTGACCAAGTTTTGAAAAGATTCATTCAGAAATGTAGGAGGAGTTGCGTTCACAAGATATGGATGTATGGACAGACGGAGAAGATGACGCCAATATACGACCGCCTCCAGCGGCGTATAAAAACCATTGAAATCCCCATTCACAAACTACATAATTATATTCTTTTTCCTCATGATCAGATGGATCGAATGGTACTTCTTTGATGTTCACATGGGTCACCCACTTCATTTGGGAGACTTAGTAACAGTTCACTGTTACAATTATTACTTTTTTTCTTTGTTTCAAGTTTTTGAATAGGGTTGCTTGCAATGCTGTTCTATGGTAGCACATATGTTGCATTGGACAAAAATGGTGTTGATAATCAATGCTGGGGATAACATTTTTAATAAACTGTAATGAAACAAGAGGACCATGATGGGCCTGGATCGCTAACCTGAGTATACGGTTACCAAAAGAACATCAGTCTGTATTAAAACATTTTGAAATCTGGCCAGTAGTTTTGAAGGAGATGATCCCTGTAAAGTTTTATCAAATTCTGTCCAGCAGTTTCAGAGGAGATGTCATTTAAAGATTTCACTATATACATATAAGGCAAATTAGTCCCACCCTGGTGGCCATGTTTTTTTATGGATTGGAATAATTTTAGCAACTTTTTGTGAAGCTTCACCCAAAGATCATCCCTACCAAATTTAATCAAATTCTTTCCAGTGATTTCAGGAGATGTTTTTAAAGATTCACTATAAACATAAAAGGTAAATTGAAAATTTAAACGAGACTTACCTTGGTTAAGTTGATGTTTGAATGAATTTCTATGAGTCATAGACTCACTGAGGGCTTAAATGAGATTGCTTTGCGCATGCGCAGTTCAGCCTTAGAAGAATTTTGTCATTATAAACAAAATGAAAAATATATAATCCTCGTTAAAAACTAAGTTGGGAGGGCGGGCGGCATTTAAGCCCTCAGTGAGTCTATGACTCATAGAATTTCATTCAAACATCAACTTAACCAAGGTAAGTCTCGTTTAAATTTTCAATTCTATTTCGTCATACTCACTATCGGTCTCAAATGAGATTTCAAAGCTATAATGACAAAATAATTAATCCATACCAAATAAATTACTGTAGTTTGCCCTACTTCAAGATAGCCTGATCAAATTTGGAATCCTTCTTGACCTCCAACGAGTAATATTTCTGGAATGTAAAGTGAGATGTCCATCCAGCACGTTCCATAATGGTTGAGATCGGTACATTATTGCCCCTAGCTTTAGCTGTCACTGCACTCCTTACACTATGGGCACTGAAGACGTTGACATCTATCCCTGACCTCACCATCACTGTTTTTATCCAACGCGACACTGTGTCTCTTGTTACTTCGTTATATGGTTTAATGTAACTCAACAACCATCTATGTTTATTTGCCCTTAATGATTTAGTTCTTGCTAAATATTCTTTTAAAACTGTATAACAACACAACCTCCTATCTGGAGGATAACATTTCAATTTTAACACTGTACAATCAAAGCCTGGTCTGCTTTGTTTTATTAACGAATCAAACTGAAATATAAACTGTGATGTTTCTTTTATCATATTATTTACAGACAACAAATGCACAGTCTGGGATCGAGCTGCATGTGTCCATGCTATCAACATAACCAGCTTAAGTGTCAGATCCTTTAAAGTCAAATATTTAACTGGAGACAGAGACTTTAAATACATTAGCACTTTCCCAACGTCCCATGTCATCGTATATCTTGGTTTTGTTGGCCTCAAGTTGAACACACCTCTCATAAACCTGACTGTAAGTGGTGTGATCCTGCTGGGTAATTTTCAATTTTTAAAATAGATGACAATGCTCCCCTTGCTGTGTTTAATGCACTATATCCAAGACCTTGATCATAAAGAGCTGTCAAGAAATGAATAACTTCTTTCACAGGCACTGAAAACTTATCAACCTGCCGTTCACTGCAGTACTGAAACCATCTTGATAAATACGTTTTATATTGTTTTTTAGTTCCCGATCGCCACGAAGACATGAATATGTCAGTTGCCGCTGTAGAAAAACCTTGACTTCTGAATGATTCCCGGACACTAAACAGCAATCATGACTAGGTTCTTTGACAGAGGATGCACAACATTCATGTGTGGTAGATAAGTATTTCCTTGATTTTGGAAGAATTATTGGAGCATGAGTCAGTAGCCTTATTAGTTTCGTAAACCAAATCTGTATCGGCCATAGAGGAGCTATAATCAGACACTTGGCTCTGTCTTCTGTGACTTTCTGCAGACATCGCCCCATCAGACTGAAAGGTGGAAAAAACATAAGCACAATTAAATACTTTCAAATCAATGGAAAATGCATCTACAAAGAGGCATTCGGATCAGGCTTCCATGAGCAGAACTGAGGCACTTTGGCATTTATCTCGATGCAAATAAATCAATATCTGGTTTTCCAAATTTCCTAGTCAATTCATCAAAAACTGAATGGTCCAGTGACCATTTATCCTATCATTGAACTTCCTGGATGGGGAGTCTGCTAAATTTAATTTTCCAGCAATATGTGCACATGTGACCCAGATATTCCTCTCAATACACCATAACCAAATATCCTTAGCCACTTCATTACATTTTTCTGACTTAATACCTCCCATGTTTGAAATATAAGAAACTGCTGTTGAACTATCTGAGAGGATTTGCACGTGTTTGCCAATAATTTTAGCTGAGAGAGCTTTAAGTGCCAGCATTATAGCCTTAAGCTCAAGAACGTTAATATGCCCATCCTTCCTGATCAGTCCATCGACCACCAATTTTTAATTCTTCAAGAACAGCCCCCATCCAGTTAAAGAAGCATCAGTGTGAATAGATATATCAGGATTGCCATGACTGATGAGTCTATATTAGTGGGGTGACAATCAGTGACTTTTGGGGGTTGGGTGGCCATAAAAGTAGAACAAGCAATGTTATATACCAAAATTGTTCGCCAATGTCTGTACTATATGAAACTGCCGGCATAAATTGCCAACCCCTGGTGCGGACTCGGAAATCCAAGATGGCGTCCAAGATGGCCGCCATAAATCGCAAGTTCAGTGAAAATATTTTATCTGATTGTTACAGATTTATTTACAGAGGTAGTTCAAAATATTTGCATGATTATTACTCCTTCCATAATGTACATCAAATTCATATACAACATAGCAAATTCAAGGTCAAGGTCAAGGTCATTTCAGGGTCAAAGTACAAAAAATACTCCAAAATTTGATATCTCCTTCCTACTTTTTCTCATTTTATGCATTTTTTATACTCAAATGGATTACTTTTAGTGATAGAAATATTGTTATGTGTGTATTCTTTCATTTAAAACTGTTCTGTATGATATCTGTGTTTAGTTTATGTATAAACTTTGTTTAGTTTTTACATCATACACTTTTTCCAAGATGGCCGCCATTCAATTGCTGTATCAATGTCATTGGATGTTCATTGATAAATACATATATAAAGGTCAATCTTAAGTGTTTGAAAGAAATTACTTTATTTTAGCATGTATGCAAAACTTACAAATTTGATTGACCTTTCAAGTCAAGTTCAAGGTCATTCCAAGGTCAAAACACATGAATACCCAAAATATTTGTTATTTTCTCTCTTATATCTCTTTTATGCATTTATATGCTGAAATTGATCACATTTGTCACAGAAATATTGCTTTATGCATACCTTTTCAACTGAAAAAGTTTTTTTATACAATGTTATTAAGATTATGCATCTATATGTATGGTTTCATAAATAGATTCTGTCCATGATGGCGGCAATATTTCAATATATGTTTCAATTGATCACTGAAATTTTTGTTTATAAATGTTACAGTTAAGGCTAAAATGATAAATAATAAATGGAATTTAATGATTTTAGCCTGTATGTGTAATTACAGATTTCAATGGCCAATAAACAGTCATGTTCAAGGTCATCTCATGCATGGTCAAAATACATAAATACCCCAAAATCTGATACTTCTGTTATTAACTC
>CM037794.1:17127723-17177723 GCA_021229015.1 Solen grandis
AAATTGTATTGTGGAGAGTACATTTGATTTATTTTTGTCACTCCGAGAGTGTGTGTGTGTGTGTGTGTGTGTGTGTGTGTGTGTGTGTGTGTCAATAAAGTGTGGTAATGGTAATATTTAGGTTGCCCTATTCGTTTGGAAGATCGTAGGAAAAATGACAAAAAGGGAGTAAAAAGAAGGATGAACAGTGGCGAGAATTGACTAATCTTGCTAAGACGTCGGGTCAACAGAGGGGCGGGGGAATATGCAAGTGCCAATAAAGCGCTAAATATAACTTATTCTGTATTATTCGAAACAGTCACTCTATCAGGACCGTTCTGCTTTTGATTCACCGAGCACCTCGTACTACATGGGGGACCAACCTCGTATGGATTTCCAAAATTTGGTTAAAAAATATATGAATTTCTGGAGCAAATTTTGGTGATCCATATGAGGTTGGTCTCCCGTGTATAATATCTGCAGTAATATCGCTAATATAAAACATAATCGTATAGAGGCTAGAAACTCTGCAGAAAAAAAATCTGAAACAAGAGGGCCATGATGGTCCTGGATCGCTCACCTGATATCATTAGGCTATGTAAAATCAAGTGACCCCAGGGGCAGAGCCAATTTTGACCCCAGGGTCATGATTTGAACAAACTGGGTAGAGGTCTATTAGCCCATGTTACATACCAAATATCTAAACTCCAGACCTTGTGGTTTTTGAGAAGAAATTTTTCTAGATTTTTTTCCAAAATAAGTCTATGTAAAATCAAGTGATCCCTGGGGAGGGGCCAATATTTTCACCAAATATCTAAACGCCAGGCCATGTGTTTTCTAGTTTCCTAAAAAGAAGAATTTTCAAGTTATTTCTATATTAGCCTATGTAAAATCAGGTGACCCCAATGGCGGGGCCAAATTTGACCCCAGGGGCATGATTTGAACAAATTGGTATGATCTACTAAACAATGCTGCACACCAAATATCTAACCAATTTTTACAATCTTGGTAGAGAGTCATAAGATCATGCTACATACCAAATATCTAAACTCCAGGCCTTGTGGTTTCTGAGAAGAAGATTTTTCAAGTTTTTCCTATATTAGCTATGTAAAATCAGGTGACCCCTGGGGCAGGGCCAAATTTACCCCAGGGCCTATTTGAACAAACTTGGTAGTGATCTACTAGACAATGCTGCACACCAAATATCTAAACCCTAGGCCTTGTGGTTTCTGAGAAGAAGATTTTTCAAGTTTTTCCTATATTAGCCTATGTTAAATCAAGTGACCCCTGGGGTTGAGCCAATTTTGACCCCAAGGCATAATTTGAACAACTTGGTAGAGATCATAAGACATGCTACAACCAAATATCTAAGCTCCAGGTCTTGTGGTTTCTGAGAAGAAGATTTTTCAAGTTTTTCCTATATTAGCCTATGTTAAATCAAGTGACCCCTGGGGCGGGGCCAATTTTGAACCCCAGGGCCATAATTTGAACAAACTTGGTAGTGATCTACTAGACAATGCTGCACACCAAATATCTAAGCTCCAGGTCTTGTGGTTTCTGAGAAGAAGATTTTTCAAGTTTTTCCTATATTAGCCTATGTTAAATCAAGTGACCCCTGGGGCGGGGCCAATTTTAACCCCAGGGTCATAATTTGAACAATCTTGGTAGAGAGTCATAAGATCATGCTACATACCAAAAATCAAAAGGCTAGGCCTTGTGGTTTTGGAGAAGAAGATTTTTAAAATTTTCATTTTTAAAATCTATTTTTAGCTCCTGTGACCTAGATTTTTGACCAATCAAAATAATTTTAACAACTTTGGTAAAGGGCTCCATAATGAACATTCATGTGAAGTTTTATCAAAATCCAGTGAGTAGTTTAGAAGGAGATGTTGTTTAAAGAAATTGTTGACGACAAAGGCGATCACAAAAGCTCACCATGAGCACGTTGTGCTCAGGTGAGCTAACAAGTAACCCCTGGTGCGGGGTCATTTATCACCATAGGGCTATGATTTGAACAATCTTGGTAATGAACCATTAGATGATGCTACATACCAAATATCTTAGCTCTAGGCCTTATGTTTCATAGAGAAGATTTTTAAAGTTTTTCCTATATAACTATGAAACAAGTGACCCCCGGGGCAGGGCCAATTCTAACCCCTGGGTCATAATTTGAACAACTTTTGTAGAGATTCATTAGACAATGCTACATGCCAAATATCTTAGCTCTAGGCCTTATTGTTTCATAGAAGAAGATTTTTAAAGTTTTTCACTATATAAACCTATGAAAAATAAAATGACCCCTGGGGCGGGGCCAATTTTGACCCCAGGGTCATGATCTGAATAACTTTTGTAGATGTTCATAAGACAATTCTACATACCAATTATTAAAGCTCTAGGCCTTACAGTTTTGCAGGAGAAGATTTTCTAAGATTGCATTTTAAAAATCTATTTTTAGCTCCTGTGACCTACTTATTCACCCAATCAAAATAATTTGAACAACTTTGATAGAGGTCATGATAAGGATGATTCCTGTGAAGTTTGGTCAAAATCCATCCAGTGGTTTAGGAGGAGAAGTCGTTTGAACGAAAAGTTGACGACGGACGCACGCACGGACGGACGCACTGACGCACGGACGATGGACGACGGACAATGGGCGATCACAAAAGCTCACCTTGAGCACTTTGTGCTCAGGTGAGCTAAAAAAGTGACTGATTATAGACTATACAAACAATTTTCAAGTAAAAAACGTTTAAAATCATATTCATGTTTTTTGTTTTCACGGCCTCGAACTGCGCGCGCAATGTGTATCACAGTGGATAAACGAAATCACAGTACCATGTCTTGCAAGCCTATACAATTCAATGTATACCCTGTCTTGCGATTACAAGCATTTACTATTTCCGATCACTGTACTTTTCTTGGGAGCCTATATATTTTAACTTGTACCTTTCCTGCGATAACAGGAAGTATACTCGTTTATCCACTGTGTGTATGGCTATAATTTGGTTAATTCTTTGTCACATCATATTTCATAATGCGTGAACCGTATGTGTTTAAATGATTGGTTTACAAGGCAGATACAGTGGGTCAATTCAGGAAACGAGACGGAGTGTGTTCATCTATCTTGTAACTTAAATGGAACAAGAAAATATAAAATATCAATTGTATGGTGGTATATTTCTGCCAGCCACTTATCCACTTAGCTATGTTTTGTTGGTTTTTTTTTTTTTAGAAAAGTTTCGACATAGCTAAGTAGATAAGTAGCTGGCAGAAATATGCCACCACACAATTAAAAAAATTGTACAAATGGATTGTCAATACCCCCCCCCCACACACACACACACACACAATGTGCTACATCACCACAAGCATAAGTTTAAGCATACTTATAGTCTAATAACGTTTTTTTTTTCGGCGTAGCTGTCTAACCTCTCTCTTTTGACCTATTTACAGATGATGTCGCAAGATAAGAGCAAATTTAAGGAATTATTTGAACGATAAAAAGTATGAAAGGGCCAGTGCAAGAAGGTACCTCTCTCCATTTTTGAAGTGTGATGTGAAGTTAGCACCTTTGTGGCATGAAAAACAACTTTCTCCACATATAAAAATCCAACAAAGTGTAATTTGTTACGTTCAAACAGAAAAAATGGCTTTCACAAACATGCGTCAAAGGTCATATCTCCATGATGGATTTAGGATTTCAGTTGCATATGAGCGTAAATATGTGATCCACATGTAAGGTAGGATAAGTTTCCAGAATATCGAGTACTTGTAAAATTTGTATATAAGTGGTTGTGACATAATGTATGGCTTTTAGATACAAAAAATATTTTTTGCAGCAAAATCGAACACTAGACGCCAGAAAATTTATTAAGAGAGAGAAAATGTCTTTTTTATTAGTAACCGAATGGGGATATGTCTTTTGTTGCATTACAGTGATTTGCAGCTGTTTCGTTACAATATTGGTGACATAAAATAGTCTCCATCTATTTTAAGTAAGCCGAAATGTTTAAGGTAGCGTCCTACTGAGGATTTCAACAAATTGAAGCAAAGAAGACAGTGCAAATAACAAATGGAGATAAGACCTCTATTGCATGAATCTTTTCTGGCTGTTGTTTTAATATATGGACGCTGTCAAATATGAATATACGCTGTTTTCAAAGCGTGTGCATACAAGTATGTATGGTGTATTGGCTACCCATAAGTTCATATGTTCATTTAACGGGTTCCGGTAACCTTAGATAAAAGAGCGCCCGCCCGGGAATCGGGAGGTCGTAGGTTCGATCCCCGGCCTCGACATATAAGGGTAATTCCAGGACTGGTTGGCTCGGTGTCAGGATAATGTAACTGGGTGTGGTATCATGCAACATGCCTACGGCTTGATACTGCAGTGTGGCAACACTATATCTCTCTCAAGTAGACATAGTCTCCAAATGACTGAATAACAGTCGGTGGATAAAACGAACAAACATCATCTTAGTATATATGATTGAAATTATAGTACTGAGGTGTGATGGACCATATTTTAAATATTTTTATAGGGTTTTATTTTATTTAAAGCCATGCTGTGCTTACAGGTACCAGTATCGTTGAGCTCTCTCTCTCTCACACACACACACACACAAATACTACAACTTTTTACAATTTATTTCCGCCCGATTGGTCCTGAACATCACTGAAATTTAATCAAAAAACAACTTGCGGAACGTCCAAATAAATATCATTTTCTTAAAAGAATAATGTATTTATAATACACATGCGAAATCCTAAGTAACTGGGTTCAATATTGAATTTGTTATTACATAAAAAAATAAATAAATAAAATGAAATAAAAATCTAAAAAAAAAAAAAAAAAAAAAAAAAAAAAAACTACACGGGGACATTACTGAGATGACATGTCGGCGAAGTAATATTGCACATTGTCAGCAGATATTTTGAGCTGTATAAGAGGCAGAAATTGAAGAACAGTGCCAAATCCCAAATCAAAGGTAAGTACAATTCATTATTTTGCACCTCCAAGAAACCTGTTGATTTTATCGTAGGGACAAATTCCAAGCCAAAATCATATGTCTGTATTTCATTTTTCCATTCAGTTCGCCATGTTGTTTCCGATTTTCGCACTGAAGTCATATCGAAGCTTTACTTTAAAGGAATGGAATGTACATGCAAGAAAATTTCTAGTTTTCAAAGGCAAAATGTGTTTGCTATTCAAATACGTTGTTATTTAGCAATGTCATCGCATTTTCATTAAATTATACACAAATATCGTTGAGTTTGACGGTAAACAAAAGTCATCTCGGTGATGTTCCGAGCCAATCGTGCATAAATAAACCTTGTAGATATTATTGTAAAGAGTAGGAGTAGTGTATGTGTGTATGAGCTCCACGATACTGGTACCTATGGCTGTGCTCTTTCCAACCATAACAAGGTGACACTCAATATAAGATATTATAAGGAACAGAACATAACAGAACATATATTTATTTTCGTCCCAGGAAAAAGATTATATATCGTAGCCACAGACAGCGTGTTCATTTCAGTGTTATCTCTTTATTTTGTTGCAGTTTAAATCATCTCGAATTTTTTTAGATGCTGTTTCAGAAACTTTGAGTTCATGTTATTAAATGTTGATAAATACATCTTCTGTTAGATCCTAACAATCATCTAAACATCCCTTTTCAGGGTTATTTCAGTTCAATTATAGGTAGGTATCTGAGAATTAGATCAAGAAGTATTGGTGGTGTAAGCGTTTTTATGAATAAGTATAGCCAAATAAGAAAAAAAATAGAGCTTACCACTTTTTATTCATTACAAGTTTGATTATCACAATGTTCCTAATCAGGGCTGTAAAAATCCACTCGTCCGCTCGTATTTACGAGTGAATTTCACGGTCGGACGAGCATAATTTCCCTGAACACTCGTCCGACCTTTATACAACTTAACGGGAAGCACATAGGACGTGCTAACTTTGTTTAAGGACGAGTAAAATTTTTCACCTACTCGTCCTACAAGACGAGTGACCTAAAAGAAAATTGTACACCCCTGCTAATGCATTATAGACTTATGTCCCATGTAGTCGGATATCTCTTTTTGTAGGGCTTAGGTCCCTTTTTTTACTGGACTACGGTCCCTTTTTGTTGGACTTATGTCCCATGCAGTCGGATATCTCTTTTTGTTGTGCTTAGGTCCCTTTTTTGCTGGACTTGGGTCCCTTTTTGTTGGACTTATGTCCCATGTAGTCGGATATCTCTTTTTGTTGGGCTTAGGTCCCTTTTTTTGCTGGACTTGGGTCCCTTTTTGTTAGACTTATGTCCCATGTAGTCGGATATCTCTTTTTGTTGTGCTTAGGTCCTTATTTGCTGGACTTGGGTCCCTTTTTGTTGGACTTATGTCTCATGTAGTTGGATATCCCTTTTTGTTGGGCTTAGGTCCTTTTTTGTTCCTGGACTTGATTTATGTTTGCATTAATATAATTTATAGAAACAACATTTTGCAATAAATAATGTTAGTTGTGATAAATAATGCAAACATGCCTTACATTCCATTCATTTTACAATTGTATGGTACTTTATAGTTTGAGTGATATCTTATTTCAACTATATTTCAACAAAAACGCATTTTTCTCACTATTTCAAAAATGGAGATAGGCACCCTCTTGCACTTACCCCTTCGAATTTCATTGGTAGAAAAAGCTTATACTTATTAAAGTTAACTATTTGTTGAGATAAAATAGCTTAAATGTATACCTATCATTCACGAAACCTGATAGGGTATATATAATATAATAAAAATAAAGACATTTCTCATAGATGCACGAAGATCTGCACAATCTAAAAGTATATCATAGTCTGTTTCACCGTCCCTGTATGACTGAAAGACGAATAAAGTCTGTTTCATCATAAAAATGTTACCTCAGCCGTCCCACATTGTCCATAACTTTATTTCCCATCAACGCCGCATATCTTTTTTTAAGTCGCTTGCTGGGTTAACCAAGCCTAAGTATATTATAAGCAAATAGTGATAATACCATAATCTATAAAATTGCATTTCATTAACTTAAACTTGGTATAAATATGAGGAGCATTTTCTTTTTTTCCGTTGTAAAAAAAAAACTCAACAAAAAAAAACAACTAAAGACTTGTAGTTATATAAGGGCGAAACAGCCAGTTACGTTCGATCGCAGTGCGAAATCGACAGAAAAAAAAAAGAAAAAAAAAAGAAGAAAAGCATCCTGATGACAACGATGTGATGGAGAGAGAGCAACTGCAAGAGAAAACCCTAAAACCCTAGAGCTAATTGTGCGTATCTCATGAATACATTTAAGTGAGGCTATTCATTATAGCATTTAACAGTAAGCTTAAACGTTATTCCTTAGCAGTTATGCTTTTATACAGACTAATTTATCGATAAACCTTTTTTACTCCTGGTCTCGTAGACGCTTATTACAATAAGCTAGGCCAGTTTCTCTCTCTCTCTCTCTCTCTCTCCCTCACTCTTTCTCTCTCCCTGGCAAACACAAAGCGCATAGAAATTGTGTGCCCAGAATATTTCCAAGATAAATGATTCAGAAATAGAAAGTTAGTCCTAAGGAAACATAACTAATGTAAGAAAAAAGTTTTAAAGTGACTTTGTATGATTGCATAGTTTGTTGTGATTCTTCATACAGATTCGTACAATTGAGTTATTTAGTACCGGTCAGTATATGTTAATTTTAGATTCAAAACATTTGTTGTGTCACCTGTTGTAATCAGAGTTGACACATAGTTAGTCCTTTGAATATTCCATCGCTTTATCATAAAGCGACGTAACAATGAAAAATGTAAAATATCAGATATAATGAAGGATAAACGTGAAATCAGTTAAAGTCTAGGTCTTATAATTAGGACAAACACAGGAAGTCCCAAATCTCTACTTAGATCCACTCCGGTTATTTATTTATTTTTTTTCGTATTGGCCAGCGGAGGTCAATACAATAAAAAATAACCAGAGCGGATCTCATTAGAGTTTAAGATAGTCCCATCAGTGAGCCACTCAGCGTGACATGCTTTTTTTGGTATTGGTTGTGTCACGTATGGGATAGCCCCAAACTGAAGGAACAATCTTATACAAATTACAGGTATACCAATTGTTTACATTGTAAGCATTTTTTATGACATCTGAGGTCCTGATCATTTTTAATGAAAATATATAGACCTGTATATTTTTTAATGTAACATATACCCAAGTGTCTTTGAATTTAATTTGAAGTAATTTGTATTAAAAAATACGTACATGGAATTTATTTTATTGGATTATGAATCATACACTAATAAGAAGTTTGTTTCAGTTTTGACTGGTGTAGACATGCAGCTACAATGAAGCATCACATATGGTTAGTACTAGTGGGTTTTACACAAAGCAGTGAATTTTAATTTTTTAACTAAAGTTTAATTTAATAAAAATAAAATGATATGTTAACAATAATAATAATGTTTATTTGAAAAGGGTCGGACCATATTTAATTTAATGTCATCTAATGAATATGTCTATAATTTACTTCAGATTTTAAGACAAAAATAGATTATGACATTTTCAGTATTCCTTTACTACATCAGGGAAATGGCCTATTTTATCAAAGTAAAACCAGATCAGTCTGAGAGAGATACATTCCAGTACTACTCCCATTACCCAGCAAGTTTGTGAAGATAACACCTCTGCTTCAAATTGGGAATTTCCATGTGAAAATATTAGAAATTGGAAAAAATACTCAAGAAATTACCTATGTCTAAGGAATGAAAGTAAAGTAATGAAAGATGTACACTGTATATTTAAATTTACACTGTTTCTTTATCAATTAATCAACAATGGCTGTTTATTAGCTTTCTGTGTGTGGAAAAAAACTTTGTCATTTTTTTCTAAATTGAAACATTTTTTTTCTGAAGACATTGGGAATTTTTAAATTCAAATTGGAAGAAATTAATTCTCTCTTATGTTTGAAAATGAAACAAAATACTAGTTATAACAACAGCTGAAAAAGTCCCTTGTGTATGAAACCTATTCAGCCATTGCAATCAGACTGATCCAATTTTCCAGTGGTGTAAACTGCTATATTCTTGTGTGGAATGTTAAGCGTTAATGATGTCCTTAACATTTTAATTACAGCTGCTTATCCTATATGGACATGTGTTCCATATATACCAGTATGTCTTATACATACTTAGCTCATTCAGAAAATGTAAGTAATTACAACGATTCATCTCTCTGAGATTTAAGCTGATTATTTTTTCCCATTTCAGCATGGTGTCCGACTTCTTCTACCCCAATCAAGGTGGAGTAGAGAGTCATATCTACCACTTGTCCCAATGTCTTCTTGCCAGGGGTCACAAGGTCATTGTAGTCACTCATTTCTATGGCAACCGCAGAGGTATTCGCTACCTGACAAACGGACTCAAGGTAAGTCTGATTAGTGAATAAGAAATATATACAGCTTCAGAGTAGTAGAACAGTAGTGCATATTAAAATGTCATGGGGGGCATCCCTGGCCGAAAGGATAAAGTCACTGACTTTAACACTCACTCAGCCCCTCACCTCTTGGGTTCGAGTCTAAGCAGGGTTATTCAGATTTTCATGTGTAGAAGCCTTCCAACTGGCATGCGGTAGGTCGGTGGTTCTACCCAAATGCCTCAGTGCATTTGGAGTCTTCCTCCACTTGTAATTAGCTGGACATTGCTATATAAATGAAATACTGTCGCAGCGATGGTTAACTAAAAAAATCAATAAAAATATCACGTATTAACCTGATAACCAAATTACTCATCTTATGTTCCCTGCTGTTTCATCCTTTCGTTTATCAGTTCATCCGTTCTGTTTTTGTCCATGCTATTTCTCACTAACTGCTGACTTGAATTCAATGTAACTTTAAAGGTAGCTTCTCTATCAAGAGGAGATGTGCTTAGTGTCACCTTGTCATGGTTTGATGATTTTTCAGTGAGTTATTGCCCTTTTAATTTCTATATGACATTTGAGAATTTGTGTCCAAGCTATTTTTTAGCAGCCTCCAATAGAAAAAAGCCCCTGGTGGTTTAAAAATCTCACTGTATACTAGTATATGTTTTATAATATTAGGAGTCCAAACTAAGATGCTGTGTTATATTACAGTCAGTAACAAATCAAAGGTCATTAACTCCTACTATAGAGTCCTGGACTCCATTGTGTGTAAAAGTCTTTGTCAATGACTCCAACTTAAAAGTAATAGTGAGAACCCTCTTTGTGGTTTTGAAACATGTGATATTGAAATTCACATTGCAATGGAACAAAATGGTAGTGGACCTCTATCATACTAATTTAATCAATTTATACCGACAGTCAATAATTAGTCACGTGGCAAACTGATTGTTTTCTGTCACTACTAATATCATGCTAACTTCTGTAGGTTTACTACCTGCCGTTCCCAGCCGTGTATAACCAGTGTGTACTGCCCACCATTCTCACAACCTTCCCATTGATGAGGAACATATTCATCCGCGAGAAGATAACTATCGTTCATGGCCATTCTGTAAGTACCAAACTTTTTTAATATGTAAAATGAGAAACAAGTTCCTACAACTTATACATATTAATTTCTCTGGATGGTTCCTGGGTTGAATCAGTACTTTACGCTCCACCCCCTCATCAGGGTTCCAACCTACAACCTGCAGTCATGTACATAACCACTTGACCATGGCACTTTTAAGTATCTTGAGTGTAGGAACAAAGAATCAACAGTAAATCAGTGATTCCACTGGGTGCCTCTATGTGATTTTTTTTTCATAACACATGGTACCAAAAGCAGCATAGTAAACATAAATATACATGCATGTTTATGTCACAGTACTTGTCACTCAAAACAGGAGGGACTGGATAGCTCAGTACATAGCTCATTCACCCTCTAACTGAGAGGCCCAAGGTTTGAGTCTTGCTCAAGCTTAACAATTAAACTGAACTAATATAGGAGCTGTCTGATCAGGGTCTCCTCTGTTTGTTAATTCAGTATTGTAGCTCAGTTTCTACACAGTCTTCAGAGCAAAGAAAAATCCACTGTTTCATATACCATTTAAAGTTCAGTTAATTAATTAAGAAAAACATTCATGAAGTCATAAATTTGTACACGAATATTCATATTCTGGTTTAGGCAGTAGAACACAAGGTTAAAATTGACTAACAGGCTGACAAACAGCGACCCTGGAATAATTAGTAGTCAGTGGTTCACCTGGGTTATACAAAATATCGGTGGTTTTGTTTGTGAGCAATTGACCTTGCCATGGATGGGAAAAGGCTTGAATAAAACCTGGAAGGATGCATTGCTCAGTACATGTACTGTTGATATTTCAGGCATTCTCTACCATGGCTCATGAGGCGATGTTTCATGCCCGCAACATGGGATTGAAAGCTGTGTTCACAGACCATTCCTTGTTTGGATTTGCGGACGCCAGCTCCATTCTGACCAATAAAATGCTCAAGTTCTCCCTGGCAGATTCTAGTCATGCAATATGCGTTTCCCACACCAGGTGACTTTCATATCTAGTGTTTTTTGGCCATTATGCACTCATTTTGCCAATGGTTTAGGTGTTAAGTTTGATCTCAGGCTCAAGTTTGAGTATCATACTCATGTTCCTGTTGAAACTAAGCATGATTTGAGTCTTAGCATGAAAATCATACTTGAGTACTTTCTTAATTTTCATGAACGTAATGCCTTATGTCTCTATTGTTCAAGAAATTATCTAATAAGTCTAAATGAAAGAGAGAAAAGGTAAGTGGAACATAAAGCAATCAATATTGAAGAAGATTATTGAGTAAAAAATGTGTAAAATATGCCAGAAAAAAACTTCAGTAGTCAATAGTTGAACCATGCTACAGGTTAATAATGTTACCAGAATGCCAACTACTTGCATCCTAAGTTGTAAGAAGAAAAAAAATAATGCTGCTTAAAACATTAGAAAAAAAGAAAAATCAGTCTGGAACTACTTTATCAGAATAGTATACTAATTTATTGATAATTTGCCAGTATAATGACATATACCTTGTTTTTCAACAGTAAGGAGAACACAGTCCTGCGTGGTTGTATCAAGCCAGATCATGTGTCCGTGATACCCAATGCTGTGGATGCTTCTATGTTTGTTCCAGACCCCAGCAGGAGAACACCAGGGAAAAGTATGGGATCATTAGCTCTCTCTCTGTGTCTCTCTCTCTCTCTGTCTCTCTCTCTGTAGCTTTAAGATTGCTATGTGAAAGAGAAATCAAAATCATACACCATAAATGAGTAGATGTTATCATTCTTATGGGTAATTTTACCTTTTACCTCATGAATATCCATGTACAATTTATGACTTTATTTTCCTTTGTCATACAGACTGAGTTACATCATTGTATGAGCAAACAGGAAACATGGTCTGTCTTTTGGCCAGTGCATCAAAAACCGTCTGTTTGCGGTAAAAGATTAACTGGTTATAACGGTCAGCGTTTTATAGGGTTTGTTGTGTTTCAGTTACAGTGATGGTGATCAGTCGTCTGGTCCACAGGAAAGGTATGGACCTACTGGCGGGGATCATACCACGGGTTTGTGCTGCCCACTCTGATGTCCAGTTCATCATAGGTGAGTGGTCAGGATCCTGAAAAATAAAATTTTATTTGTTGGACAAACAGGGTTTCACCTGTATTAGAAAAAAGTTACTCTTTATCTGTGGCAGCACTATATCTGTCTCAAGGAGACATTGTCTCAAAATGACTGAAATTCTGTTGGCGGAACATTAAACCCAATAAGCAAACAAACTTTTTATCAGGTTAAACTTCCTAACAAGATTAAAATTGCAGGTTTGTCGTATATTACATAGAAGATGTTTGGTAAACAATTTCCAGCAGAAACAGTACTGAAAATAATCTTTTACTTGTGCTAATGCATATCTGAAATAACTTTTGTGTTTCTTTGAGAAATACCAGATTGTTGTGTTTCATTGTCTGAATTATCTTGCATTAATTTTTAATTTTTGGTACCATGGTAAAAATATATCTACCAGGTGGAGATGGTCCGAAGAGAATTATACTGGAAGAAGTGAGGGAGCAGCACCAGCTTCAGGACAGAGTTATCTTCCTTGGGGCACTGGAACACAGCCAGGTCCGAGAGGTGAGTTTATACTCGGTCATGTGACTGACAGGGTTCCCACGGTGAGGGAAAAGTCAGGTAGAAATGAGAAATGAAATGATGAGACAGTATGTCTCATGTAGACATAAGTACCCAAGGACTGAAATACTGTTGTCGGGGCAACTTATAAGACTAGGACCACAGCTTACCTCTCTGATCATTACTGGCAATTTGTTGAACAGTAGGCCTTATTATTTATCAACATGTACAAAATGTTTTGGGGTTAGAGCATCCACCCTATAAACAGGATGTGGTTTTGGCCCCTGGCCGTGATATTTCAAAGTTGTTGTAAACAGTACTAGTATATCTACCGCTCATTAGGGTAGTTCCAGGACTGTTTGGCCGGTTGTATAGATAATGTGACTGGATGCAGGGTCATGCCACTCCTCTATAGAGTGACATCACATTGAGGCTGTACATGTGCTCTATATTTCATATTGGACATGGTTTTCCGGGAGACTTACGTGTGCTAGAAATTCTTATTTGTCATCCCTTGTTCCAGACAGATCATATGCAATGACGTTATTACTTTATGAAACAATCAAAGGATTTCATAGTCAACTACCATAAGGAATAAGTTCAAAGTTAAAGATTATATACTGCAAAATATTTTTTAAGCATTTAGAGTTGATGGTTATTCAAGAAAAAATTGTGCTTGTGGTATGAAAAGGAATACTGGTACCTCAAGCACCAGCTTAAAGGTGTAGCTGCCCTTTATACAAATATTCTGCCTATACTTCAAGCACATGTAAGATACTTATAATCGATTTAATGTAAACAGTTTCTTAATGATTGAAATTCATTCAGTGGGATGTTTAACCCAACAGTTTTACTTTTCTGCAAATCAATATCGGGGTTTTTTTGATCTTTGAATTTTGAGTTGTTTGGACTTTTCTATCCACAGCTTCTGTTGTTTTAAAGTTAAGACAAGCTGGATCCTCTTTCACAGTTTGATGCCATGTTTTCTTTGGTCGACCATGTGGATTACGACCTGGTTCTAGTTACCATGTTATGTTGAACTTTTGTAATTTTATGGCAATATTTTACAAATTTAACCATGTTATACATGCATTTGCATTATAATGGAATGTGTAGTAAAGGATCTAGACTTAATTTCATTATTGTACGGTTATTTTCAGGGGAATTATTGATGGAATAATTACAGAGGAGGAATAGTGCTTAAACCCTTACCTCATGAATATTCATGTACAAATTTATGACTTAATGAATATTAATTAACTGGACTTAAAATGGTGTGTGAAATCATGAATTTTTCTTTGCCACATGGACTATGTAGATATCATATGAGGAAACAGAGGAGACACTGATCAGAAAGCTCCTATAGGAGCTGTCTGATCTGGGTCTGCTCTGTTTGTCAATGCTTCAAAATGAGTCTGTATGAAGTAAAGGATTACAATACCACATAGCTGAGAATTGCACAGTGTACACAAGCTAAAACTATATGTTTGTCACTAGGCGCTAGTTCAAGGGGACATCCTCATCAACACGTCCCTGACCGAGGCATTCTGCATCGCTATCGTGGAGGCTGCTTGCTGTGGGTAAGAAACTATCCTATTCTATCATAATTCTTGACGTAGGCCAATCTCATAATGCCATATCCTAACTGATGCTTGCTATATAGGACCTGTTGACATTGCAATAAAGGTTAACTCAAATGACATTTGATTGGCCATCAAATTGTCAGTCAGCTTCAAAATGCTTGGATATAATGCTTGAAAATTCGCAATGTGAAGGCAACAGACGGAAATTTTAACTTTGCAGATACCATTAAAGTATTCCGATTTTCAAATTTAAACATTTTGAAATGCGCCTTTTGATTGGAATTTCGATATCATTTTGTTATTAATATTCATGACATAAAGGCCGACATGAGACCACCTTTCATGAGATATTGTCAGATCTTCATAGCGAAAAATATCGGAGAAAAAGCGAAGAGCTGATTTTAATGAGATTGAACAAAAATATTCATATACAGTGTATCTCTATTATGATGCAATTTTTGGTATCTTAGTCTAGATATTCCATCATGAAAGATAATAACTAAGTGAAAACATACCTAAAGACAACTATAAAACAAATCACAAAATCAGGCCATTAGGTCTATATTTAGATTATGTTATATTGGATTTTGCCTTATAAAGGAGGTGTGTTTTGATGGATCTAGGGTACACTGTATGTACTGAAAGTGACCTCAACATGTTTTTCCAGTCTACAGGTCGTCAGCACGAAAGTGGGCGGAGTCCCAGAGGTCCTGCCCCCTGACATGATAAAATTGGCTGAGCCCAGTGTCACAGGTATTGAATTTCTCGTACACTGTCTGAATCTGTGTACAATTCCTTATACCGTTTTGAACCCAAAATGTCAGGAAAAATCATCTTTATGTGTACACCAATCATGGAAAAAGTCCTCAAGAAATGAAAGAAATAGACTTGAATTATGTGAAAGTTTGGCTACAGAAATTGGCATGTGCAAACAGTAGTAATAAAGAAAATATTTTAGGTGTATTTTCATGTACTTTATATACCCAGTGAGTATGTATAAATATACACCTACAATTTCAAGGTTGTTTTAGGATTTAAAAAAACTCAGCTACTATACTTTCAGAAGTATTTGTATTTAAATATAAAAAAAGATTGTGTTAGCTACTACAACATGTGGCCATGTTATATGAGCACATACTTTATCATAACAGTCTATTTTGTCGGAATTTCAAGTACAATGATGGATGATTCAGACATGTTGGTTCTGTATAAACTGAAAAGCATGCAGATTCTCGTCAGACAGCCACATGAGGTTCTGTTTACCACACCAGTCAATGTATATAAGTAACATTTGGCCAATTTTATTTTTGCAAGTAAACACTCTATGTTAAGTATATAACATCACTCAGTCCATATATTTTTGTGCAAGTAAATATTATCTACGATAAATATGGTAAATATAATATTTCCCAAGTAAGTTTTCTTTGCTATCCCAATCAATGACATCAGATATTCATTACAGCTCTCGTTGCGGCTCTTGAGGCAGCCATTTTGGACCGTCGTCAAGGTAACGTGATCCCACCATCATCAGCCCATGAAAGGATCAAGAATATGTACACTTGGCCGAATGTAGCGCACCGTACCGAAGTGGTGTATGACATGGTGTCGAGACTACCGGACCGGCCCCTCGCAGATCGGATCCGAAGGTTGGTCACTTTGAAATTGGAAAAAAAAAAAATATATATATATACAGTGAAGATTCGTTTATCCGGAAAGGTCCATTCCTGGCGAAATTTCCAGTTTAACGAATTTTCCAGATTAAAAATTCAACCATATATGACCATATCATAGAGATGTATATACACATATTCACACTGAAAATACCGAAAATGATCTTTTTGGTTCAAAAATATGCTTATGAAATGTGTATGTTATTGTGCATGTTTTTAATGTATGCATGAAAATGTAAAAAAGAAATTTAAAAAAACACGAGCAAATAAACTGTTTACTCTTTATTTCAACGCCAAAAGTGTAGCACAGACCATAGGACCGGCTTATATTGTAAAGAAAAAATAAAACTGTTGCAGAAAACTGATTTAATTAAGCAAATAAGCTTTTCATTTAATGTAATTAATTAAAACTTTGCAGCGGCCTTTAATTTGACGCATGTTCATCTTATCAAAGAATATCAAACAAATTTTGCCGCGCGTCAGCAATCACCGCGCGTCGGCAATAGTAATTATCCCATCATTGGTAATAAGTCGACGACAATTAAAGTGCTTGTACATAATTGGTTAGTGTTTTAGCCCACACGTTTCACACGTGTCTTCACTTCCGCTTATAACAAAGAACGATTCACACCTCTGTCGGGCGCTATTGTCGTAGGCGCGAATCTCCTGGTGCATGGAGCAAAGACCGGATTAAGGTGTCAAAAACACAGGTAAAATATAGATCCGTCCCCGAAAATGTATTTCCGGATGCAGTCTGCGAAATTCCGGACTAAACGTAACAATTTGTGCTTAAAAATTCCGTTTCCTACAAAAATTGACCGGATCGTGAAAAAAACGGATTACCGGAGCGCAGATTAATGAGACTTCACTGTATATATATATACATATAAAAATTAAGCCATATTTATGTACATCCTTTGTAACTTAGGATCTTGTTTTGTATACCAGTCAGTATGCGTTGTGAGGTAATTGGAACAAAGGTGTAATGAATGGAATAGCCAGAGAAAGCATTGAGTCTTTAGGAATATCCACACTACCCCAGAGAATGGGGATTGAGTAAAACTGTAGGAGGTCTGAGTCCGGGTTTTTGATTCACTGAGTTTTGAAACTGGGGGGTATAATTACTGTTTTTCCCTAGCTTTCAACCCCTCAATATAGAGAGTACTAGTCCCTACAGTTTTTGGAGTACTTTGTCAATATTAGGTGGGGGGAAAAAACAACTCTACAGTGGGCAAATGGAAAATCTGCTTAGTATCATTTGTACCCTGCCAAACATCAGTCAAGTAATTGTGTTGTAGTAATGTATACATGTATTATCAAATAATGTCATGCATGTTGTTGTTGTATTCCTTTTATAGTTTTAGTTTGGAAAAGGAAGCTTGTCCTAGATTAATGAAACAGTTTCAAAATTTGATCATAGAGAAGGATTCCCATTTGATATAAACATTTCAAAAAAATGTTGTTCTGTTTTATGAAAGGGATTGAATATATTTTAATACAGAAAATGGTTCATAGAAAAATCATCATATATACCAGTATAACATTAGACCAATGTTTCACTAAATTGAGATTTTCATCAACCAAAATTTTAAAGCTACATGTATACAATTCCCTAATTTACTAGTTAAACCTGATTTATTTTATGTCATTTGGAAAACAAACTTTTACAACTACCAATTCCTCTCAACAAGTCCTGGGTTTGACTAGTACCTTGCACCTAGGAAGGTCATGAAAAATCCTTGTCCACCAACAGGGTTCAAACCCACAACCTTTGGATCCGCAGTTTGGTATGTTACCACTGAACCATCAGGCTCATATTTACTAATTTACAGAAAAAAAACAAAATTGTATACATACCATGAGAAGCATGCTCTTCCCAGAAATTGTCCTTAATTTTTTTTTTTCAAAATTGCTGAGATACAGACTTTTAGGAAATTCTCAGTTTAAGATGTTTCCCGAGAGGCCAATAATTGTATTTTCACAGAGGCCAGGGTACATATTAACAAGTCTTAACAGGTGTAGCTTAGTACAAAAATGCTATTTAGAAGTTGAAAAGAGTGAAAATGAATAAGGAGTGAATGATTTGACCCTTTTAGCTCGACTATTCGAAGAATATGAGAGCTATTGTAGTCGCCCTTGCATTGCCGTTGGCGTTGCAGCTTTTGGTTAAAGTTTTGCATGCAAGTTATTATCAACCTTATATCTCAATAACCATATATGGTATTGACTTGAAAGTTTATGAATATGTTCAGGGGCATCAGACAACTAAGGCAAATAACTCTTGACTGAATTTAATATAAATTATGGCCCCTTTTTAATCTAGAAATTTTGGTTAAAGTTTTGCATGCAATAGAAAATTTGGTAAAAGTTTTGCATGCAAGCTACTATCCAGCTTGTTTTTCAATAACCATTCATGGTATTGACTTGAAAGTTTATGAATATGTTTAGGGGCATCAGACAACCAAGGTAGATAACTCTTGATGGAATATATTACAAATTATAGCCCCTTTTTAACTTAGAAAATTTGGTTAAAGTTTAGCATGCAAGGTACTTTCATGTTTATATCTCAGAGTCCAGGCATGGGATTGATTTGAAACATCTTTAATATGTTTAGGGGTATCATACAATCAAGGAGATAACACTTGATGGAATATATTACAAATTATGACCCCCTTTTAACTTAGAAATTTTGGTTAAAGTTTTGTATTCAAACTACTATCAAGCTTATATCTCAGAAATTGTTTATGGTATTGACTAGAAAGTTAAGGAGTGTATTCAGGGGCATCACAAAACAAAGGGACTGAATTTTATACAAATTATGGCCCTTTTCTAACTTGGATACTTGGTTAAAGTTTTGCTTGCACAGTGTTATTAGGCTTATGTCTCAGTAACTAGGCATGCGATTGATTTTAGACTTCATAAAAATATTAAGACTATCAAGGTATATCTTTTTTGACTATTATTATATACAGGGTATGTGAAGGGCAGGAATTGAAATTGATTGCATTTCATTTACTAACAAGCATTTTGAATAGTCGAGCATGCTGTCCTCTGACAGCTCTTGTTATGTTTACAGATACTATCAGTGTGGGCCGCTGGCCGGGAAGCTGTTTGTTATAGCTGTGATAATCGATCTTTTTCTCTTGGCTATCCTCAACATTGTGCAACCTTCCCAGGTGAGTGTCCTTGCAACTGCCGATAATGTGTCTCTCAGTTTTATAAACATGAATTGAGGTTCTGGACTTGATGACATGACAGTGTTTACTTGCACACGTTTGTCCAAAATTCAGTTTACTAGTACATAAAATTGTTCACTTTTTACTTGCACATGTTTGTTCAAAAATTCAGTTTACTAGTATATAAAATTGATCACTTTTTAATTGCATGTTTGTTGAAAATTATTTTATATATTAAAATTGTTCACTTTAAAATTTTTTTTTTTTCCTGTATATGAAATTGTTCACTTTTTACTTGTACATAAATATCAGAAATATAGTTTAGTAGTGCCTGTACATGACATTGTCCACTTTTTTAATTGTACATGTTTGTAAAATTCAATCTACTAGAATATTTCAAAATTGTCCTCTTCTTTCCATTTCATGTTTGCTGTGGAAACAGAATATTGAAGATGCGCCATCCTTTCCAACCAAGAAATTGAGAAGCTGTGATCCAGGAGGCAGAATATCCCGAATGAACTCCTGACCTACTTTGTCTTTAATTACATGATTAATTTTTAGCTCACCTGAGCCAGAGGCTCAAGGTGAGCTATTGTGACCGGTCTTCGTCCGTCGTCCGTCCGTCCGTCGTCCGTCCGTCCGTCGTCCGTCAACATTTTGCTTCAAACGACATCTCCTCCTTAACCGCTTGGTCAATTTTGATAAAACTTTACAGGGATGTTCCTTGGGTGGTCCCCTTTCAAAGTTGTTCAAAGAATTGAATTCCATTTGGAATTCTGGTTGCCATGGCAACGGAAAGAAAAAACTTAAAATGTCTTCTTCTCCAAAACAACCAACTGAATTTCAAAATGTTTTGGCACAGATGTTCCTTTGGTAAGTGTCTACCAAGATTGTTCAAATTATTTGGATCCGTAAAAAAACATGGCCGCCAGGGCGGGTTATTTGCCTTATATGTATATAGAGAAACCTTTAAACAACATCTCCTCTGAAACCACTGGACAGAATTGATTAAACTTGGCAGGGATGATCCTTGGTCAACCTTCACAAAAGTTGCTAAAATAAACTTGATCCATGTAGAACTTGGTTGCCATGGCAACAAATAAGAAAAAAAAAATGAAAACTTTAAAAATCATCTTCCTCAAAACTACTGGCCAGATTTCAAAATAAATTGGTACAGATGTTCCTTGGGTCAACCTCTACCAAAGTTGCTAAAATTATTCTGATCCGTAAAAAAACATGGCCGCCAGGGGCGGGGCTTATTTGCCTTATATGTATATAGAGAAACCTTTAAACAACATCTTCTCTGAAACCACAGGACAGAATTTGATTAAACTTGGCAGGGATGATCCTTGGGTCAACCTTCACAAAAGTTGCTAAAATAAACTTGATCCATATAGAACTCTGGTTGCCATGGCAACAAAAAGAAGAAAAAAAATGAAAACTTTAAAAATCATCTTCTTCAAAACTACTGGCCAGATTTTAAAATAAATTGGTACAGATGTTCCTTGGGTCAACCTATTTATCTCAGGTGAGCGATTTAGGGCCATCATGGGCCTCTTGTTTCCTTATATTTTGCATTGTACTGATTTCTTCACAACTGATAACGTGAAAAATATGAAGACATGATATGGTCAAATATCCTTAAGAAATGGAGAATGAGAAATAAGTTGTGGACACACAGTTAAAGTTAAATATCCTTAAGAAATGAAATGGAGAATAAGTTGTGAACAGACAGTTAAAAGTACAATGATTTCTTTCCTTGAGTTTACAGGTGATTCAATTTGTAAGTGAGCTTCCTGGTGATGAAAAGGATGGTTTTATTTCTGTTATCCATATGATTGTTCCTAGGTCTGTTTATTGCCAGGCTGCTTCTGATACAATACATATTGCAATACAGAACTAGAAATACGCTGTCCAATACAATTCATACTAGCATAGACTTTTCTGGTGGTGTAGAAAATCATCATATATATCACTTTGGTGGTACAAAGCATATTTAATAACAAGCAACATTTAATGAAATTTTAGATGATATAATATTAAAAAACAATGTTTAGTTTTTATGCCCACACCAAATATAGATTTGCCTTTGTCCGTCCGTACGTACGTCCGTCCCGAAATTTTGTGACACGCATAACTCCGAAAGTATTTGTACTACTGACTTGATACTTCATGGATATATTATTCAGGACATAAACATGCACACCTGGGTATTTTCATTGAAACACCGTTGAAATTGACAGAGTTATGGGCCTTTGTTTTTGAAATATATGTAATTTTATGCTTGTGACTCACATAACCCAGAAAGTATTTGTACTTCAGACTTGAAACTTCATGGATATATTATTCAGGACATGAACTTGTGCACCTGGGTATTTTTATGCCCCCCCCCCCCCCCAAAAAAAAGGGGGAGGCATATAGATTTGCCTTTGTCCATCTGTCCATCCCAAAACTGTGACACAGGTAACTCTGAAGGTATTTGTGCTACAGACTTTAAACTTCATGGATATATTACCCAGGGCATGACTTGTGCTCCTGATGGGTGTTGGCTTTTGTTTTGGAAAATGCAACAGGTGGGGGCATCTGTGTCCTCTGGACACATTTCTTGTTCAAGCCTTATGTTTAAGTAGGACTGATACTCGGAGAAAAAACAAGTAATAAGTCAGTAACATAATTATCTAGGTAGCAAAATAATTTTAGATACCTTAAAGGTTAATTTCTTTCAAATCTTTTGATACTTTTTGTGTCACCTGCTGTAAGAAATCCATGCAATGCATATATTTTTCATGAAGAGTATTGATATCGAAAAAGTCTTAATTGTTCTGTCTGTGTAATAGTTTATTAATACATTTGTACCATGCCCAGATTAACATTACAAAAGCCATCTATGCTTAATCCTTAACTTCATGAATATTCATGGCACTTTTATGACATGATGAATATTAATTAACTTAATTTAAGTAGTATACAAAACAATGGATTTTTCTATAAGCTAACAGAGGAGACCCTGTTCAGACAGCTTCTGATAGGAACTGTCTAATCTGGGATTGCTCTGTTTGTCAATGTGTCAAAGTAAGTCTATATAAAGTAAAGGGATAAAAATATCCATATGGACAGCAACCTACCTTATGTTCTTGGTATCTTACAAAAATCAGATACCAGTACTCCATACATTCTTTGTCATGGCAAAAAAGAAAATAGTTCTGTTTTTGGTTGCCCAACCGACCCTCTTTTTTAATGAACGACACTAAATTTGTTGTTTTTTACCTTTCTGCCTTTAAAAAGATATTTCCCCCTTTTTTTTACCTTTCTTTTCATGTAAAAATAAAATAAATAAATAAAATCCTGACCTATTGACCCTCTTTTTTATTTGCTGGAGATCAGAAACTGAACTTTTTTTTTTTTGGCCTCATTATTATATCCTTGCTTCACAAAGATGAACCATGCACAATACAGTCATCAGATTGGACGCAGGATAACCTTGTCCTGCCTGGTGTTTACCTTTCCAAACACTTGTATTGTTATATCATATATCTTAACACCATGGGTTTTTTTTACCTCTATATGGAGAGTATCCAAAATATAAATGTCTTTGGATTGGATTTAATATTTTATTACTTGATGAATTAACAAATGTTGACTTACTAGTTGAAAATCCCATGGTGGATGTGTGGGGAGTTGTAGAACAAATTGATTATGGGTGTCTGACAATGGTCTTTGTGTGGCATCCAATCACATTTACACATTTTACAATAACTACCATATCTTATCTTATTGTTTAGCTTGGGATATGTAGCCAGGATGCAGTATTTATCGCCATCAGTGATGGCTCTAGCCTAGAATGGAAAGTATTTCCTGTTATTAAGTGGATATTCATCATATTCAAAATAATAAAATGTACAAAGAGATTTTAATGGATGATTTGGTTGTGTGCTGGTAACACAACTCATAATCTTGTAAAATAATTGAATAGTTTAAACCTTTATTTCATGAATATTCATGTACAAATGTACGACTTTTTGAGTATTGATTTATTGAATTTTAAATGGTATCATATACTATGGATTTTTTAGTGCCATGCAGTGTGTATAATTTAGCTATAATATTGTGACCCTGGTCAGATTGCTCCTGGTTAGAGCTGTCTAATATCGGGCTGCTGCGTTCTTCAAAGCGTCAAAAAATGTCCATATGAGGTTAAAGTGTACACAAAAATTCAATATTAGAATTAAATTAAATTTCCATTTTAATTAATAAACTTTTGTTTTATAATAGTATGTTATTATAAGGTCATAGATTTGTTATTAAATGGTTATTTTCTATGTAAGGAAGCCTTTCAGCTATCATGTGGTAGGTTGGTGATTCTACTGGGGTGCCTCTGTATACTCTGGGTCTTCCTAAACCTGTGTTCAACTGGACGCTGCTATATGACTGAAATACTGTTGCAGTAACAATAAACTACAACAACTACAAAGTGTTTAAATACATATTGTCATTCTAAATGCATCAATTAATGATTTATGTGTCATTTTTGTAGTATTGAATTTTCTGTTCTGTTTTATATTAATAAATTTTATCTATATAAATTCTTGAATAATATTGTTATTTTAATTCATAAATATGTGATTGTCATGTAATGGTTCATTTTGAATTCCTTTTTTTTTCATTTCAATTACTTTAAAATTAATTAACCCTTCACCACATGAATATTCATGTACAAATTTATAACTTAATTTAAATATTAATTGACTAATCTTTAAGTGGTTTATAAAATGATGTATGTTTCTATGCCACAGATGACTGTGTAGAAAATTAGCTACAATATTGTATGAGCAAACAGTGCAGACCATGATCAGGGTCTGTTCTGTTTGCCTATGTGTCAAAATGAGTCTGTTTGAAGTAAAGTGTTAAATTATCAATAAAGTCCTTCAATTATTAAATATAATCAGCTGATACTGACAGTTCCACTTTGTGTTGGAGATTGGCCCAAACAAGCATATTTTTATCTTATAATGACTGACTCATTAATAATTAAAAAATATATTAAGATAAATGCATATATTTATGAACATGTTTTTAGCTCACCTGAGCACAAAGTGCTCAAGGTGAGCTTTTGTGATCGCCCTTCGTCCGGCATCGTGCGTCGTCCGTCGTCAACAATTTCGTTTAAACGACATCTCCTCTGAAACCGCAGGACAGAATTAAATGAAACTTGGCAGGAATGTTCCTTGGGTGAGGCTCTACAAAAGTTGCTAAAATAAAGTTGATCCATGAAGAACTCTGGTTGCCATGGCTACAAAAAGAAAAATAATTTGAAAACTTTAAAAATCATCTCCTTCAAAACAACTGGCCAGATTTCAAAATTATTTGGTAAAGATGTTCCTTGGGTCAACCTCTACCAAAGTTGCTAAAATTATTCCGATCCGTAAAAAAACATGGCTGCCAGGGGCGGGGCTTATTTGCCTTATATGTATATAGAGAAACCTTTAAACAACATCTCCTCTGAAACCACTGGACAGAATTTTATTAAACTTGGCAGGGATGATCCTTTGGTCAACCTTCACAAAAGTTGCTACAATAAACTTGATCCATGTAGAACTCTGGTTGCCATGGCAACAAAAAGAAGAAGAAAAAGGAAACTTTAAAAATCATCTTCTTCAAAACTACTGGCCAGATTTTAAAATAAATTGGTACAGATGTTCCTTGGGTCAACCTCTACCAAAGTTGCTAAAATTATTCCGATCCATAAAAAAACATGGCCGCCAGGGGTGGGGCTTATTTGCCTTATATGTATATAGAGAAACCTTTAAATAACATCTCCTCTGAAACCACTGGACAGAATTTGATTAAACTTGGCAGGGATGTTCCTTGGGTCAACCTTCACAAAAGTTGCTAAAATAAACTTGATCCATGTAGAACTCTGGTTGCCATGGCAACAAAAAGAAAGAAAAAAAATGAAAATTTTAAAAATCATCTTCTTCAAAACTACTGGCCAGATTTTAAAATAATTTGGTACAGATGTTCCTTGGGTCAACCTCTACCAAAGTTGCTAAAATTATTCCGATCCGTAAAAAACATGGCCGCCAGGGGCGGGGCTTATTTACCTTATATCTCAATAACCATTTATGGTATTAACGTGAAAGTTTATAAATATGTTCAGAGGCATCAGAAAACCAAGGTAGATAACTTTTGACTGAATTTAATATGAATTATGGCCCCTTTTTAACATAGAAATTTTGGTTAAAGTTTTGCATGCAATAGAAAATTTGGTTAAAGTTTTGCGTGAAAGCTACTATCTAGTTTGTATCTCAATAACCATTCATGGTATTGACTTGAAAGTTTATGAATATGTTTAGGGGCATTAGACAACCAAGGTAGATAACTCTTGATGGAATATATTACAAATTATAGCCCCTTTTTAACTTAGAAATTTTGGTTAAAGTTTTGCATGCAAGATACTATCACGCTTATATCTCAGTATCCAGGCATGGGATTGATTTGAAACATCTTTAATATGTTTAGGAGTATCATACTTTCATGGTAGATTACTCTTGATAGAATATGTTACAAATTATTGCTCCTTTTTAACTTAGAAATTTTAGTTAAAGTTTTGCATGCAAGGTACTTTCATGCTAATATCTCAGTATCCAGGCATGGGATTGATTTGAAACATCTTAATATGTATAGGAGTATCATACTTTCATGGTAGATAACTCTTGATAGAATATATTACAGATTATGGCCCCTTTTTAACTTAGAAATTTTAGTTAAAGTTTTGCATGCAAGGTACTTTCATGCTCATATCTCAGTATCCAAGCATGGGATTGATTTGAAACATCTTTAATATGTTTAGGGCATATTTCAGGTAGATAATTTGATTATTGCCCTTTTTAACTTAGAAATTTTGATTTAAGTTTTGCATATAAGATACTTTCATGCTTATATCTCAGTATCCAGGCATGCAATTGATTTGAAACATCTTTAATATGTTTAGGGGTATCATACTTTCAAGGTAGATAATTTTTTGATGGAACATATTGCAAATTATGGCCCTTTTTTAACTTAGAAATTTTGGTTAAAGTTTTGCGTGCAAGGTACCTTCATGCTTATGTTTCAGTATCCAGGCATGCGATTGATTTGAAACATCTTTAATATGTTTAGGCATATCATACTATCAAGAAAGATAACTTTTGATGGAATATATTAGAAGTTATGGCCCCTTTTTAACTTAGAAATTTTGGTTTAAGTTTTGCTTGAACGCTACTATCTACCTTATATCTCAGAAATTGTTCATAGTATTGACTAGAAAGTCAAAGGGTGTATTCATGGCATCACAAAACAAAGGAGGATAACTTTAGGACTGAATTTTATACAAATTATGGCCCTTTTCTAACTTGGATACTTGGTTAAAGTTTTGCTTGCACAGTGTTATTATGCTTATGTCTCAGTAACTAGGCATGAGATTGATTTTAGACTTCATAAAAATATTAAGGGGTATATTTTATATACAGGGTATGTGAAGGGCAAGAATTGAAATAGATTTCATTTGATTTACCAACAAGCATTTTGAATAGTCGATCGTGCTGTCCTCTGACAGCTCTTGTCAATGTATCTTCTTATACTTATTTTATCATATGAACCTGTGCAGGTGTGATTTTGGTCATGATTACTAGACAGATAAAGTTAGAGCATTTTTTTTAAATTGTCTTGAAATTTTGTTTTTGTGTTGATTATCAAAAACTCATTGGATTAGCCATTGTAATTTTTTGTCTTCACATTTTACATTTTGTAAACATTCTATTCCATGCATGGGACTGTTTTGATCAATTTGGCACGATTTCAACTTGGGTCTGTTTGGCTTGGGACCGTTTTGACTGGTAACCACAATGTGCAGTATATTCATTTTGTGTATATTATTGCTCTATTATTTTATATATATATAGGGTATGTATCTACTCTCCTAAAATGACTAATTAATGCTGTCTTTGGGACATGAAAACCAGGCACCTGAACAAACTAAATGATACTATTGAATGTGTTTAAGATGTTCTGTGAAGTTTAAGAAGTATAACCAGGGATTCTATTACACACACACACACACGAATTAAGTAACTATAAAATTGGCAATAAAACATATTGTACAATTTTACAAGTCATGCGCATACGGTAATGATCGACACAAGCATACGAACAGTTACAGCGCCAGGGGAAGTAACCAGGCTTGAAATGAAACAACGTGCACGTGTAAGGGCGGTTCCACTGATAGCCATTATCTAGGTATAAGCTGTTCCCCAGGACATCAAACCATAAATTTGAGTTCCGAAATATTCCCTGCGTTCCAAACTTGAAGTCTCTGCCAGGACTTTACATACACAGGTGCGTACAATGGGGGCGCGCAGTTGTTTGTCCATGTTTAACTTGGGAATGATTCTTCATTGCTACCGAAATGTCATCTCACATTTTGATTTCTATTTCCCACTGTCAGATAGTGAGGATGTTATCAATTAGGTTATCTCTGTCTCACTGACTATCTACACCAGGAGATATTCTATAAACATCTAATATAAAGGCCCTGTCTACACCATCCTCCATATTAATGTCAAACCTATATCGTCACGCGTTTGCGACTATATGCATTGCAATCTCACCTGTTCAAATTAGGTAAGAATTAAGATCATCGTGTATGTGCGACCAAGATTTAAAAAAGCCGGAGCGTTGTTATAAATCTGTCTTTTCAAGATGTCTATCGGCGATCAAGTATATAAGAACGTTAAATTTTATGGAGCGCCAAATCTACATAAACTGAAATATTTGAAGATATCTTCAAATATTTAGAGGTTTCTTCAAATGAATTAATGATATCAACAAATCAATTGTTGATTTCAATATATAATTATTGATATCTCCAAATCATTTGTTCATATCATTAATTGAATTATTGATGTCAACAATGAAATGAATACTTATATCCGTAATTGATTTAAAAAATATTCCATAAAATTTTAACCTCTTGTAGCCTAATTGCGAAATTTAAGCAACATGTGATAATTATACCTTGTTGACTCCTAACCATATATTTTTCCTCGCCATATTTAAACTTATTATATTTCACCTTTATTTTTATGGTGAGAAAAAAAGGCGTTATATGATATAGGCTAATCGCTATAATTGTTAACTAATTTAACATGCGAAATACTTAAAACAACGTTTAAGGCTTTTAAACACTACTTTAACAACAAAACATTTTTAATTCATAATGTATTACATAATATGTTTTTATTCTATTCAATGCTAATAAATAGTATTATTGATCATTTCTAAATTTAGGGACCTAGCTCCAGGGTGTGACTATGCAATTTTAATGTATAAATTTAATTCGTCAGTATAGGGAGGGTCTAAAACGCGGACGCCTTACGCGGACAATTGTCTCTGTTACAATAACTAATCCATCACACACTATTAATCAGTATAGTGCAATATAAAAGATAACATTAATCTTTGGTTTTACAAATTATTTATTATCTAAAAGAAATAATTCTCTTCTGAATGTAGCTCGTCATAATTTTATGCACACGTCAGCTGTTACTTGTTGTGTTTCTAAATATAGAACAATGCTAATGGTAGACGTGATGTCACCTGTCCCGTGACTTGATATCACTGCGCGATAGTTATTTTCAACGTGATTGTAACAGTTTCAGCGACACCTCGTGTTTTGTTTGTGCGCTTACTCATTTAGGACATTATTTCAAACATAAAAACAGTATTTAAGATAGAATATTTCAAAATACATTAAATACTTTATCTTTTTGGAACTATTTTATATCTACGCATAAACACCAAACACAGCATAATTAGGTTTGTTGTAAACATTACTAGGTCAGTGAAAAACATAAACACAAAGATAACTGAAAGTTGTCGTTGAATTTCTTACTTTAAAATGAAGTGGGAATACAAGGAAGAGCACCCATTCGAGAAGAGACGGGCAGAGGGCGAAAAAATAAGAAAGAAGTATCCAGACAGGGTTCCTGTAAGTTTTTTTGGTCGATCAAATTTTCAGGGAAATTTCTCCGGATTTCCGATATTTGCGCAGCTGTTTCGATTTCGAATTCATCCAAAAAGCATTTGAAAACGTACACGATTGATTAAAAAATGAACCGTTCGTTCTTAAAATCTTATTGTAGTTAGCATTTCTTACTTCATTTCTCCAATTTGAACCCACAATTTTTAAGTCGACATTGACTTTCTTCAAAGGCATTTTCTCACCCGAAACCGGACATGATAGATTTCGGATGGTAGCTGTATATCACACCTAAACGCATGTAAATGTTTCGGATAATTAGTTTAAAACACAGAGAAAGAATTTTTAATACTTATAAATGTTATATATTGATCATAGAGAATTATATTTTGTCCCGCTTAAGTATGTCGGATTGATGTGTCAAAATTTACATGAAATTTGGCATTGTTACAGGTGATTGTTGAAAAGGCACCTAAGGCCAGAGTTGGTGATCTCGACAAAAAGAAATATCTTGTTCCATCAGATCTGACAGTTGGACAGTTTTATTTTCTGATTAGAAAAAGGATCCACTTGAGACCAGAAGATGCTCTGTTTTTCTTTGTGAACAATGTGATTCCACCAACCAGTGCAACAATGGGGATTCTGTACCAGGTATAAAAGAACGAAAATTAATAAATTCTATTCCAAGTTTTTGATGAAAAGACTGAGAATTGTATCTTTCATGTAGAAGATAAGGCTTGATAATATTTTCAAGCATATCTATTTCAGTTAACATTGAATTTTAAATTGATAAAAATGATGCCATAATTTGTATAATTTATGTCCAAATGTTATTTTTTTTTCTGTTTTTTTTTTCTTCTTCTTCTTGCATATGTGGTTATTTTTGTCTCTCTTCTGTGACCACAGGTTTTGTATTTAAGTCTATTCCTGTACATATTTCAGTGGCAAAGCACTTTGCCTCAACTGAAAAAAAATATCACAAAGTGACAAAATAGGATTATATTCAAGGGTTACCAGTCAAAACTGACCCAAGTTGAAACGGTGCAAAATTGGTCAAAACGGACCCATAAAAAAGTCAAAATGGACCCCTCCTCATTCAAATTTTTTTTTTTAATGCGGCAGTTTTTATCAAGGCATTGTACCATATACCTTTGCTCTCAATCATTGATCAGAATTAAATATCATTTGGCAAATAAAATAACTTAAAGATCCTCAAGACCTAGATAAAAAAAATGATTCCTTGAAAAATACAGTAAGGGTTCCAGGTGTGAGATTTTTAATCTTCCTAATTTAATGTTTAATCAATGATTTGAATGACAAAACTTAATCTGCAAAATGAATTTAAATATTTCTATTTATGAAAATTGTTATTTGTATATGGTTAAGGTAACTGGTAAAGTCCCTGTAATGGTTCCGCTACATTTCAGACCGTGGACTTTCACGGAGATAACCAAGATTTCTTAATATTTCATTAGGGTACCTTGGTTATCAAGGTAGAGGTTAAGTGGTCCAAGACTCAGCGGAACCACTACAGGGACTTTACAGGGACAAATTGTAATAAAAAGTGCAATAATTCAAGAAAAAAGAAAAATAAATCACAAGAAAATGTAGGACCCCAATACCCCCTGCCTCCTACAAATTAAAATGAGCCTTCTATACTGATTCTTAAGGAAAATCCTACATAGTCAGGATTAACTCAAACAAAAAAATGTTGATACGGCTGATCTTAATGTATACTCATGGCATATGTCATCATAACATAAAGGACTAAATGAGATTTATGTTTATGAAAGTAGTGCAGTAAAAGGTTTAGAAACCAGGCTTATATTGCTTTTACACAGTGTCCATGTTGACATTCAAAATCAAATTGTCTAAAATTTAATGACCCCCAATCATTTCAAATTTTGTCTGCATCTCAAGGTATCATGAAAAGAAGCCTTCCCACTCCCCATTTAAAACTAAACATAAACTAAACAAGGAAAACTCTGTTCTCTAAGTCTTGGTTTTGCTTCCTTACATTTTTTTTCCTTTACTTTCAGGAGCACCACGAGGAAGACTTCTTCCTGTATATTGCATACAGTGACGAGAGTGTGTACGGAGCATAAACCAAGGGGCACAACTCAGTTTTAATGGGACTGAACTTTTTCATCAGCACATAACTTGTTATGGATGTGATTGATTGAATTTTTGTCTTTCATATTGGTTATACTATTAGTTACTGATTTTTTTTATGGGCAATCGATGGATGTTTGTAAAACGCAAAGGTGCATAATGTTGCAATGAATCTTTTAGAATTTTAAATTTAAAGCTGATGTCACATGAATTACACATGTCATCCTATTGTTTTGTTTTCTGCACCAGGAATATGTTTTGTATTTTTGGCTCAATTTAAAGGCACAAGTTTTTTTAATTAAATGAATATGAAACATTAAAACTGTCCTGTATTTAATTTTGTCCCATCAGCTAATTTGATCTAAGATCCTCAGAGGGTTTTCACTACATAAAAAATTTGATTGAGAAAATTAAGTGGGGAGAAAAAGGTATGCATAAAGTAAAACACCTTTTAAATCAAAGTGAGTTGAGGTAATGCATAGATGACATGATTTTCTGATAGTTTTATTTAGAAGGCTTAGAGGAAGTGGAGGATGAAATCGTGTATATAATTAATAATGTATTGTTAGAATCTGGTCTATAGAAATCAGATGGTTCAGTGTTCTAATGTTAAATTAAAGGTGAATATTATGTTATGATTAAAAGTTAGAAATATTCATAAATATATATTTTTTGTATGAATGTCTCTTATTATTCAAGATGAAGTCAACAACATCAAGACCAAAAAGAGCAAGCTTTTTATTTAATGATTATGGTAAATGTAGCCAGAAAAACAATTGTTCATTATTTCATTTATGAGTTACACTGTCCTATACTAAAAATTAAAAGAAAGACTGTATCGTAAAGTATTAACACTGATAAGTTACACGTGCTGATATACCATATTGTGTGTTTTCTCTTCAACATGATAAACAACAAATACCTTGAAAAACGACCAGGAGATAAAAAGAAATTCCTCAGTGTATTCATGTTTGTGTATTTTGTGATTCATTTAACATTTTTTGTTTTGATTTTATTATTTATTATCACATACATTCAATGCTTTGGTGTTTTAAAAAGAATTTTGTCAGCATATCAGTCTGTTTTTTGGGGGTTTTTTTTACATAGAATCCATGAATCTTTGTTTGATATACAGTGCAGTTTTGATAAATATTTTGTGGCGGTTTCAATATTGTTGTAAATAAATGTAGCTGCAGTTTTATTAACACTGTAGTAAGGTATTATACTCATCTATTTTGAATTATTGGGAGTAGCTTGAATATAAATTGTGTATACAAAATGATACTTTTAAAAGAAAAAAAATGAAATTGAGCATATTTAACTTTAAATAAAGTTTAACTATTTAAATTATGGTGAATCCCTTTTTTTATGCAATAACAGAAGATACTTTACAAAATTTCAAAATTACAAGTGCGACAAGAATAGAGTAAGGTCAGTTTGGTTGTTATGCATCAGTTTTTTTTTTGTTTTTTGGGTTTTTTTTGAGGATTGAAAAAAACTTAAACAATTTCAGACAGAATTGTGTCAGGAAGATCTAGATTTTTATTGGTTTGATATGGTACAAAATAGAATGTAAAGAGTTTCTTTTACTTGTCAACTATCAAATCTCTTATTCTTTATGCATTGATTTATTTTTTAATTTGGTTTGGTTTTAAGGTTTGGGTATTTACTCCAAAGTTGGAGCCCAATTTTCGGTAAAACTAAAGGGACAGCAGTTTTCCAAAGCGGCTCTTATTTAAATATAAGGGAGTTTCTTTGTTTTTTGTTGTTGTTTTTTTCAAATCATGTCAGTTTTTCAGAAACTTTGTGAGAACCTTGACTGACTTAATAACACATTATGAACGAGCTTCTTATCTTGATGATTTTTTCAAGGTTTGCTTTGTGTGGCGAAAAAAAATAGTAATTTAAACCCAAACTTTTTTCTCCTGTATATAGGCAATGTTGCATTTGTTGTATATCTGGTGTCCATGTTTAAATAAAAATATTATAAATAGAACTGTCAGTATAATCTTTCATCTTCCTGTTTATGTGTGTTAAACCTCATATAGATATGCTTTGAGGCCTTGTCAAACAACAGCTCCTGGAAGCGTCTCTTCTATTTGCTCATACAACACTGTAACTTAGATCCTACACAGTGCGCAGAAAATAAAAATCCATTGTTCAGTAAATTCATATTTATCGTGTCATAAATTTCCGTATGAATATTCATGGTGAAAGTAGTTATGTTTTGATTTACAGATTTTGAGTTCGGTGTGTAACCTCATTTTGGGCGCATACGCGGGATACGTTTGTTGGGTTTCAAGTCCCACGGACAGTAATTTACCTGTCTATGCCTACATAAGTCAGGTATAGTGCTGCCACACTGCAGTACCACGTGACATATGACATATACCACACCCGGTCACATCCTGACACTGGGCCAACCAGTTCAGGAACTACCCTTATATGCTGAGCACCAAGCTAGAGAGCTATACGGTATAAGTATAACTTTTTTCACGACTTTGATCATTCACAGTCGGGGATCAAACCCACGACCTTCCATTCCGCAACGGACGCTCTAACCACACGGCTACCGGGACCGGTGGGATTTGAACACTTTTTGAAAATTTGTCAGACACTGAAGTGTATAGCAGGGAACCTCAACCAGCCATAAACAAGGTGTTGTTGAGCGTACACAACAATGACGGTTTTTTTTTTCTTTCTTTCTTTCTGATTAGCTCACCCGGGGACAACGTGGGCTGTTCTAATCACTCTGTGTCCGTCGTGCGGCGTCCACAGTTTCCTTCCAAAGATATCTCCGAAACCACTTGGCATGTGAAAACCTAAGTTCAGAAATTTATTTTAGTTGGCACAAATCGTCACTTCATAGCTCTCTGCCATAATTGCCAAAATAAAGATGATCCCTTAATAAATGGAGCCCATATTCAATTGCTCGCGTGCATATACGAGGGGTGACTAAAATATTTTGAAAAGGGTTGCTATAAATTTGTTAGATCTTTACGGACGTACAAAGACTTACAAAGAAAATAATTATGGCGAAAGTTCTCGAATGTAATGATCTCCCCTTGTATGTGCCCGTGGGCAAAGATTACGATACGCATACGTGTGCGTGCGTGCATGTGTGTGTGCGCGCGCCAGAGATCCAGAGTCGAACGAAGAAGACAAAGCACCACAAAATTTGGGATTTGAAAACGTTTTCATATTCCGGACTGTTAGGACTTGAATTGGGTGGCAATTTGAAATCGTTAGAAATCCCGTGGGTGATTTTGGATACGTCGAGCGAGGGGGGCACTTGAACTAATAATAGGCTTTTGTCCCTAAACCCCCCCCCCCCCCCCCCCCCCCCCCCCAACAGCAACAAAAAAAAGTTTTTTTCTTTATTTTTTTTTCTTCACATGTCCCCTCTGTGCTTCCGTAAGAATACCTCTACAGTCCTTCAGTTTAACCCTTTCCCTCATATAGACTCATTTTGACGCACTCAGTAGGTACCACATAAAGCCTGATCTGCAGAAAACCACAGTTAAACCTTACCAAATTTAATTACAAAATCCTCATTTCCAGACCACTGAGGAGCAGCGATCAGCATAAAAACTGATCAGCCTGATCAGGGTTAAACCAATCCTGACCATCAGGCTGATGCTTATGGAAAGGGATCGCAGTCAAAATTATTCATCTTCAAATGTGTTGTAAAATGTAAACATGTAGTATAAATGTTTGACAGTTCATATTCATTCATATATTACTTATGATTTCTATGCTGAACTTGTAAATCGTGTCAATCGCAAATGCCACCATTGTCAAATTTTACAACAATGTTTGATTTATATTGTTATATTCACTGTCTATTGTAGATCAACAATTTAATACATATGAGAACATGGAACCTAGCATAAACTACAAAATGCAAAGAAGCATAACTCCGTCTGTAACGTTTACTCGGTTAGCCTTCGTTCTTTCTACACGTTTTGACAATGCAACATTTACGGTGGCCAAGTGGTTAGAGCGTCCGCCGCCTCGGGAGCGGGAGGTCGTGGGTTCGATCCCCGGCCGCGACAAACCAAAGTCGAAACCCTTGGTTTGCGCTCAGCATATAAGGATAGTTGCAGGACTGGTCGGCCCGGTGTCAGAATAATGTGCACTGATCATGGAGTACCCCCTAAATTTATCCTCATTTCATGAAATCCTAAACGCGTGTGCTATACGTGTATGTGACAGTACATTCCATACCAATTTGTTTGGTTCCCGATCCAACAGAGCTATTAAAGCTGTGGTTCCTGGTGCAACAGAAAAAATATTTTTGTCGTACATACGGCGAGCACTTTACCTCTTTATTCAATTGTCAAATGCAAACGTGTACGCGTTACAAATTCACACTGCGGAATTGTGATATCGTTGCCGAAACAATTGTCATTTGTAGAAATGAAATAATAGTCTACATTTATTAAAAATTTATTTTCATTTCGCTGACGTTTGTAATGTTTATATTTCTGCATTTACACGTTTTACATATTGAGATTTGAAATAAAAAAATCAAGTTTATAATTCACACCATGTAGATTATAGCAGTTAGTATATTCATATATGTGTGCATTTCATTTCATTATGCTTTTTTATTCTATTTTTTTTTAATTTGCGTCTTTACAATAATGTAATTGAATTCATACAACAAACAGATTGAAATATGTAAATTCTGCATTTAGATATTTTATATTAACTTATTAATCAAATATTCAACAAATGCAACATTTATGTTGTTAAAATCAACAAATGCAACATTTTTGTTGTAAAATAATTTTGACCCCCCTCCGATGCTCAGTCTTATCAGTAAAACTACTTTGCTGTAACTGTGAACTGACCGCTGAGCCCACACCCCTGCTGGGAGCTGTTAGCCACTAATTGTTAATTAATGGTTCGGCTCTGTATAAATAAGTAATTTTTTATTATAGTGACATGTGTTACAAGTAATGTGATACAATACATACAAAGATTATACAAATTAACACCCGGCCCCATGGGCCTATAAGTCACCTTGAAAAAAAGAATTAATTATAAGCGTGTATAAGTATTAATATACAAACATAAGATACACAAAGATTATGGCTAAATGTCAGTTTGACAGACTTAAAATGTTGCAAGATAGTGGTACATGCAATTATGCAAAATCAACTCACAAATGATTTCGTCGTATGATAAGTGCCTTCACAATAAATTTGGCTGTTTTACGAATATTGTCATTGAATAAAACACATACTTTTTGTTTGATAGTACAATTTAAAAAGCTCAGATGAGAGAATAAATCGCCAAATAATTCAGATCGTAAATCATTATACAATGTACAATAAAGTAAGAAATGTATTTCACTTTCAATTTCATTACTATTGCATTGTGTGCATATCCTGTCATGTAATGGTTCATTTACGAACCTACCAGTTTCAATTCGCAAGGGAAGTATACCACAACGAAGCTGAGCGAGCGCTGAGCGCTCGTGTTTAGACAAGTTTAAAAGGATATATTGTTCAGTTTTGAAATCCTGTTTAAATAGTCTGTACGTTCTTAATTTGGGGTATGATTGCAATGCTGACCGCCAATTCTCCTTATAATGATCATTGACCCTGTCTGATGCCAACTTTATATCAACAATTGACCTATTCATGAAATGTTCCCCCAGGCCTAGTGTGTCCATGACGGTTTTTATTTCACTGCTCCAGTTATTGTGACACAGTCTATAGTCTGTTTCAAACACCTTTTTTTGTAAACCGATCATCGTGCATTAATTTTAATCTGTTCCAAAAACGTAACATATTGATCCATCTTCTATATCGACAAGATATCCAACCGACATCCCCGGAAATTGCGGTTACGGGCGTGAAGCGATGTACCCCCAGAAAGTAACGAATTGCTCGATACTGTACATTGTCTGCAACCTGGTACTGCTTAAAACCCCATATACTCGAGCAATAGTCTAATACAGGAACCACACAACTATGATACAGTTTATCAAATGTTTTAAAACCTATGTCTTTATGACCATGTATTTTATTGATAATACTACCAAGTGCCCGGCCACCACTTTTACTCAGCGATGTGCAATGATCTACAAAATTACACTTTTCAGAAAAAATTACTCCAAGATACTTATATTCCTTAACTAACTCTAAGGTATTGTTTCCGATATGGAATTGATATTCGATTCTCTTTGCGTTTCCTCCCCTAAAGTGCATGCATTTCGATTTATCAGTATTTATCAGTAATCGCCACTTTTTACACCACTCTTGCAGGGTATCAAGCATAGACTGCAACTTTTCCTCAGTATCAGAAACCAGCACAATATCATCAGCATAAAGGAGTAAAGGTAAGGAGGTATCTCCTATACAGATACCGGCATCAAGGCCATTTATTTCGTGCACAAGGTCATTTATGAAGGTCGCGAAAATTGTAGGAGACAAATTATTACCCTGAGCTACCCCAGATTTAATATTAAACCAGTTAGTGAGATTACCGTTAATTCGAATACTTGCCATTGTGCGTTCGTACATTGTTTTAATGTTTTGGTAAAGTTTCCCGTCTACTCCACAAGATAATAGTTTATACAGCATCATATCTCTTTGAACAAAATCGAATGCTTTTTTCAGGTCTATGAAAGCTGCAAATACTTTCTTATTATTTTTTGTATATTTATAGTTTATTTATGTCTCATCAGTGCATACATCATTACACTAAAACATAATACATATTTACAAAGTACATATGCAGAGCCACTCTATGAGAGTTATAAGAGACAAAATATAATAAAACTTAAAACACATATACCAACATACGTATCTCTAAAAAATGTTTGCAACTGTGTGTCAGTGAGTATATAGCTGAGTTTGGAAGTTTGCTGTATGTGTGCTTCACTTCAAATTTGGACCAGTATTGCTCAATATATGATTTTTTTTCAGCATAAGCATTATTATAATAAATATATTTTATTGTAAAACCTTTACTTCCTTTAACTTTCATATCTGTGTTGCTTTTCTTTCTTGTGCCGAATATCTTTTTCAAGATTTTTTTTCTTATTGTGAAAAAAGATGAAAAGAATCCTTCACATATGTAACAAACTGCATTATAACTGCATGATTAACACTGTTAAAAATATATTTAATATAGAAATGATTTTGTTGTTGTTAAAATGAATATTCAATACAAGTTTACTATTCTGTTAATATTAATACTTTTATATTCAAATAAGTTGACCGCTAACGTTATTTTAAAAAACAGTAATTACTAGGTGTTAATTTTGTAACTGCATGATTATGTATTTGTTTCAATTTTTTAAATTTTTTTAAAAAAAGAGATACAAGTTTTAGTATTCAAAATGACTTAAAATGAGTCTGAAGGACATTATTCTGACAATGAATGACTTTTTAAATTGCTTTTGTTAGAAACGTTTCGTTGCATGTAAAAACAGTGTTGATTTTCTGGCATATACATGAATTGAGGGAAGAATTGAGAGAATGAAAGTATTTAGTAATACATAATTTATTTCCAAAGTTAATGTCGCTTTTTATGATGAATTTTACAAATCAAAATAAAATATAAATTAAAATATATATGAGAACTAAAAGAATGAAAGAAAGAAATAACAAAATGTATAAGAAATATCAAAATCAACCAACAAAGTAAGAAAGAAAACAAATAAAGATTTAAATTTAATTAAATAAAAAAGAATAAAAAAGAACTGATAGAATAATTTCTGGTATTTAGGATTGCGTAATTGGTATATTCACAACCATTTCCTTTACAAACTGTGAATGACTATGTTCAACCCCCAAATATAGCATACATACACTTGGATCTTGAACAATACCTGTGTGACAGACACATCGTGACAGACTGTGGCAGCCTGGCTTATCAGAAAACAGATGCCCACACATGCTGGGTGGGTGAATAAAGGGGGGGGGGGTTTCACTTATAAAAGGGTTTTGAGATGCCTTTAATCACTCATACTGAAGCTGTAATCTGACCCCTGACCCCAAGACTGACTAGTGTAAAGGGATTATAGGGCTTCTGCCGGCAAGAATTGGATATCACATCTATCTATCTATATATACTGCACAAACTCCCCTTTCGGGTATTACTGGCAGGTGCGCGTCTGTGCAAGGATAAAACTGTTAAAATAAAAATTTTGTTAGGGTGAGAAAATTTTCTGAAAAAAAAAGGTGAATATGTTAGGTTTAAGATCTGGTAAAAACATCTTTTTGTTGATTCAGGGACGGTCTACTATCTGAAACGAGAGGAGCTTTTGTTTAAATGCTAAAAGATCATTTTGTGAGACTATATTTTCTGGTAAGCTGTTCCAAAGTATCACTGTATAAGGAAAAAAGGAATATTTAAAGTAGCTAGCTGGAGTATGAATTTGCCTGTAAGATAAAGAGTGTAAGTGGCGGGATATCCTCGCTGGTCTTTCAAGATATGCAGGTAATGGGACAGCAACAAGGTTATTTACTATTTTGTAAAACATAAGAAGTCTGGTGACATCACGTCTGTACTGAAGGGTTTGCCAGTCAAGTTCCTTCTGCATGCTGGTGACACTGTCGTAATAAGAATAGTTATTATTAACCCATCGGACTGCTCTGCGTTGTACTTTTTCTATTTTATCTATATATGTCTGTGTATGAGGACTCCAGACTGTAGAGGCATATTCTACTTGAGGTCTAACCAATGTTTTGTAAGCTGCTTCTCTAACTTCCTTATTCTTTGTCTGGATGTTTCTGTGGAGGAAACCAAGAGTTTTATTAGCAGAAGAAGTAATGTTGTCAATATGTTTATTCCAAGAGAGATCTTTTGATATTGTAACTCCTAAGTATTTGGCATTATCCACTGTTTCTAAAGCTTGTCCATGTAATCTGTAATCAAAGGAAAGTGCTTTCTTCTTTTTAGTAATATTTAAAACAATGCATTTACTGGGATTAAATTCCATTTCCCATTTCTTTTCCCACTGCACCAGCTTGTCGAGGTCTTTCTGAAGTGTAATACAGTCCTGCTTGTTGTTTATAGCTAGGTAAACGGCAGTGTCATCTGCAAATAAATAAATAAATAAAAACATGACACTTATCTGTGAAGCAAGGCTTTGAAAACTGGTCAAAATCAAGAAAGCTAGTATAAACTTCACAGTCTAGCTAGCAAACAAGCCCCAACTTTCCACAAATTCTGAAATTCAGATAACGGTACACACTTTCTAGCATGGCGGTGTGACCAGAAGGGGTTACTGATATGATCTCTCACTGACCCTCTCCTAGTCATTATGGAGTAAATCCTGTTTAGGACTGTCTGTCTAGTCCCGTGTAATTCTTTTTCACCAAATAGATCTGCAATCCATTGAATTCGTAACGTACAGGAGCATAATGCTATATTAGGATATATTAAACTTTTACAGGTAGTTCATGTTTATTTGTCCGGTTAGTGGGTGTCATTTGTGTCTAGTATCGGACTATATACACGCGAACGTGTGACGGATAAAACATGGAGGTATCGACTCTCGGTATGTATTAATTAATTACTAAATTACTCTTTATATACTGAATACACAAAATCTATTTAATATTCAATGCCTAATTGCGTGTGCATGCACGTCCTTTTTATCATTTATAGTAGTTAATACAGCATGCATTGTGTGAGTGTGTGTGAGTGTGTGAGTGTGTGTGTGTGGGGGGGGGGGTGCACCGGCTTTAAGAAAACATGATGTTTTATTTTTAACGTGTACAAGGTATACAATAAATAGAAAATATATAAATTTGGTCACATTCTACCAATTGTGTTAGTGTGTGTGCGTTTGTTTGTTGGGTGGTGTGTGAGAGGGAGAAAGAGTGAGAATTTACTTGATTTGTTGTTGATGTATTGGGGTTTACCGTCGCTGCGATAGTATTTCAATCATATAGCGACGTCCAGTTAATTACAGGTGGAGGAAGACCCCGAGTACACAGAGGTACCCAGGTAGTACCACCGACCTACCGCTACTTGATTTAAAATACACATAAAAGTCAAACTATACTACTGTTACTGCCCCCACCCCCATACATATTTCTATCAGGATATTAACCCTCGTAACTTTGAACAGCATTATACACTTTTAAGCGTACAAAAGTATTTATTTCCCCAGTTAACACGACCGTCCGTATTATTTTAACACTGACCAGATTTTTTTTTGCCTTTATTCGATAACATTTACTTCCTGTGTCAGATCTACAGTATTTGCTTCTGATTTAGCAAATTAACCTTGTTTCTTTCTTCCACCTTACAATTGTTGATTCCTTTGTCGCATAAGTTTGACCTTGATCTAAATTACACCCTTATAGTACCTACCATACTTAAAGTATTTAGTACTACATTCGTAGGGACATGAGCAGGCCCGGATCCAGCGGGGGGCCGAGGGGGCCTTGCCTAGGGGATGTACTCCCGATGGAAATTGATGAGCCTCGGGAGGCGTCTGGAACAGGTTCCCTTGTGTCCCGCGGAAGTTTCGAAAGCGTTGCGAGCCATGTGGAGTCATCGGGAGGCCTAGGGAGAATTTCATTACTTGCACTGAAATTTTTCCCTATATTTTCTCGAAGTTTTATCGGGAAAAACAGGCCGGGGAAACATACGCATAGCTTCCCGGAAACTCCTGGGAAGCATTCACGGAGCTTCCGCGAAATATATTTTCCTCCGAGGAATTAACCCCCTAGGCTTCGGTGATGTCTCGAAGGTTCGGCGACCTTTCTGTGACACATTTCAGATCTTGTGATAGAATCTCAGAATATTCGCCAAAAAAAAAATCAAAAAAAAATCGGCAAGCGCACTTTAAAATGTGTTGCTTTTTTTTGTCAACTTTAGACTGAGACGGTCAAAAACACCATGGGACATTGCTGGGGGCATCCTCATAAACCCCGAAAGTCTACCCTTGATTTTGTCCATCGCCAAATTCTCATAATCTCCATAATCTTCCCCGAGGCATTTAGGATGGTTCGATACAAAGATACATTCCATAATCTACGGGGATATTCCCCTAATGATGTTTCAAATTCGGCAAAGCTCCGGGGCACCTTCCACGATCATCGAAAAAATTTCACGAGCATCGGGAGCCATCCCCGATAATAGATGGCCATTGTACCATAACCGAAACATCAGTGAACGTTTCAACGGACCAATCCCGAAGCTTCTCATGGAAATGCTCCGTCTTTTTGGCTGAAACATCTGATTCCATCGGGAGAAAATTTGTGTATTTCGATGATGGCCGATGATTTTTCAAGTTTGAAAACAACAACAACAACAAAAAAACATAAAAAAACTTCACTTTTATCCCCAGATACCCTTCAGAATGCATCTCCGTCACACACTTCTTTTTTTTTCGGGGGGGGGGGGGGAGCATGCCCCCGCACCCCCTAGCACTCACATCATATTCAGATTTTGCCCCCACCCCCACCCCCATTGGAAAAATTCTAGATCCGGGCCTGATGAGTGTGCTGAATTTCAACCTATGCACGGATCCAGAATGGGGGAGGTAGGCCTGGGTCATGACTACACCCCTGGGATTTGGCTTTTATATCAAGATTAAAGAATAAAAGAATCCCCGCCCCACTGTAGAACCGATGGAAAGTATGGAAGGAGAAGTCACGGACACCCCCTCCCCACCCACCCCCGATAAATTGCATGAACCCTTAGGCCCTCGAGTAATCACAATTTTTCGTTTTAGTTATTCAGTGATACTGCATTGTTTGCCACCCTCATTTTATTTTACTATTTAAAGTGTATATTCTATGGTGGCATAGAGGTGACACGCGATACTCTTTTTAGCTCACCTGAGCATAGCTCAGGGTGAGCTTTTGGGATACTTGATTGTCCGTCGGCCGTCGTCCGTCGTCCGTCAACAATTTGATGTTTACACACTAGAGGCCACAATTTTGATCCAATCTTCCTCAAACTTGGTCAGAATGTTTGTCTTGATGATATCTTGAACCCTTTCGAAAATGGGTCAGGTTGGATCAAAAAGTAGGTCAGTAGGTCAAATCTGAGAAAAATCTTGTTTACACACTAGAGGCCACAATTTTGATCCAATCTTCCTCAAACTTGGTCAGAATGTTTGTCTTGATGATATCTTGAACCCTTTCGAAAATGGGTCAGGTTGGATCCAAAAGTAGGTCAGTAGGTCAAATCTCGGAAAAATCTTGTTTACACACTAGAGGCCACAATTTTGATCCAATTTTCCTCAAACTTGGTCAAATGTTTGTCTTGATGATATCTTGAACCCTTTCGAAAATGGGTCAGGTTGGATCAAAAAGTAGGTCAGTAGGTCAAATCTAAGAAAAATCTTGTTTACACACTAGAGGCCACAATTTTGATTCAATCTTCCTCAAACTTTGTCAGAATGTTTGTCTTGATGATATCTTGAACCCTTTCGAAAATGGGTCAGGTTGGATCAAAAAGTAGGTCAGTAGGTCAAATCTTAGAAAAATCTTGTTTACACACTAGATGCCACAATTTTGATCCAATCTTCCTCAAACTTAGTCAGAATGTTAGTCTTGATGATATCTTGAACCCTTTCGAAAATGGGTCAGGTTGGATCAAAAAGTAGGTCAGTAGGTCAAATCTTAGAAAAATCTTGTTTACACACTAAAGGCTACAATTTTGATCCAATCTTCCTCAAACTTGGTCAGAATGTTTGTCATGATGATATCTTTTGTGGATGGGGTCAGAAAATTCCTGAACATTGTTTCACCTCATCATCTTAATTCTAAAGCAATCTGTTTTGTACAGGCAATGAATGATACTTTTCTCAGGTGAGCGATCTAGGGCCATCTTGGCCCTCTTGTTTAAGTAGAGGGAACGAGATAATAAGTCGAGGGAACGAGTTAGTCAACCAATCAAATTACTTGTTACAATTGTCATTCATGATAATCAGAGACGATCTTATTGTTTAATATTTTTGAGAAAGACTTTCTAATCGCCAAATTATGTTATGCTGAAAACACAGGACACGTCCGTTTCCGTAAAGCCAATCACATAGAATTTTGTACTCGTTTGATTTGGAAAGGAGAAATTTAAGTGATATCAAACAGTTAAAGTTTTAATTCTGAACGTATTCAGTTAGACTGGAGGCCGTCTCAGTTAAAGAAATTTTGTTTGGCACATGTACTCATGACCGAGTGGTTAGAGAGTCCGCCTCGGGGGTGGGAGGTCGTGGGTTCGATCCCTTGCCGCGACAAACCAAAGTGCCATACAATATGGTTCTGGATTCATTGTGTTTCCGAGGCGGAACTGTGGGGAATGTGGAAGAGACCGGCAAAACATTTCTATTGAGGGTCTATAGAAGCAATTTGTAAAGTTTTATTTCTTATTTTTTCTTTATACAAATCGTCATGAACGACAAAATATTTTACCCTGATACTGATATACTAATTGTTTATAAATAAGGTTTTGTTTTTTGTGGGGTTTTTTTGTTTTTGTTTTTTGTTTTTTGGCGGGGGTGGGGTGTTAACGTCCTACCGACAGTATTTCAGTCATTTAGAGATGATGTCTTCTTGAGACAGATATAGTGCTGCCACACTGCAGTATCACGCTGTAGACATGTGGCATGATACCATACCACTTTTTGAAACATGAAAGCTTTAAAACTGCGTAATTGTACTAGTACAAGACGGCCGGTGATACAAGTATAAAAAAAAAAAAAAAAAAAAAAAAAAAAAAAAAAAAAACCCTTGCGTGCGTTCAGTGCAAACGTACGCTTACAGTCAGCTATGAAACTGTCTCAGTGTCATAAACCACGATGCTCACGTATGTCTAACATGAGGTGCTCGTGAACAGATAAGACAATTCCATAGCGGACTGTAAGCGACCGGTGCATACGGTATGGCTTGCTGAACGCATACCTTGTCAAGGGTGTTAACGGAAATCGAAAAGGCTCGTACATACAGTACCTTTAGTTCACGGGGAAATAGTTCACCGATACAAATGATACGAATGAACAACGAAATTGAAATGTTCTATGTAATGGAGAAAGACCGAAATAGAAAAGACGCATCAAGGACCTAGTGTGTTTTACTTTGAAAAATTGGAATGTTTGAGGCAACTTTTTCCCTTTGTAAAGTATTTGAAATTACAAAATAGGCATGGTGAGGAACTGGAGGCATCCACCCTTTCTTTCTTTAAGTATAAACAATATCAAAGAAATACGAGGAATTGAAACTCGCGATCGACATGGTTGACTTCAAACTCCGCCGCAGTAGTTACCCTGTTGTAGCGATAAATTATTCAAGCGAATAATTTGTGCTACAACTCTATATTTTTCTTTTATTTCTCTCTCTCTCTCTTCGTTTAGTGTTTTATACACAATTCAAGTTATGTAGGTCTGTGTCATTTGTATATTTAAATCATTTTTATGTTCATACAAATTATGTATATTAAGTTTCATTTATATTTCGCTATTTTTATGTTTCTCGAAAAAGTATAGTATCTAGATGTAAATTCTTTTTATAACTTGGATATCTGACACGTGTCATGACTAATTAGTTTATTGCAATTTCAATGTCTGACACTTTTAATGGCTTCATTGATTGTACCTTTGGTCATCTAGCGGCATGATAAGTTTTGTTAATCCGCTTTATCAGTTTTATGGTTTTTCAGTGACTCCGCCCACAAAGGCGTAATTGGCATATTCTGTAATTTGTTATAATAGTTGTTGATTTTGATTGTAAAAAAGGGATTCTAGTTTGAGCCTCCGTCCTGTCAAACATCGTCTTTATTTTATACAGAATAATGTATATTACTAATTGATTGGATATATCTGTGTTGAAATATTTTATTAAACAATACAAAGACTTTTTTTATATAACCAAAGAGTCACTACGGACTACCGGATCTTATCCTGTCTTAATCATCTTTCTTATTCTCACCGGGTTACACCCCCCCCCCCCCCTCACCTACAGTTGTCTTAAAGTATTAAACTTTAAGTAGTATAACATGACGTAATCGATGCGCGGAGTTTGGGTTGCCTTATTTACACAACTATAAAATGTATAGTGCAGCCTGTTTGTTGTCACATTAATGGGCCTATTCTTCTGGGACTTTCTGTTGAGAACGAAACGGGGGCAATGAAAAATGCCCAATCGAACAGCTATTTGCACTAATTTCGCTTATATCAAGTATCATATTTACTAAGAAGTTAAAACTAGGATTTCTTTCATAACGATTGTCCATAACGATAAGTGATTAGTTTTTTAAGTGTCCGTAAATCAGAAGCAGACATCGTTGATTTGCATATTATCCACGGCTATTTTAACCGCTTTGTTTCCCTCCACGCTCAGCAGCGTATCAATGCAATGCGTATAGTAAGGTTATGACCTCCTTTATTAGGCATTTTGTGACCATGGTTGAAATGAAACAAAGTGCTCGCACTTAGTTTTAACATGAAACGAAGAGTGAATTCAGCTGACTTACTAACTAGAGTTGCAATTACAACAAAATGGTCTACAGAAACCCCAGTATTCATGACGTTCCGAGGGTTTTCGAAAGCGATCGGAATGCTTTCAGCTATGCTGGTTAATATTCGTGTGTAATCGTCAGTTAAAAGGTTGGCTGTTTTGTTGTTGTTGTTTTTTCCCCAAAATATTCATAATATAGATTTCTTTGTTTCAGTCGTTCGACTTTTCTGTTTTCAACCTACAACTTTCTGTCAAGAATTGGTCGGGACATATGTTTGACCGGGAACGTAAGGTTATACATATTCTTAGTATTGTATTGTTTATTGTTGAAAATATCAACTCGTTCTGTTGTATAAAGTAATCAACATATTGTCTTCTCATTTAGACGAACGGTTCCAGAAAATGATCACATCAGCGCTCGAGGCGAAGGCGCGTGCGTACTGTCCTTATAGTAACTTTCATGTTGGTTCGGCAGTCCTTACAGCGGACGGCAACATTTTTGCAGGTAAGCGAGTTGCACACACAAAGAGTTTCAGTGTGTTTTGAAGTCTGGTTCCCGGTCGTCCTCAAGATTACGGATAACGTTATTTAATGGGAAGGTACCCCAGCTAAGAACCAGATATTGAAACTTATTGGAACATATATTGTGTGAGACAAACGTTGATGTTCCGAGAGCTGATGGGAAATAAAGAAATACTCGTAAAATAGCAATGCTCGAGAAAAGAAAAAAATACATGTACTATTTGTCAGGCTTGACTTGAATATTTGAGTTCGACAGTATTTAAGTCATATTGCGACGTCCAGCTAATTACAGGTGGAGGAAGACCCCGAATGCACGGAGGCATCCGGGTGAAGGCTTCCTCACATGAAAATCCGAATGACACTATTTGTCAGGTACTCCTCATAGGGACAGGCAATACATCTCGAAATAGCACGATCGGTATTTACTATATTTTTTACTTTTATTTATATAGTCAAAGATCTATTAAACAATATGTCTTTGATATAATATTTGTAACAGTAAGCTGTATACAATCCTAAATAGATGATGTCAAAAAGGAAGAAGGTAAAAAACTGTCAATATTATATTATGTTCGGTTTATCATATGTTAATTTGTTGTTTGCTTGAGATCTTAACAAATAATTGTTATTGCACATGGTTGTAAGAAGTTCAGTAATATAATCAGGCGTTAGGTTATTCAATGCTTTGTAGATAATACCCCCCTACATGAAATTTCACTCTGTACGAGAACGGTAAAATATCCAGTTCCTTAAAAAGGTTATGTGAGTATGACCTGGTTGATAAGTTCATAATAATTTTGCACGCTCGTGTTTGCAATTTGGTAACCTTAGCCATATCAGTTTTGTTACATATACCCCATATGCTGGAACAGTAGTCTGTTATCAGAGATATATATGCGTAGTAAAACATATTCCTTGCACCAAGAAATTCTCCCAAAAAGATGTAAATTAGAATTAAGTTTTATTACAAATCAATTTCACATGCTCTGACTAGCTTAGCCTAATGATTGATCAACATATACACCTAACATTTTTTGGTTTGTAACATTTCTTACTGAGCAGTTTTTGATGCAGATATTAAATGAATTTGTTTCGTGTATTTTTCTTTTATTTCCAATTAACATTGCCTTGGACTTATCATGGTTCAAAGCCATATTGTTTTGTTTGCACCATTTCCGTACACAATCAACGTCTTTCTGTAGTTTGCATTCTATCACATTAATTTTATATTATGGCCTGTAGTATGCAAAGTAGTCATTTGCATACATATCTATCTCAGAGCTCTGAACCACCAAAGGCAGGTCATTTATGTATAGAATGAATAATATAGGGCCTAATATTGACCCCTGAGGAACACCCGTTTTAAGCGATTGTCTTCTGGAGAAAAGCTGACTAATTTTTACTGTTTGTAATCTCTCAGTTAAATAAGACTTAAACCATTTAATTGTTGTGTCAGTAAATTTATTTATTTTCAATTTATGTAATATTATCTCAAAATCAACCAAATCAAAGGCTTTGCTTAAGTCAAGGCATACACAGCCGACCATACTACTTTTTAACCAAGAGTCAGTTAGGTATGTTAATGCTGTTTGACAAGAATGTAGCTTTCGGAATCCAGACTGCATTTTATGAAGTATGTTGTGGTTATTTAAATAGCTATGTAACTTTTTAGATACATGTTTCTCGAATATTTTTTAGATTGTATTTAAGATTGAGAATGGTCGATAATTCGATGGATTATTTTTGGAACCTCCTTTGAAAACAGGGCGTTACACATGCTTTTTTAAGTTTGCTTGGAAAATTTCCTGATGCGATACTGTTATTGATTATGCTAGCATTTGGGATAGAAATTGAATCTATACACATTTTGAGAATTCGCGACCCAATGCCATCAAGACCAGTTGCTTTCTTTGTGTTTAATTTCTTAATTATGTTTCGGACTTCTAAACTTGAGATGTACTCCAATCTAAATGATGCATTTTTAAGTTTTGGTTCAATGAATTTTTCTAGATATTCAAAACTAGTTTTGTCAAATGTTTTAATGAAATTGGAGATGCTGGTAAAATGGAAATTAAAGGCGTTTACTATATTAGATTCACCAGTTACTACTTCATCATTGACTACAAGACTTGGAGGCAAACACAAGCCTTTTTCAAATTTTGCCTGATGTGCTTAACATCCGTTTTTTTTTTTGTTTTGTTTTTTTGTTTTTTTTTACAGCATTGACGAAGAAATTTTTCTTAGTTCGTTTAATCAATTTTGTCGTTTTATTTCTGTAGGTTTTATATTGTTTAATATCGTTGATTATGTGAAAGTAATTTCTTTTCTTTTTTTCTTTCTTTTTTTGAGATTGACAATCTAATTTCATCAG